>CM069169.1:16683967-17168967 GCA_035221665.1 Okamejei kenojei | reverse complement strand
TGGAGGGGCCGGACACGGGGCTGGACGAGGGACCGGGGCTGGACACGGGGAACCGGGAGGGGCCGGACGGGGGCTGGAGGGGGCCGAACACGGGCTGGACACGGGGGACACGGGCTGGACACGGGGGGAGGGGCGGACACGGGGCTGGAGGGGCCGGACACGGGCTGGAGGGCCGGGGGCCCGGGACACGGGGTGGGAGGGGGGCACGGGGCTGGAGGGCTGGAGGGCACGGGACACGGGGCTGGACACGGGGGCTGGAGGGGCCGGACACGGGGCCGGACACGAGGCTGGAGGGGCCGGACACGGGGACACGGGGCTGGAGGGGCCGACACTGGGGGGGGGGCCTGGACACACGGGGCCGGACACGGGCTGGAGGGCTGGGACACGGGGCTGGACACGGGGACGGACCGGGGCTGGACCGGACACGGGGCCGGACACCCGGGGCTGGAGGGGCCGGAACACGGGGCTGGACACGGGCTGTGACACGGGCTGGACACGGGTGGACACGGGGCTGGACACGGCAGGACACGGGCCGTACCGGGGCTGGACACGGGGCTGGAGGGGCCGGACCACGGGGCTGGACACGGGGCTGGAGACACGGGGCTGGGACACGGGGCTGGACACGGGCTGGAGGGGCCGGGACACTGGGGCTGGACGGGGCCGGACACGGGCTGGACACTGGGCTGGAGGGGCGGACACGGGGCTGGACCGGGGCCGACACGGAGGGCCGGACACGGGGCTGGACACGGGGCTGGAGGGGCCGGACACGGGGCTGGACACGGGGCTGGAGGGCCGGACACGGGGCTGGAGGGGCCGGACACGGGGCTGGACACGGGGCTGGAGGGGCCGGACACGGGGCTGGAGGGGCCGGACACGGGGCTGGACACGGGGCCGGACACGGGGCTGGAGGGGCCGGACACGGGGCTGGAGGGGCCGGACACGGGGCTGGACCACGGGTGGACACGGGGGATGGGCTGGACACGGGGCTGGACACGGGCTGGAGGGGCCGGACACGGGGCTGGAGGGGGCCGGACACGGGGCTGGAGGGGCCGGACACGGGGCTGGACACGGGGCTGGACACGGGGCCGGACACGGGGCCGGACACGGGGCTGGACACGGGGCTGGACACGGGGCCGGACACGGGGCTGGAGGGGCCGGACACGGGGCTGGAGGGGCCCGGACCGGACACGGGGGCCCCCGCACGGACACGGGGACTGGACACGGGGGGCCTGAGGGGCCGGGTACACGGGGCTGGACACGGGGCCGGACACGGGGCTGGAGGGCTGGACACGGGGCTGGAGGGGTGGGACCGGGGGCTGGACACGGGGGCTGGAGAGGGGCCGGACACGGGGCTGGAGGGGTGACACGGCTGGAGGAGGGGCGGACACGGGGGCACGGGGCTGGACACCGGGGCTGGAGGGGGCCGGACACGGGGCTGGACACACTGGCTGGAGGGGCCGGAACACACGGGGCTGGACACGGGGGGACACACGGGGCTGGACACGGGCTGGACCACGGGCTGGAAGGGGCCGGACACGGGGCTGGACCGGACACGGTGGAGGGGCGGACACGGGGCTGGACACGGGGCTGGACACGGGGCTGAGGGCTGGAGGGGCCGGAACACGGGGCTGGACACGGGGCTGGACACGGGCGCTGGTGGCCGGACACGGGGGACTGGAGGCGCGGACACGGGGCTGGGGGTCCGGAAGGGGCTGGAGGGCCGGCACCGGGGCTGGACACGGTGGACACGACACGGGGCTGGGGAAGGGGCCGGATCGGGCTGGACACGGGGCCCGGACACGGGGATGGAGGCTGGAGGGGCCGGACACGGGCTGGAGGGGGCCGGACACGGGGTGACACCCGGAAGGGGCCAGGGACACGGGGCTGGAGGGGGTCGGACACGGGGCTGGACACGGGGCTGGAGGGGCGGAACGGGCCCGGGGTGGACACGGGGCTGGACACGGGGCTGGACACGGGGGCCGGACACGGGGCTGGAGGGGCTGGACACGAGGGGCCGGACGGGGCTTGGACACGGGGCTGGACACGGGCTGGAGGGCGACACAGGGGCGCCGGACACGGGGGGGCTGAGGGGCCGGACACGGGCAGCCGGACACTGGGGCTGGAGGGGCCGGAGGACACGGGGCTGGAGGGGCACACGGGGCTGGACACGGGCTGGACACGGGGCCGGACACGGGGCTGGAGGGGCCGGACACGCGGGGCCGGACACGGGGCTGGACCGGGCCGGACAACGGGGCTGGACACGGGGCTGGACACGGACAGGCCTGCACGGTGGAGGGGCCGGACACGGGGCTGGACACGGGGCCGGACACGGGGCCCGGACACGGGGCTGGAGGGCCGGACACGGGGCCCGGACACGGGGAGGGGCCGGACACGGGGCTGGAGGGGCCGGACACGGGGCTGGACACGGGCTGGACGGACACGGGGCTGGACACGGGACACGGGGCTGGAGGGGGACACGGGACACGGGGCCGGACACGGGCCGACACGGTGGAGGGGCCGGACACGGTTCTGGACAAGGGTCCGGACGGGGCTGGACACGGGGGACACGGGGCCGGACACGGGGCCGGACACGGGCTGGAGGGGCCGGAGGGGCCGGACCGGGGCCAGGACACGGGCCTGGACACCGGGGCTGGACACGGGGCTGGAGGGGCCGGACACGGGGGGGCCGGACCGGAACACGGGGCCGGACACACGGGGCTGGAGGACACGGAGGGCGGTACACACCGGGGCTGGAGGGGCTGGCCGGGGCTGGAACGGGGCCGGACACGGGCTGGAGGGGCCGGACACGGGGCTGTGGACACGGGGCCGGACACCGCCGACACGGGGCTGGAGGGGCACTGGACACGGGGGCCGGAACACGGGCGCTGGACCGGGCGGGCAGGACACACACGGGGCTGGAGGGGCCGGGGCTGGACACGGGGCTGGACACGGGGCTGGGCCTGGGACACGGGGCCAGGGGCCCGGGCTGGAGGGCCGGGACACGGGGCTGGACCGGACACGGGGCTGGAGGGCCGGACACGGGGCTGGAGGGGCCGGACACACGGGGCTGAAGGGCTGGAGGGGCTGGACACGTGCTGAGGGGCTGTGTGGGGCTGGGACTGGCCGTGGGGGGGAGATGCTGCAGAGGGGGGGGGAGGGTGAGGACAGGGAGTGAAGGCAGGACAGGGGGGGTAGTGGAGGGGGCAGAGGGATTGAGAGGGGGGGGGGGGACAAAGCAGGAACGGGTAACGGATTGGGGATGACCAGCCATAGAAACATAGAAAATAGTTGCAGGAGGAGGCCATTCGGCCCTTCGAGCCTGCACCGCCATTCAATATGATCATGGCTGATCATCCAACTCAGTATCCTGTACCTGCCTTCTCTCCATACCCCTGATCCCTTTAGCCACAAGGGCCACATCTAACTCCCTCTTAAATATAGCCAATGAACTGGCCTCAACTACCTTCTGTGGCAGAGAATTCCACAGATTCACCACTCTCTGTGTGAAAAATTATCACATTGAATGGCGGTGCTGGCTCAAAGGGCCGAATGGCCTACTCCTGCACCTATTGCCTATTGTCTATTGTTTAAGGGGAGGCATGCGGTGAGGTGGGAGGAGGAGCGGGGCGATAGGGAATGAAGTGAGGGGGGGGGGAGAGGGGAGGAGGGGAAGGGAGGTTACAATTCAGTTTAGTTTACAGATACAGCACGGAACCAGGTCCTTCAGTTCACCGGGTCCCGCGCCAGTCAGCGATCGCCTTTTCCAATCCACAGCCAACATACTCGGGCCAATTAACTTGCACGTCTTCGGGATGTGGAAGGAAACCGGATCACCCGGAGGAAACCCAGGCGGTTACAGGGAGACCGTGCGAACTCCACACAGACAGCACACGAGGTTGGGATTTATCCCAGGTCTCTGGCGCTGTGAGAGGCAGCAACTCTACCCGCTGTGTGGACAGGGAATCAGTCAATGATCGGTCAAGTCTGCTCTGCCATTCAATCATGGCTGATTAATCTCTCCTACCTAACCCCATTCTCCTGCCTTCTCCCCATAACCTCTGACACCCGTACTAATCACGAATCTATCTATCTATCTCTGCCTTGAAAATATCCACTGACTTGGCCTCCACAGCCTTGGTAGCTTAACGGTTCAGGCAGCATCTCGGAGGAACATGGATGGGTGCTGTTTTGGGTTGGGACTGTATTTCAGACTGAAAGGTTTGTGTTTGTTTTGCAGCGAGTGAAAGAGCGGCGGTGACCTGTGGCGCTGGGGCCGCCATGCTGGAGAAGAATACGGTCTTTGGCGAGGTGACGACATGGCCGGCGGCAGCTCGGGAGACGTGTGCCGGGATTTCCTACGTAACGTGTGCAAGAGGGGCAGGCGCTGCAAGTTCCTGCACCCGGAGGTGAACGAGGCGGCCGACACCGCGGACGAGCCGGCGCTGGTTAAAGGCGAGGCGCCGGTGTGCCGGGACCACCAGAACGGCGAGTGTCAGCGCGGCGCCAAGTGCAAGTTCCGCCACTTTGAGAGGGAGTCGCCGGAGCAAGTTCGCTCTCCCATCGTCTACCGCATGGACCCGTACCACACGGAGCTGTACGAGGAGCAGGCGCTGAAGAGGCGGCGGCTGGAGAGCCTGCGCTTCGACCTGTACGACCACGGCGTGCCGCGACCCTTCCCCGTCGACTACCGCTACCTGGAGGAGGAGAACCTGATGCTACACAAGAGGGTGGAGGAGCTGAAGAAGCAGGCGTCCAATCTGATGGCCACCAACGAGGTTCTGCTGGAGCAGAACGCTCTCTACCGTAACCAGCCCAAGATGGTGACGCTGACCACCACGGCAGCAGCCGAGCAGCAGCTGGCTCCCCCCACCGTGGCCACCGTCACTGCCTACAACCACACCATCGTGCAGGCCCACAACTCCCTCAGCAGCCAGGCCCTTCAGCCCCGGCAGGATATGGTAGCCCAGACCAGCGCCGTGCCCCTGGTCTCCACCGCGCCCGCTCCCCCTCCTCTGCCCCCTCCCCCCGGGCAGCACATGGCCACCGAGCTGGCGCTGGCTCAGACCATCGCGCAGAGCATGGCAACTCCGGTGACCATGACACCGGTCACTGTGTCCATCACCCAGGCCATCCCCGGCATCACGGTCAGCCACGCCACCACGCCCATGGTCAGCTACGCCATCGCCTCGCAGAGCATGAGAATCACACCCATGCCACACTGAGAACAAGCCCCCCTCTACCCCCTCCTCCCACCTGGCTTGGCTGCACCTGTCGGACGAAACCCCCAACCCCAGATACCTCTGTACTTTACCACTAACCTATAGTCTCCACTGTGCACCCATCTCCTGATTATTCTATGGATAGGCTCTTGCGTTTGCCCGTTAAATCTGTGTGAGCATAATCTTTTTAATTTTATTTTTATTAGAAGCCGTGTACAAAAGTATAAACCGCGGCATATGACATAATACATTTATTGTACAGATTCAATTTTAATTTTTAGCTCAAGATGAGAAAGGAGAGAGAAAAAGCAAGAGAGAGAGAAAGTGAATGTGCAAGCGTAGAACCCCTAGATTACCAAATTGGTGTAGCCGAAGAGAGAATAAGTAAAAGAAATAAGAAACAAATAAAAAGACAAAAACAGGAAGAAAAACAAAAAGTGATGATACACCTGCTTCATATCTCTCCCCACCCGTCACCCAACCCGTAATTAAATTTAATTTCAAAATTGTGTTGCACCATACTATCCTTGTAATGAATCAATGAATGGTGTCCATTTCTTCGAAAATTGCTCTGGTTTTCCTGCTGTCAAGTCTCATATTTTCAAGATGTAACGTCTCAAACATGTTTGTAATATGTTTGTAATCTCTGTGTGAGCATAATTGAGGGGCAAACATAAGATGCAAGCAGCCAGAATTATCCACTAGTTAGTAATGTTTGGTTGTGTCTGCCTCAGTGCTGTGTGGTGGCCATTGTAAACCCGCGTTCCTGCGGGAAGCTTCCTTTGTATGAGGCCGTGTCCACCACTGCAGCTCGTGATTCGGGGAAAATGGACGATCTTCGTAAGCAAAAGGACACAAAGCGCTGGAGTGACTCAGCGGGCCAGGCAGCGTCTCTGGGAAACATGGACAGGTGACATTTTGGGCCATGACCCTTCTTCAGGCAGGGATAATGACACCAGCGTGCGGAAACTTCCACCTCTCTCTGGTTGTGGACCTCCTGGTTCCTGTGTTTGCGATGGGACTGCAGTCACCCCCCCCCCCCCCCCCCCCCCCGTGTCGACTCGGGCTGCTTGTACCCGACCCCTGCCCCCAGCAACCCAGTCCCGCGCAGCTCATTCCTCCTGGATCTCCTTATCAGAAAGCAACGCAGTACATCGATGGGTAACATTTCAGGTCGGGACCCTTCAACGTCTGAAGAAGGGTCTCGAGACTCACCTATCCATGTTCTCCAGAGATGCTGCCTGCCCCCTGAGTTACTCCAGCACTCTGTGTTGTCTCGTGCAAACCAGTATCTGCAGTTCCTTGTTTCTACAGCTCTGTTTCACGTTACCCTGCTTAATATGGATGTCGGACAGATGAAATAAAGCCCATTTAAATGGCTCGCCTCTGGGGGAAATAATGAGACGAAGATGGACAAACTCCTGTAAAAACATGGAACTGCAGATGCTGCTTCACACAAAAGGACTTAAAGTACTGGAGTAACTCAGCAACCCTTGGAACAATCCCAGCCCGAAATGCGTCAACATCCTTTGTACGACGAGGATGCTGCCTGACCCGCAGAGTTACTCCAGCACTTTGTGTCCTTTTATACATTAGTCAGCATCTGCAGTTCTTTGTTTCAACATCCTTTGTGCTCTATTCCTCCGACATCCTTGGTCACCAGTCATGCTTAAAATGTGTTGGTCCATTTCAAAATGAAAATTGTCAATTCTGCAGTTTGAATGTGATTTCTATTTAAAGTTTCATCTTTACTGGTGCAGCTGGTTTCTTGTTTCTCTCTGCACCTCTGTTTATAACCTGCGCTGATTCCGCCACTTTTATGGACCCAAATATTGAGGTGAATCCTAAATTGTAGACCTCGTAAATCCTTTAAAATGTGGGGAGAAATCGGAGCACCCGGAGAAAACCCACGCGGTCACATGGAGCACATGCAAACTCGGTACTGACAGCACCGTGTAGTACCGGGTCTCCAGCGCTCTGAGGCAGCACCTCTACCGCTGCACCACTGTCCAATACTTCACACCATTTAATATGAAATGTGTATATCATAGCCAGTGCAAACATTATATCTTAGTTATTAAGCTGGGATAACTTGTCCATTAGCACAGTAAGTTTGTTAAAAGGATCATAATTATTCCTTTCCCCATGGTGGCAATGGCCATATTAACCACTGCGTCTGCTCACGATGCCTTGGATTGAGGAGAGAATGATGTGATTCTGATGAGAAGAGCTAATGACCAGGACTCCATCTCCTGTGGCCCATTCACCTGCAGTGGCCTTGAGTGGACAAGCTGTGGCGAGTCGCCGCTGTTGATTGCAAACAGACACGTGGTTAGAGGGGGATATGGATCACGTGCAGGAGGACAAGAGTTGGGCTCAGACATAGCGGGACAAAGATCCTGTACCTGTGCTGATCTCTACCGCTCTATGTGAAGTGTCATAGAGTGACACAGCGTGCAAACAGGCCCAACTTGCCAACATGTCTCATCTACATTAGTCCCACCTGCCCGCGTTTGGTCCATATCCTTCCAAACCTATTCCATCCATGTACCTGTCTAACTGTTTCTTAAATATTGGGATAGTCCCAGCCTCAACTACCTCCTCTGGCAGCTTGTTCCATACACCCACTACCCTTTGTGTGAAAATATTACCACTCAGATTCCTATTAAATATTTGCCCCTACACCATAAACCTATGTCCTCTGGTCCACAGTTCACCTACTCTGAGCAAGAATCGGTGCACCTACCCGATCTATTCCTCTCATGATTTTATCCATCTCTATAAGATTACCCCTCATCCTCCTGTGCTCTAAGGAATGGAGACCCAGGCTACTCAACCTCTCCCTGTAGCTCAGACCCCCTAGTCCTGGCAACATCCTCATAAATCTTCTCTATCCTTTCCAGCTTGACAACATCTTTCCTAAAACATGGTGCCCAGAACTGAGCACAATACTCTAAATGCAGCCTCACCAACATCTTGTACAACTGCGACGTGACCTCCCAACTTTTATACTCGATACTCTGACTGATGGTGCAAGAACTCAGCGGATCGAGCAGCATCTATGAATGGAAATGGACAGACGACGTTTCGATCCGGGACCCTCCTTCAGTCTGATGATCTGGGGGGGGGGGTGGCGGAAGGGGGCTGGAAAAGTTGGAGTGGGGTAAAGTGTCAAAGGCTAGAGGTGAATAGGAGGCCAAAGGGTGTCAGAGAAAGGGAGGAGTGAAACCTAAAGTGGGAGGGAGGGATATGGGTGGAAGGGGGAGTGTACTGAGGTACAGTGAAAAGATTTTGCTTGCCTGCTATGCAGTGAAAGAAAAGACTGCATGAATACAATCGAGCTGTACACTGCACAATTAAAGATAAACGTTACCACATTTAGTGAAAGATATAACTGGTCAATTCATGATCACATTGAATGGCGGTGCTGGCTCGAAGGGCCGAATGGCCTCCTCCTGCACCTGCAGTCTAAGTCCGATTAAAAATAGTTCAAAGGTCTGCCATGAGGTAGATGGGAGATTAGGACCACTCTTTAACTGGTGAGAGGATGGTTCAGTTGCCTGATAACAACTGGGAAGAAAATGTCCCTGAATCTGGAGGTGTGCACTTTCAAACATGTACCCATTAAGAATCATTTAGGTACATGGATAGAACAGGTTTAGAGGGACTTGGGCCAAAGGCAGGCAGGCGGGATTAGCTTAAATGAGGTGTGTTGCGTAGAGACCCTTCTTCATACTGAGAGTCAGGGAGAGGGGAGACTAGAGGTATGAAGGTGTTCAGAACAAATCAGAGCCGGCACCGATGACCAAGGAAAGATGGAGCCCACAATGCTCCATTGTTGGCTTTGTTAGAGGTGATAATGAAGGGATTTATGCAGAAAGTGAGACATTCTTTATTAACTTCATTTACTACCAGATCTTGGTTACTTGGTCCTCCAAAATATTCCAACTGGAATTTAAACTGGAGGTGGTGAAGGGAGGGGTTTAGCCAGAGAGGGTTATTGGGAAGAAAGTGCCACTTTTAATGTAGTTGCATCTGGCTGGGCAACCGTGGTTTGGTGGAGATTATTCCATGCTGTAATAGTGCGTGGGAAGAATGATTTGCTGTACACATCTGTCTTTGTGGCTGGGACCACAAATTGGATCGAATGCCCTCGCCTGCTCCTAATTGGTTTGGGGTTGGTGTAGATCTTGTGATCTATGTCTAGCTGACCATTTAACATTTTGTGAAAACAGGTCAAACGGTGAGCTTCACGTCTGTCTTGGAGAGGGTTCCACCCCGCCCAGAGAATTCAGAAGTTTGGTGACACTCGCTTCTCTCTCGTAGGTGTTAGTAACAAACCGAGCGGCCTGTCTTTGGACACGCTCGATGGATGAAATGTTTTTATCTGTGTATGGGTCCCAAGCTGCAACTGCGTAGTCCAGATGAGGTCTAACGAGGGTGAAATACAGCTTCTCCTTGACAGAAGCCTAACAATGATGGAAGTTGCGCCTCAGGAAGTTTAGGACACCTGTTGCTTTCGCTGTTGCATGATGAGTCTGACCGTTCCAACGTAGATCATTCTGCAATTTGATGCCAGTCTAGCAGTACACAGTAGACCCGCTGCCTTAAAGCTGAAGCTCTTGCACAGGATCAGAGTTGAGTTCTTAGTTTTGATTGCAAGTGTAAATATGCTCACTAGATGGCATTTCATCACAAGCTTTCACTTGTTGGTGGTTTTGATGTTCCAAGACTTTTTTTCTCTCCTTAGGGAATTGGAATACCATTGCATATCCTTTGTCAGAGAAGTCCTATTTAACTTAAATGTTTGGGTCCAATTTTAACCCTGTGAAACATATGACCTTGTTTTTAAATGCTTAAAAAACCCACTCTTTATCCTTCGACCAATCTTGCAGGGTTAGGGTTTCAAGCCCCCTCTATTGAAGATTCTTGCTGAGGGACATATTTATTTCCTACTCTCCTCGCCGCCCACCGGGGCCTACTTATTTCCCTCGTGTCTAGAAATATTAGTTTTCTAGACACTGAACCATACAGTTTACAGCTAAATTATTCTGATTTTAGGTTTGTGTCAGATTAACCGACTGCCTCAGAATGAATTTCCCGAGTAAAATTTCCCGAGTCTCCCCGTGACCGTACGGGTTTCCTCTGAGTTCTTCGGTTTCCTCCCACACTCCAAAGACGCACAGGTTTATAGATCAATTAAAATAGTCCCTAGTGTGCGGAGGGTGTTGTTAAGGTGCGTGGATCGCTGGTCGGTACGGACTCGGTGGGCCGAAGGGCCTGTTTCTGCACTGTACCTCTAAACTAAACAAAACAAAAAGTGGTGGAGGTACAAGAGCCTGCAGGTAAGGGTTTCCTGCAGGAGCTCTGGTTTCCTCCCACATCTCAGTCATATGGTTTGTATGTTAATTGACCCTCTGTAAAATTTTCCCCTAGTGTGTAGGGAGTGGATGAGAAAGTGGAATAATATAGAACTAGTGTGAATGGGTGCTTGGTGGTCAGCATGGACACGGTGGGGCTGAAAGTCCTGTCTCCATGTCGCACAGACACTCACCGACTTATTTAAGGGTTATGTCCCGCGGGCTCTTGTGTAGGCATTGCACACATTAATTTACTGTTCAACATGGAGGCCACAGGGGGAGCTCCAAGGTGGAGACCACGGGGGAGCTCCAAGGTGGAGACCACGGGGAAGCTCCAAGGTGGAGACCACGGGGGAGCTCCAAGGTGGAGACCACGGGGGAAGCTCCAAGGTGGAGACCACGGGGGAGCTCCAAGGTGGAGACCACGGGGGAGCTCCAAGGTGGAGACCACGGGGAAGCTCCAAGGTGGAGACCACGGGGGAAGCTCCAAGGTGGAGACCACGGGGGAGCTCCAAGGTGGAGACTACGGGGAAGTTCCAAGGTGGAGACCACGGGGGAGCTCCAAGGTGGAGACCACGGGGAAGTTCCAAGGTGGAGACCATGGGGGAGCTCCAAGGTGGAGACCATAAAGGAGCTCCACGGTGGAGTTCCGAAGTGAAGGCTATGAAGGAACTACGAAGGGGAGACCATGAAGGAGCTCTGAGGTGGAGATTACGGGGGAGCTCCGGCGTGGAGATTATGAAGGAGCTCTGACACAGGTCTGAAGAAGG
The DNA here is from genome assembly GCA_035221665.1 of Okamejei kenojei. NCBI lineage: Eukaryota > Metazoa > Chordata > Chondrichthyes > Rajiformes > Rajidae > Okamejei > Okamejei kenojei. The sequence goes on along the minus strand of CM069169.1, from coordinate 17,157,618 downwards.
GTGTCAACCCAAAACTTTACCCATTCCTTCTCTCCAGAGGTGCTACCTGTCCCGCTGAGTTACCCCAGCTTTTTGTGTCTATCCACAGGGGGGAGACTATATGGGTGTCAATGGGATTAAATAATTATTTATGTAAGTGTGAGTTTATCTAAGTTGCCTACTTCGTATGTCTGCGTATACCGTGCCTGTATCTCCAAACTAAGTGGAGGGAATTGGACCAATGACATTGTGGATCGGGACCCTTCTTCACACTGGCACGATCGTCATGTTGAGATTTAGAAATCTGCTTTCCCCACTGCTGTAATCTTGACTTTCAGAAAGTCATTGAAGTATTTTCCAAAAGAGAAGTAATTACAGGGCTAGGCAGGAAATGAATGGACAGGAGATAATTGGATGAGGTAGAGTCGGGGCCGTTGCAATGGGATGGATGGATGGCCTTTCTCTGAACTATATGATTACATGCGACGGGACATTTAATTCATTGTGTATATAGAGAGCACATTGTGTTGAAAGGGAATCCATGTTGGGAGAACCTCTTGCCTGTGGCGTGCACAGCCTAAAGTTGTAGGACAACTTGTTCTATTTGATCTTACTTCATTGTACACGCCAGGTTGATTGCATTCGTTGAAACAGGGCGGACCACGTGAAGGTTGCAATCTCAAAGTAAAGAGGGAAATGAGTTTAAAAGAAGTAGTCACAGCAATGGAAAAAACTAGGAACTGCAGAAGCTGATTTACACAAGAGGACACAGTGCTGGAGTAACTCAGCGGGTCAGGCAGCATCTCTGGAGGACATGGTTAGGCAGTTCGGGTTGGGACACTTCTTCAGAAAGCTGGAAGAGAGGTGGGGCAGGAGAAAGCCTGTAATAGCTATATGCTTTAACCACCACTCCTGGCAGCATGTTACAGGCACCCACCGCATCTCCTTTAAACTTTGCCCCTCTCTCCTTAAATCATGCGTTCTAGAAATTGGATTCATCTTGTCATTTCCCTTATAATTCATCTTTTTATTATCCAATTTCAACATTTGAGTATTGAGGATATGGCTCTGCTTATTTGAATAATTCAAGTGTTATCAAAGAAATAACAGGATTCTTTTCCATTAAAGAGTCACGAGTGTATTTGTCATATGACCCGAAACAGAGCAATGACATTCTGAGAGCAGATATATAAACATAGTCGTCTCTATCCCACAATAATTAAAAAAGGTTCAGTATATACAAAAAGAAATACAAACAGAAATAATAGTGCAAAGATAAAAACACTGCCCCCCAAGTTTATAAAGTTCAGAGCTTATTTGGAGGTGTACTGTTCAATAGACTGATGGTTTAATGGAAGAAGCTGCCCCTGAACCTGGACTTTACAATTTTTGGGCTTCTGTACTTTCTTCCTGATGGCAGGAATGAAATGAGAACGTGGCCAGGGTGGGGTGGATCTCTGATGTTGCTGGCTGTGTCTTTGAGGCAGCGACTCCTGTAGATCCCATGGATGGTGGGGAGGTCAGTACTGTGATGGACCTTAGATGGTGGGGAGGTCAGTACTGTGATGGACCGGGCAGTGTTCACCGCTTTTTGTAATCTTTGTTCCTGGGCGTTTGAGTTCACAAGTTACAGGAGTGGAATGAAGCCATTCGGCCCATCGAGTCCACTCCACATGGCTGATCTCTGCCTCCTCGTCCCATTTTCCTGCCTTCACCCCATAACCCTTGGCACCCGTTCTAATCAAGAATTTGCCAATCTCATCCTTAAAAATACGAGTTGCTGAACCAGGCTGTGATTGCAACCAGTCCGCATGCTGTCTACGGTGCACGTGTAGAGGATCAACAGAGCGTTCGTTGACACACCAACTCTACTCACCCTTCTGAGGCGGCAGAGGTGCTGATGGGCTTCCTTCATGACTGCATCAACGTGTTGGGCCCAGGACTGATCTTCACAGATATTCATGCCCTGGAGTTTGAAGATTTTGTCCCCACTACTGATGATGAACACAAGTTGTAATATCTCCAATGTCTTCTCCAATTTCAGATAGTCCTTGCTTTCCACCCTCCCCTTCCCAGCTCTCCCACAAGCCTACTGTCTCCGCCTCTTCCTTTCTTTTTCCCGTGTCCCCCCCCACACTAGTCTGAAGTAGGGTCTCGACCTGAAACATCGCCTATTTCATTCTCTCCATAGATGCTGCCTCACCCGCTGAGTTTCTCCAGCATTTCTGTCTACCAGCATCTGCAGCTCTTTCCTAAAACATGAACACAAGTTCCTCATTCTTTCTCTTCCAAAGTCCACGATCAGTTCCTTGGTCCAGTACTATTGACTATTACCCACCCATGGCTGCTCTGAACTGTGTGAGGTTGCTTGCAAGTTTGATGTTTGTCGGAAAATGTAAAAGATGTTCAGGAATGTCTTTATGAAGCAAAGTGGAGTAGCCAGATCAGAGGCAACGGATATCCATGGCAAAGGTTGGGCGGAGCATCATTCCTGGTCAGGCAGCAATTTGCCGTGTTATGATGATATTTCGATCTGTACTCATTTGAATTTCATGGGTTGAGTCCACACCATCCACCCAGTTTGGTATGTTATGTAACTCGGTGGGAAAAACATGTGAAATGCAACTGTGTTCCAGTTAATGTTACGTTGAATACAAGTCTGAACTTGATTGGGCTTCAGTTATTCACTTGTTCTTTGTTCTTGGAGAAAATCCAATTATTGGAACATAAAATGGGAGCAGGAACAGCCTACCATACCAGGCCTGCCTCCCACCACTATTCCATCTGATCACGGCTGATCTACTCCAGCCTCTGATCCACTGTTGTGACAATTCTCTGCAGCCCTCAGTTCCCTGGTCATCCAAAGGTTCATCCACCTCCTCTGTAGATGCCTCTGATGTTCTAGCCTCTGCATCCATCTGTGCCAGAGATTGCAAGAAGGTTCTGTAGTAGACGATATAAACCAGTCTAGTTCATTATTGTCACGTGTACCGGGGTACAGTGAAAAGCTTTTTGTTTTGCAGGTACAGCAGGCAGTGAAGAAAGCAAATGGCATGTTGGCCTTCATAACAAGAGGGGTTGAGTATAGGAGCAAAGAGGTCCTTCTGCAGTTGTATAGGGCCCTAGTGAGACCACATCTGTGGTATTGTGTGCAGTTTTCATCCCCTAATTTAAGGAAGGACATTCTTGCTATTGAGGGAGTGCAGTGTAGGTTTACAAGGTTAATTCCCGGGAGGGCGGGACTGTCATATGCTGAGAGAATGGAGTGGCTGGGCTTGTATACTCTGGAGTTTAGAAGGATGAGGGAGGATCTCATTGAAACACATAAGATTATTAAGAGTTTTGACACACTAGAGGCAGGAAACATGTTCCCGATGTTGGAGTCCAGAACCAGGGGCCACAGTTTAAGAATAAGGAGTAAGCCATTTTGAATGGAGACGAGGAAACACTTTTTCTCACAGAGAGTTGTGAGTCTGTGGAATTCTCTGCCTCAGAGATCAGTGGAGGCCAGTTTTCTGGATACTTTCAAGAGAGTGCTAGATAAGGCTCTTAAAGATAGCGGAGTCGGGGGATATGGGGAAAAACGGGATACTAATTGGGGATGATCACATTGAATGGTGGTGCTGGCTCGAAGGACCGAATGGCCTACTCCTGTACCTATTGTCTATTGCGTGCTGTGGACTAAAATACTGCTAAAATAGGATTTGTGTCGATGGAGTCTCAAAGATCAGCATAAATGTGGTGGGTCGAAGGGCCTGTATTTCTGTGATCTCTGAACCAACGTGAAATAAAACTGGAATGTGCTGGATTCGCTCAGCAAGTCTGGCAGCACCTGTGGAGAAATAGGGTGAATGGTTAATTTAGTTTAACTAAAGAGAAAGGTATGTTTAAGTCTGAAGATGGGTCTCGACCCAAAACGTCACCCATTCCTCCTCTCCAGAGATGCTGCCTGTCCCGCTGAGTTGCTCCAGCTTTTTGTGTCTGCCTTCAGTGTAAACCAGCATCTGCAGTTCCTTCCTACACAAAGGCATGTTTAAGATGCAGAGAGGAGGAGGGAGTGCACAGAAGGGCAGGAGTGTCTGAGGACTAAGCAGTCCCTCTCCTGGGGTGGGAGTTAGCAACCTTCACGTGGTGCGCCCTGTTTCGATGAATGCCATCAACCCGCCGTGCACAAATAGAACAAGTTGTCCTACAACTTTAGGCTGTGCACGCCACACGCAGGAAGAACGAGTCCCTCTACTTCCACCGCCATCCTTCACGTGGAGGTTATCGTTCCCACGCTGAACAACTTCTCCTTTTGACTCCATTCTCCAAGTTGAAGATATGTCCAAGCAATGCTGGAGCAAAACCCAAAGAGCTGGCGGAACTCAACGGGTCGGGCAGCATCTGTGGGAGAAAGTACAGTACAGCACTGGAAAAACAGAACTGTATGTACTAAACAGAACAGGAACAAACGCCATCATATTTGAACACAAAATTCTGGAGTAACTCAGCGGGACAGGCAGCATCTCTGGAGAGAAGGAATGGGTGACGTTTCTGGTCGAGACCCTTCTTCAGACTGAGGGTTTAGACCCAAAACTTTTTTTTTCCTGAAGGATATTAGAAATAGCCCATAGTTTGTGTAGTCCGTAGAGACAGATGATTCATGTCAAGGAAACTGAAAATCTGAACCTGAGTTTTGTTTTGTTAGTGACACATAACCTGTGCTGTTGCAAAGAAATAATTAGCAGTTAGATGTGTGACCTTGGGCACAGCTGTGACTCCTCAAACAATGCGACACCAACAAAGATGATTAGAGCCCTGCAAGATTCCTCAAGAAACAGCGATGAAATAAAGAGGAACAAGGTCCCGCCCAAACTGCGAGGAACGTCATTGACATTTAGCAAGCTTGCTCTGATTTGTGTTCCTGAGTCGGAAACGCATTCCTGCAGATATATGTGCTCCAGCTTCCTGGTACGCTGCTTTCACATGTTTAGTTATGACAACTGCAGCACACGATTCAACTCAACTCACACTTGTTCACCAAGGTCCTACCGCAACTGACCAGTCCCCACCGGTACTGTACCCCAGTGTTATACACACTGACCAGCCCCCACCGGTACTGTACCCCAGTGTTATACACACTGACCAGTCCCCACCGGTACTGTACCCCAGTGTTAGAAACATAGAAACATAGAAAATAGGTGCAGGAGTAGGCCATTCGGCCCTTCGAGCCTGCACCGCCATTCAATATGATCATGGCTGATCATCCAACTCAGTATCCCGTACCTGCCTTCTCTCCATACCCCCTGATCCCTTTAGCCACAAGGGCCGCATCTGACTCTCTTTTAAAGATAGCCAATGAACTGGCCTCAACCAAAGATTATAGAGGAGCAAGATGCGCCACTCAGCGAAAAAGGCGCAGTATCACATGTGTGATAGTCGACGCCATGTTAGGGGACTGCCTCGACCAAAGATGGCGTCGACTATGGCATCTGCATCATTGGGAAACTAGGCTCCTCTATAATCTTTGTCTCTGGACCTCCCGCTGTGTAATCCGCTCCAAAGCTACAGAGCAGTTGCAAGCAAAGATTATAGAGGAGCAAGATGCATTAGAAAGTTATTATATTTATTTTACCTCTCAATCTCGATCTCTCTCTCCCCCTCCCCTCGCTTCTCTCTATCTCCCCTTTTGATCCCTCTCTATCCCTCTTCTCTCTATCTCTCTCTCTCTCTCCCCTCTTCTCTCGATCCCTCTCTATCTCTCTCTCCCCTCTTCTCTCGATCGCTCTCTCTCGCCTCTCTTCTCTCAATCTCCCTCTCTTCTCCATCTCTCTCCCCTCTTGATCGCTCTCTCTCCCCTCTCTCCTCTCGATCTCTCTCTCCCCTCCTGACCGCTCTCTCTCCCCTCGATCTCTCTCTCTCCCCTCGATCTCTCTCTCTCCCCTCTCGATCTCTTTCTCTCCCCCTCTCGATCTCTCTCTATCCCCTCTCTTCTCTCGATCTCATTCTCCCCTCTTGACTCTCTCTCCCCTCTCCTCTTGATCTCTCTCTTATCACGATCTCTCTCTCCCCTCTCGATTTCTCTCTCTCTCCTCTCTTCTCTCGACCCCCCCTCCCTTCCCTCTCTCCCTCCCCTCTCTCCCCCTCTCTTTTCTCTCTCTCCTCTCACACTCCCTCCCTCCCCTCTCTCTCTCCCTCCTTCCCTCTCTCTCTCCCTCCTTCCCTCTCTCTCCCCCTCCGTCCCTCTCTCCCTCCCTGTGTGAAAGTTGGCAGCCCTGCTATGCCTTAGGTCCAAAAGAGGATAGAAAGAAATTACTTAATGGTCTTTGTAAGAAGATTTTAATAAGCTCTTCTATCTTTCCCATCTAATAAACACAGCAATACATAACACACAGCAATACAAAGACATGAACTTGTGCTGCAACAGAGTCAAGGTTAGAATTGTAGCAATCTTTGAGTATCCACATGTACTATGGACTCAAATTCAAGAATAGAAAAATGCATAACATGACTGTTAAAAGGAAATGTAAAAAACTTCAAAAAGTGGAACATAAGTAAAGTGCATAATTTTCAAAATTTATTTTATGAAGTAATACTATTCAAGAACAAATCGAAGTGAGTTTATTGTCGTGTGTCCCTGATGGTACAATGACATTCTTGACTTTGTTTCAGCACAACAGAACATAGTAGGCATTGACTACAGAACAGATCAGTGTGTCCATATACCATTATATAAATATATACACACACATGAATAAATAAATTGATAAAGTACAAATAACAGATAATGGGCTATTAATGTTCAGAGTTTTGTCCGAGCCGGGTTTAATAGCCTGATGGCTGTGGGGAAGTAGCTATTCCTGAACCTGGTCGTTGCAGTTCTCAGGCTCCTGTACCTTCTACCTGAAGATAGCGGGGAGATGAGTGTGTGGCCAGGGTGGTGTGGGTCCTTGATGATGCTGCCAGCCTTTTTGAGGCAGCGACTGCGATAGATCCCCTTGATGGAAGGGAGGTCAGAGCCGATGATGGACTGGGCAGTGTTCACTACTTTTTGTAGTCTTTTCCTCTTCTGGGCGCACAAGTTACCGAACCAAGCCACGATGCAACCGGTCAGCAAGCTCTCTACTGTGCACCTGTAGAAGTTAGAGAGAGTCCTCCTTGACAGACCGACTCTCCGTAATCTTATCAAGAAGTAGAGGCGCTGATGTGCTTTCTTAATATTTGCATCCGTGTTTTCGGACCAGGAAAGATCTTCAGAGAAGTGCATGCACATGAATTTGAAGCTCTTGACCCTTTCAACCATCGACCCGTAGATATAAACGGGACTTTTGCTTCAGCAGCAGCAGCCTCTACAGGAGGCTTTAAACGTTTGAGTGAGTCTGTGTGTGTGTGAGAGTCAGTGTGTGTGAGTATGTGTGTGTGCGAGTCTCTGTGTGTGGATCTGTGTGTGTGTGTATATGCGTGCTTATATACAAGCGTGCTTCGTTGAATGATAACTTCTGAGATATATTATCAGATTATCTTGGTTAACATTTGACCGCGGCAAAGCGACATAAAGACGCTGTGGGCAGCAACAAGAGACACAACAAGAAATAACGTAATAATTCTCATCTTTGACATTTAAATTGTTCTTATATTTTAAGAGTTATTCACATTTTAAACTTTAATAAATCCTTTTTCCACTTTTCATGCCTGTGTGTTCTTCATCACAATGGGAACCTAATGGGCAGGAATGGATACTCTGTGGGAAAGCCACTAAGAGCAAAGATCCTACAGCGGAGCAAGATGGACCACTCTTGCGAAAAACACAGAGTACGGTTTTTTATCACCTCAGTCCTAAATGACCTCCCCCTTATTCTAACACTGTGGCCCCTGGTTCTGGACTTTGGAAAAGTGGGATAACATTAGCTATCCTCCAATCCACAGGAACTGATCATAAATCTATTGAACATTGGAAAATGATCATATGTATATATGTATGTGTATATCTGCATGTATATGTATGTGTATATATGTATGTATATGTGTGTGTATATATATGTATGTATATGTGTGTGTATATATATATGTATGCCTATGTATGTATGTATGTATATGGATATATATGTATATATGGTTTATGTACATCATCTGACAAATAAGATAGAGAGCAATACTGACGCTTTAAATCAAAGTTTCTTCTGATCCAGGAGAAGGAAATGTATTTATCTCTCAAGGGCCTGTCCCACCATATATTTATGTGAATGTGTGTTTGTGTGTGCCTGCAGTTTTGTGCAGTGTGTGTGGAAGCAATACAAGGGAAGCTGCACAATGCAATGCAAGGGAAACTGCGCAAAGGTGGGGCTGGGGAGGAAAGATGGGAGGGAAATGGGGGAACAGGGGGGAAAGGGAGGGAGAGAGAGGGAAGTTGGGAGAGAGAGAGGGAAGGAGAGAGAGAGAGAGAGAGAGAGGGAAGGGAAAACGAGAGGGGGAAGGGAAGGAGGGAGAGAGGGGAGGGAGGGGAAAGAGAGAGATCGAGAGGGGAAAGAGAGAGATCGAGAGGGGAAAGAGAGAGATTGAGCGGGGATAGAAAGAGATCAAGAGAAGAGCGTGGAGAGAGAGATAGAGAATGTGAGGGATAAAGTGATTAAACCCCACTATTGTAAGGGGCTTTAAAGAGGATTCTGACACAGCTGTGTATAAAAGTTACCAGAGCCATCCTTGAGTAAGAAGTGATAGCATTGTATAGCGGTAGAAGGGAGTGATGTAGATAGATCCCTATCAGTAGAAGGGAGTGATAGATGGGACCCTTGTCACTATAGCCTAGCTTTAGTGCTGATATAGGAGAATGAGAGAGTTCAGTTGGAGGTGATTAAAACTAGGGCAGGTCATAGACAACTGAGCATGCTTAATAAAATAAATGAATATTACAACACACCCCTGGTCAAGAAACTGCTCATTACCATGCACATGTCTGGACATGCGATGTATGATGTGGGAGGGTCTGGGGGGGACGTACCTACAGATTGTGCACCTCAGTGCCTGATTGGAGAGGGTCCGAAGGGGAGGTTGGATGTAGAATTGTGTGTATAGAAGGGGTTTACCCTTCTGACTTCGGTGTGTCTCAACTTGGAGAGGCACCCGACTCTGCAGACTCGCAAATAAAGAATCTCTTGCTTCCACGATTTAGTCTCTGAGTAGTGTTTGTGAGCACAGTGCATATCTCACAAGAAGATAGGGGAGGGGGAGAGAGAGAGAGATCGAGATCGAGAGGTAAGTAAATTTATTACAAATAAATCTAATAACTTTCTAATGCATCTTGCTCCTCTGTAATCGTTGCTTGCAACTGCTCTGTAGCTATGGAGCGGATTACACAGCGGGAGGCATCCGCCAAAATGGCGGACGTGATGTTCCGTTACGTGCTACACACCAGTCCATTGGATTTCGGAGGAGTGGTCTATCTTTATCCTCTAGTATCTTTGGCCTCAACTACCTTCTGTGGAAGTGAATTCCAGAGATTCACCACTCTCTGTGTGAAAAATGTTTTTCTCATCTCAGTCCTAAAAGATTTCCCCCTTATCCTTAAACTGTGACCCCTTGTCCTGGACTTCCCCAACATGGGGAACAATCTTCCTGCATCTAGCCTGTCCAACCTCTTAAGAATTTTATAAGTTTCTATAAGATCCCCCCCTCAATCTTCTGAATTCTAGCGAGTACAAGCTGAGTCTATCCAGTCTTTCTTCATATGAAAGTCCTGACATACCAGGAATCAGTCTGGTGAACCTTCTCTGCACTCCCTCTATGGCAAGAATGTCTTTCCTCAGATTTGGAGACCAGAACTGTACGCAATATAGTGTTATAGTGACATATTTGTTCCTGCTCATACTCGCCCAGATTTATACAGTTGCAGTCATCGAGTGATACAGCAGGGAAACAGGCCCTTCGGCCCAACTAGCCCATGCCAACCAAGATGCCCCATCCACACAGGTCCCTGGCACTATAGGGCAGCAACTCCACCCCTGTGCCCCCCCCCGTCATGGGTTGGAGGGGGCTAATTACACTACATTCTGTTCAGGTAAGGGGACAGGTAGATTCCGGGAAGCTAAAGGTGTCTTCATTTTAACGTCAGAACTGACAAATGACTGATACCAGCACGCAGTGTGAAGAAGCAGTTTCTGCGCATTGAGCAATTGGGAAAGAATCAGTGTAGGGTGCGGCCCGACCTGTCACAGCTGCTGAAGGAATGAAGAGGTGCTCTCACAGTGTCACTGAGGATATTCCCTAACCTGTGCCAGGAAGCATTTGCAAATCTTTATGCAAAACACTAAGGGTTCGTCAAATGGAAAGGAGGTAAGCATAGGCCAACTGCAGATACTGAGTCAGAAGTCGAAAGTGTTGAGCTGCTGTATGCCCTGGGACCAGAGCAATGACATTTCCATATATTGCGACATTACAGGCACATTATACACGACCCTACAACAGAATATGTACAAAAGGGACGGATCGCACCTTAACAGGTGGGGGACCGGCATTCTGGCAGGCAGGTTTGCCACTGCGACACAGGTGGTTTTAAACTAAATAAGGGGGGGGGGGGGGGGGTGTCAAATGGGATAGTCAAGGACGGAGTTAAAGGGAAAGGGAGTAAAGGAATAGTTAATGACTCTAGAATTAACGGGAAAGGAAGCTCACAAAGGGATAGGAGAGTATGGCCAAGTGTAATAGGGATCGATGTGAAAGGTGCGATGCGTAAGGAATTAAAAGTATTGTATATGAATGCGCAAAGTATAAGAACTAAAGTAGATGAGCTTGAGGCTCAGTTACAGGTTGGTGGATATGACATTGTGGGGATTACCGAGACGTGGCTGCAGGGGGATTGGGCCTGGGAACTTAATATTCAGGGTTATACATCCTAGAGAAAGAACAGACAGGTGGGCAGAGGAGGAGGGTAGCTCTGCTGGTGAGGGATGGAATTCAGTCCCTTGTGAGGGAAGACATAGGGACTGACAAGTTAGAGTCACTGTGGATTGAGTTGAGGAATTGCAAAGGAGACACTAATTGGTGTTATCTACAGACCCCCAAATAGTAGCCCGGATGTAGTGTGTAAGTTGCAGCAGGAGTTAAAACTGGCATGTAACAAAGGTAATGCCACTGTGGTGATGGGGGATTTCAATATGCAGGTAGACTGGGAAAATCAGGTTGGTTCAGTACCCCAAGAAAGAGAGTTTGTAGAATGCCTCCGAGATGGATTCTCAGAGCAGCTTGTAATGGAGCTGACCAGAGAAAAGGCAATTCTGGATTTAGTGTTGTCCAATGAACCAGATTTGATAGGAGAACTCGAGGTAAAGGAACCGCTTGGAGGTAGTGATCATAATATGATTCGTTTTAATCTGCAATTTGAGAAGGAGAAGGTTAAATCGGAAGTGTCAGTGATAGCAGTTGAACAAAGGGGACTATGAAGGCATGAGAGGGGAGCTGGCCAAGGTAGACTGGAAAGGGATCCTAGCAGGAATGACGGTGGAACAGAAATGGCAGGAATTTCTGGGCATAATCCGGAAGAAGCAGGATCATTAAATTCCAAAAAGGAAGAAAGATTCTAAGGGCAGTAGGAGGCAACCGTGGCTGACAAGAGAAGTTAGGGATAGAATAAAACTAAAAGAAAATATTTATAACACAGCAAAGAGTAGCCGGAAACCAGAGTATTGGGAAACTTTCATAGGACAACAAAAGGAAACAAAACGGGCAATACGGGCTGAAAAGATGAAGTATGAGGAGAAGCTGGCCAGGAATATAAAGAAGGACAGTAAAAGCTTCTTGAGATATGTTAAGGGAAAAAGAATAGCAAAGTCAAATTTGGGTCCCTTGAAGGCAGACACGGGTGAAATTATTATGGGCAACAAAGATATGGCCAGTTAGCCTGACTTCGGTGGTGGGAAAGATGCTGGAGTCAATTATTAAAGAGGTAATAATGGGGCATTTGGATAGAAGTAAAAGGATTAGTCCAAGTCAGCATGGATTTATGAAAGGGAAATCAAGATTACTAATCTTCTGGAATTTTTTGAGGATGTGACAAGTAAAATGGATGAAGGGGAGCCAGTGGATGTAGTGCATCTAGACTTTCAGAAAGCCTTTGATAAGGGCCCGCACGGGAGACTGGTGACTAAAATTAGAGCACATGGTATTGGGGGTAGGGTGTTGACATGGATAGAAAATTGGTTGGCAGACAGGAAGCAAAGAGTAGGAGTGAATGGGACCTTTTCAGAATGGCAGGCAGTGGCGAGTGGAGTGCCGCAAGGCTCGGTGTTGGGGCCGCAACTGTTTACCATATATATTAATGATTTGGAAGAGGGGATTAGGAGCAACACTAGCAAGTTTGCGGATGACACAAAGCTGGGTGGCAGTGTGAACTGTGGAGAGGATGTTTGGAGGTTGCAGGGGGACCTGGACAGATTGAGTGAGTGGGCAGATGCATGGCAGATGCAGTATAATATAGATAAATGTGAGGTTATCCACTTTGGTATCAAAAACAAGGGGGCAGATTATTACCTCAATGGGGTTAGGTTAGGTAATGGGGAGGTACAGCGAGACCTGGATGTCCTTGTTCACCGGTCACTGAAAGTTGGTGTGCTGGTACAGCAGGCAGTGAAGAAAGCCAATGGAATGTTGGCCTTCATAATAAGAGGATTTCAGTATAGGAGTAAAGAGGTTCTTCTGCAGTTGTATAGGGCTCTGGTAAGACCACATCTGGAGTATTGTGTACAGTTTTGGTCTCCTAATTTGAGGAAGGACATCCTTGTGATTGAGGCAGTGCAGCGTAGGTTCACGAGATTGATCCCTGGGATGGTGGGATTGTCAGATGAGGAAAGATTGAAAAGACTAGGCTTGTATTCACTGGAGTTTAGAAGGATGAGGGGGATCTTATAGAAACATATAAAATTATAAAAAGACTGGACAAGCTGGATGCAGGAAAAATGTTCCCATTGTTGGGTGAGTCCAGAACCAGGGGCCTCAGTCTTAGAATAAAGGGGAGGCCATTTGAGACTGAGATGAGAAAAAACATTTTCACCCAGAGAGTTGTGAATTTTTGGAATTCCCTTCTGGAGGCCACGTCACTGGATGGATTTAAGAGAGAGTTAGATAGAGCTCTAGGGGCTAGTGGAATCAAGGGATATGGGGAGAAGGCAGGCACGGGTTACTGATTGGGGACGATCAGCCATGATCACAATGAATGACGGTGCTGGTTCGAAGGGCCGAATGGCCTCCTCCTGCACCTATTTTCTATGTTTCTTTGTTTCTAATATAGAGACTAAACGGGAATCTAGTCTCTAGAGAATTCTCCTTATCACTCGTTCACGGGCAACATTGTCGGGGAAACTCAACACTTGCACTAACATAGACTTGATTTATTAAGGTCATATGTGATAGGAACAGAATTAGGCCATTCAGTCCATCAAGTCTACTCCACCATTCAATCACGGCTGATCCATCTCTCCCTCCTAACCCCATTCTCCTGCCTTCTCCCCATAACCTCTGACACCGCACAAATCAAGAATCTATCTATCTCTGCCTTACAAATATCCACAGACTTTGCCCCCACAGCCTTCTGTGACAAAGAATTTCACAGATTCACCACCCTCTGAGTAAATATTTTTGTTGCTTTTTATGTCAGTCTGCACTTGGAACATTTTGGGTCTGAGTGCTTCCCTTCTCTGCCTCTTGCCCCACACCCTGTCCCCTAGCCCCCTCTACCCGAGTCCCTCCCCCCAGCCTTTCTAGTTTAAAGTCTCCCCAGTAGCCTTTGCAAATCTCCCTGCCAGGATATTGGTCCCCCTCGGGTTCAAGTGCAACCCGTCCTTTTTGTACAGATCATGCCTTCCCCAAAAGAGGTCCCAGTGATCAAGAAACTTGAATCCCTGCCCACTGCACCAGTCCCTCAGCCACGCATTTATCCTCCACCTCATTCTATTCCTACTCTCACTGTCATAATAAGTTGGACAACTTATAATAAGTTCCCCACAATCAGTCGACCTCACTAGTTTAGAAAAAAATCAGATCCACTGCATGGAACTGACTAATGGCTGGAGTCCTGCTATTGGATAAGAGAAAATATACATTAGAACTGAACACAACACAGACTTTCAGTCTGAAGAACGGTCTCGACCCGAGACGTCACCCATTCCTTCTTTCCAGAGACGCTGCCTGTCACACTGAGTTACTCCAGCATTCTGTGTCTATCTTATGTGGCTACCAGCATCTGCAGTTCCTTCCAACACATTCTGTCTGCTCACTCCAGGCATTAGTCCAGTTAACCTTCTGTTACTGCTCCCACTATATATGCATCTTTCCCTAAATAAAGATCAATGTAAAACACTGTCTAGATGTTCTCACGAAAGATCAATATAATTGAACCATAATCTTCCTATTTTACACTCAATTCCACTAACATAAATGGTGTGAAGAAGGGTCTGGACCCGAAATGTCACCTATTCCTTCGCTCCATAGATGCTGCCTCACCCGCTGAGTTTCTCCAGCATTTTTGTCTACTATCGATTTTCCTAGCATCTGCAGTTCTTTCTTAAACATAAATGGCAGCATGCTGTTGGCTTTGTTATCTACTTGCTCTGTGTTCATAATAGTCTTTGTAAATCATTCACTAGGGGATTTGGAACGTCAATGAATAGTCTCTTGAGCTTCTACAGGTGTACGGTAGACAGTATAGTGACTGGTTGCATCACAGCCTGGTCCAGAAACTCAAACATCCAGCTACGATGGAGATTATGTAATCTGTGGCCCCGGTCCATCACGGGTTCTGACCTCCCCACCATCGAAGGGATCTGCAGGAGGTGCCAGCTTTGTCAAGGGCCCACACCACCCTGGCCACGCTCTCATTTCACTCCTGCCCTCGGGGGGAAAAGGTACAGGTAAACTGTAATGCCCAGGTTCAGGAACAGTTTCTTCCCAACAAGAATCAGGTTAATTCCCGGGATGGCGGGACTGTCATATGTTGATAGAATGGAGCGGCTGGGCTTGTACACTCTGGAATTTAAAAGGATGAGAGGGACCTTATTGGAACATATAAAATTATTAAGGGATTGGACACGCTAGAGGCAGGAAATGTGTTCCCGATGTTGGGGGAGTCCAGAACCAGGGGCCACAGTTTAAGAATAAGGGGTAAGCCATTTAGAACGGAGATGTTGAAAAACTTTTTCACACAGAGGGTTGTGAAACGGTGGATTTCTCTGCCTCAGAAGGCAGTGGATTCTCTGGATGCTTTCAAGAGAGTTGGATAGAGCTCTTAAAGATAGCAGAGTCAGAGGAGAAGGCAGGAACGGGGTACTGAGTGTGGATGATCAGCCATGATCACAGTGAATGGTGGTGCTGGCTCGAAGGGCCGAATGGCCTACTCCTCCACCTACTGTCTATTGTCTATATTGAACACTACGAACTCCAAACTATAAACTGTATTAGGGACTTCAGGCTTTGTTTTTGCACGATATATATTTAAACATAGTGGACTTTTTTTGTTCTTTGTTACAGTATCTATAAGTAGTGTTTACAAACCAGCTGTGCTGATGCATGTAAGAATGTTGTTCCATTTCAGGGCATACGACAATAAAACACTCTTGACTTCTGAGGATGATCCCTCTTCAAGCTCTGGACCCTCTCGACAGTTGGATGATATGTTATTTTATTTCGGAGTCACGTGAGTGACTACGTGAAGAAGCCCCGCCAGGCGCATGCGTGTCATTACGTCGACGCATGCAGCATTGAACGGAGCTGGAGAGCGCAGCTCCACCAGCGGTAAGTAGAAAACCTCGCAGGTAAGTGTTTTAAAATTTTCCAGCGAGACTTAAGCTCCGTAAGGCTGGCTTGTGAGTCAGCAGGAGCCTGTGGTACCGCGAGAGGAGCAAGTGTGGGTCACGCAGCATTGCGGTCCCATCGCAGCCATCGGGAAAATAGATAAGTGCGGTGCCGGTTCCGATACCGGTGGCTGTTATTTCCGTAGTTAAGAATTCTCCAGCTCCTCTAGAGTCGCATGGCTGAGGCCCAACGATAGCAAAGCATACAAGGTCTGCTCTGAGTATGTGTTACCAGATGCAGTGTCCTTAGTTTGATGTGTATGATCTGTGTGATACTGAGATTAATACAAATATTCTGCAAGCAGAATGTGCCTGGCAGAATCTATAATTTTAAACATGAACATATATGGTTTATGCACAAATACACAAGAAAATGTAAAAGAAAGTAACTCTCCTCCAAGAGAGGACAAGAATGTGGGGGAGACTGGAAATGGAGAAAATGCTCCACACTTTACTCAGTCAAGGGTCCAAAGACCCAGAGATTCCCAGGCAGCCTCCGAAGGAGTTCCATACACTGTGTATGGTGCCTGTTAAAAATGGGAATCTGACTCTCCAGTGCCTTGTTTAGGTCTGGATGAGGTCTCCCTAGAGCAAGACTCGGGAGTACCAGGGCAGGAGGAGACTGACCCTGAAGCTGGTGTCCCTACTTATGTGTATACACCAGAGCACAAGAGCCACGCTCCGGGTGTTCCCGATGTAGCATCAAGTCCTCATTTAAAATATTAATCAGTTTTAGTTTAGTTTAGAGATGCAGCGCGGAAACAGGCCCTTTGGCCCACCGAGTCTGCGCCGACCAGCGATCCCCGCACGTTAACGCCACCCTACACCACACACTAGGGACAATTTTTACATTTGTACCAAGCCAATTAACCTACAAACCTGCACGTCTTTGTAAACATTTATGGTTCAGTCTCCGTGACATAACATTTGTTACATTTTGCCAATCAGGAACGGACTCATATGACATCAATTCTTCATTTCCTTTGCCATCAGTGAATCTATCCACACCAATATATCTCCTGCAACCAGATCTTTTAATTCAAGCACCAGTAACGTCACCTCGAATGCCTTGAGGAAATTTAAATGTAATCCATCGGTACCTCTTTATCCACAGCACAAATGCCCCCTTTGATAAGAACTGCTATAAACTATTCAAACCTGATTTTCTCCTTCACACATCTATGATGGACACAAAATGTTGGAGTAACTCAGCGGGACAGCCGTCAGGTCCGGAGTCAGGCAGGGTTGCCCTCTCTCCCCTGCCTTGTTCGTCTGTTGTATTGAACCTTTTGCCAAGTCCATCAGGAAGGACGTGAGCGTTAGAGGAGTGACATTGCCAGGCAGTGGGGGCACTCAGGTCAATGCCTCCCTGTACATGGACGATGTCGCCGTCTTCTGCTCGGATCCAGGGCCGGTCCGCAGATTGATCAGCGCCTGTGACCAGTTTGAGTCGGCCACGGGAGCCAGGGTGAATCGCAGGAAGAGCGAGGCCATGCTCTTTGGCAACTGGTCCGACCGATCTTCCGTCCCCTTCACCATCAAGCCTCAGTTCTTGAAGGTGCTGGGGATCTGGTTCGGGGTGCGGGGGGGGGGGGGGGGGGAGAGAGGCGTGCGGCAAGAATTGGTTGGAACGGATAGCCAAGGTCAAGCAAAGATGGGGGCTGTACAAATGGGATGGGTGACGTTTCGGGTCGAGATCCTTCTTTAGATTCATGTGACAACAACCTCTTCATATTCAACCTGTCAAGACATCACAGAGTGCTGGAGTAACTCAGCGGGTCAGGCAGCATCTCTGGAGAACATGGATCAGTGACGTTTCACAGAGTGCTCCAGATACCCGGGTTCGATCCCGACTACGGGTGCTGTCTGTACGGAGTTTGTACGTTCTCCCCGTGACCTGCATGGGTTTTTTCCGAGATCTTTGGTTTCCTCTCACACTCCAAAGACGTACAGATTTGTAGGTTAATTGGCTTGGTAAATGTAAATTGTCCCGAGTGTATGTCGGATAATGTTAACGTGCGGGCATCGCTGGTCGTCGCGGACCCGGTGGCAGAAGGGCCAGTTTCCGCGCTGTATCTCTAAACTATGGAAGACTTCCCACCACTCCGGCATCTTCTGCTTTGCGAAGATAAGCAGCTTCTCGATACTGACCTCCAGTATCCCAACTAATTCCAAAATTAGTCAATCTGAAAGAGGCCTTGGAAAAGGCAGTGATGCCCACAAATCCATGCAATTATTCCTCAGCAGTGTTTTCTGAGTCAGATTTCCAATGCATTACTATTATGTCTTAAATAGCCCAATTTAATATTCTTATATTTGCATCCTAGTATTATGTAACAGTTAGGCATAAATTAAGCATCTTATTGTGTACGCACTTTCAGGAAGTAGTATTTATAGAAATAGAGTATTAATCTCATAAATATGTTCATTAAATGCACAAGGAATTAGGAATAGTTGTCTAATCATGGAATGCACGAGACAATAAAGGAGTAATTTAAGGGACAGGTTTACAAAGCTACCATAAAAATAGTATTGGTATTGAAGATAGACACAAAATGCTGGATTAACTCAGCGGGACAGGCAGCATCTCTGGAGAGAAGGAATGGGTGACGTTTCGGGTCGAGACCCGTCTTCAGACTGTTCAGGGATGAGGGAAACGAGAGATATAGACGATGATGTGGAGAGATAAAGAACAAATGAATGAAAGTTATGCAAAACAGTAACAGTGATAAAGGAAACAGGCCATTGTTAGCTGTTTTAATAGATGAGAACGAAAGCTGGTGCGACTTGGGTGGGGGAGGGATGGAGAGAGAGGGAATGCCGGGTTTACTCGAAGTTAGAGAAATCAATATTCATACCACTGGGTTGTAAGCGGTGCTGGCTCGAAGGACTGAATAGCCTCCTCCTGCACCCTATGTTTTTTATGTAAGTTGCCCAAGCGAAATATGAGATGCCGTTCCTATTGCTACTGGTATTGATAATCTTTTATACTTGCCACTTAGTTTTGCATGCTGTCCAGGTAAATCACCTATAGATGATTATAATCAAACCATACACGGGAATTACAGGTGATGCAAAGACGAGAGGAAGCAGAGTGCTGAATATAGTGTTACAAATGAAGCGTAGCTAACACAGTGCAAGGCAGGAGGGAGATTAGGAATACATCCTGAGATCGACACTAAATGCTGGAGTAACTCAGCGGGACAGGCAGCATCTCTGGAGAGAAGGAACGGATGACGTTTCGGGTCAAGACCCTTCTTCAGAGATTGGGAGAAATGTGTTCGTAGGTCTGATAACGTTGAGGAAGCTGTTCTGGAATCGGGTGGTGCGTGATAAACTTTGTTTATCCTCCGCCAGCTGGGAGTGAGGAGAGGAGAGCATGACCGGGCTGTGAGTCTTCTTCTTGCGTGTGGCGTGCACAGCCTAAAGTTGTTGGACAACTTGTTCTATTTGATCTTCCGTTTGTGCGCGTCGAGTTGATTGCATTAGTCGAAACCGGGCGGACCACGTGAAGGCTGCAATCTCCCACCCCGGGGTGTGAGGCTGGCTGGGTGTGATAGGCTGGGCTGCAAACACCTTGGTTGCCATGATCCAGGCTGTGGTTCACGCGGATGGGATGCTCTCTATGGTGCATCTGTAGAACCTGGTCGGATTCACCGGGGACATGCTGAATGTCCTCAGCCTTCTGAGGAAGTAGAGGCATTGGTGTGCTTCTTGTCATGGTAGGAGGACAAATCAATGATGGTTATATCTAGGGGCCTTGAGGCTATCAACCATCTCTACTTCAACATGTAGATACAGAATGGAGTATAGAGTCTGAAGAAGGGTCGCGACCTGAAACGTCACCCATTCCTTCTCTCCAGAGATGCTGACTGTCCCGCTGAGTTACTCCAGCATTTTGTGTCTATCTTCGGGGAAATATTCCACCTGCTTCTTGAAGTCAATGACTACCCCTATGTCTTGCTAACATTGCCAAAGAGGTTGTTATCTTGATATCTTAGACAATAGACAACAGGAGCAGGAGTAGGCCATATGGCCCTTCATGCCAGCACCGCCATTCAATGTGATCATGTCTGATCATGGCTGATCATCCCCAATCAGTACCCCGTTCCTGCCTACTCCCACTATCCCCTGACTCCGCTATCTTTAAGAGCCCTATCTAGCTCTCTCTTGAAAGTTTCCAGAGAACCGGCCTCCACCGCCCTCTGAGGCAGAGAATCTTGTAACTAAGCTCTCTATCCTTCCTATATGCCATCTCATCTTTGTTTGAGATCTGGTTTGAGATACGTTGGTGTCACCCACAAGCTAGCACATGGAGTTGGCTGCGCAGTCACAAGTGGATCGGGAGCAAGGGAAGAGCTGAACATCATTGCGGACACCAATGTTGACAAAGATCACAAGGGACGTTTAGTTGTCTATTCTGACTGTATAGGGATCAGGATATCGAGGTTCCAGTAAGTTAAGATTTGAGATACAGCGCAGAAACAGGCCCTTCGGCCCACCGAGTCCGTGCCGACCAGCGATATCCACACATTAACACTATTCTGCACACACACTGTACAGACAGGGACAATTTACACTTTATACCAAGCCAATTAACCCACAAACCTGCACGCCTTTGGAGTGCGGGAGGAAAGGGAAGATCCTGGAGAAAACCCACGCGGCCACGGGGAGAACGTACACACACTGTACAGACAGCTCCCGTGGTCAGGATCGAACCTGGGTCTCTGGGGCTGCGAGGCAGCCACTCTACCGCTGCACCTGGTAATAGTATCGGCCTTTGAATCAGCATCCAGGCAAGTGCACAGTGAGTTAAGTCTACAAAGCGCGTGAAGTTTGCAGTGCGGGGTCTGGTCTGTAGCCCCACCATCTCTGACCACCACCTTTTAAGCAGACGGGTTCTTTGCATTCTGCTTAAAAGCAAAGCACGAGAATGTGTGTTGACTCCTAACTTTCCAACGCATGAATCAGAGAGACAAAGAGTTTTCTGTGATGGGGTGGGGTTGATCAAGCATCCAGGAAGTTACCTGAATGAGGAAGCACAATTTCTGTCCCTTGGGTCACGTTCTGGTAATTGGGTGCAGCTTCTGCGGGTGTCGTCAGACTTTCTTCAGACTGATGTCAGGGGAGTGGGCGGGACAAAGATAGAATGTAGTCGGAGACCGTGAGACTGGTGGGAGAACTGGGAAGGGGGAGGGGATGGAGAGAGAGGGAAAGCAAGGACTATTTGAAGTTAGAGAAGCCAATGTTCATACCGCTGGGGTGTAAGCTACCCAAACAAAATATGAGGTGCTGTTCCTCCAATTTGCCCAGGACAGATAGGTCAGATTGGGAATGGGAGGAGGGGTTAAAGTGCTGAGCCACCGGGAGATCAGGTAGGTTAAGACGGACTGAGCGGAGGTGTTCAGTGAAACGATCGCCGAGCCTGCGCTTGATCTCGCCCGTGTAGAGAAGTTGACACCTGGAACAGCGGATACAGTAGATGAGGTTGGAGGGAGGTGCAAGTGAACCTCTGCCTCACCTGGAAAGACTGTTTGGGGCCTTGGATGGAGTCGAAGCGGGAGGTAAAGGGACTGCGGTTGCAGGGGAAAGTACCTGGGGAGGGGGTGGTTTGGGTGGGAAGGGACGAGTTGACCAGGGAGTTGCGGAGGGAACGGTCTCTGCGGAAAGCAGAAAGGGGTGGAGATGGGAAGATGTGGCCAGTAGTGGGATCCCGTTGGAGGTGGTGAAAGTGTTGGAGAATTATATGTTGTATGTGACGGCTGTTGGGGTGGAAGGTGAGAACAAGGGCAAGGGTAAAACGTTCAGTGGGGCTATGAGGAAGAATGCTTGGTTGGAGTCTGGGACCCTATGTGAGGGTGTGGTGAAAGCAGGTGCTCACAACCTACAAGAGACTCATGAACGAGGTCTTGGATTGTGCAGGGACAAGGTGTTACAGAGCAGGTGCTAGTAAAATGGGATTAGTGTAGATAGGTGCTTAAGGGCCGGCACTGAAATGGTGGGCCGAAGGGCCCGTTGTTGCTCTGTACAGCTCCACGGCATATACACTACACAGAAACAAACATTTAAAAAAAGTTTGATAATTGAAAAAAACAATATAGTGGAAAAAAGGTAAAACAAAGTCTGAAGAAGGGTGACAAAAGTGCTGGAGAAACTCAGTGGGTGCGGCAGCGTCTATGGAGCGAAGGAAATAGGCAACGTTTCGGGCCGAAACCCTCCTTCAGAAACGTTGCCTATTTCCTTTGCTCCATAGATCCTGCCTCACGCGCTGAGTTTCTCCAGCATTTTTGTCTACCAAAAAAAGGTTCCTCCCCTTTGACATAACATAGAAACATAGAAACATAGAAAATAGGTGCAGGAGTAGGACATTCGGCCTTTCGAGCCTGCACCGCCATTCAATATGATCATGGCTGATCATTCAACTCAGTATCCAGTACCTGCCTTCTCTCCATACCCACTGTTCCCTTTGGCCACAAGGGCCACATCTGACTCCCTCTTAAATATAGCCAATGAACTGGCCTCAACTACCTTCTGTGGCAGAGAATTCCACAGACTCACCACTCTCTGTGTGAAAAATGTTTTCCTCATCTCGGTCCTAAAGGAATTCCCCCTTATCCTTAAACTGTGACCCCTTGTTCTGGACTTCCCCAACATCGGGAACTATCTTCCTGCATCTAGCCTGTCCAACCCCTTAAGAATTTTGTAAGTTTCTATAAGATCCCCCCTCAATCTTCTAAATTCTAGTGAGTACAAGCCGAGTCTATCCAGTCTTTCCTCATATGAAAGTCTGCAATCCCAGGAATCAGTCTAGGTGAACCTTCTCTGTACTCCCTCTATGGCAAGAATGTCTTTCCTCAGATTAGGAGACCAAAACTGTACACAATACTCCAGGTGTGGCCTCACCAAGACCCTGTACAACTGCAGTAGAACCTCCCTGCTCCTATACTCAAATCCTTTTGCTACGAATGCTAACATACCATTTGCTTTCTTCACTGCCTGCTGCACTTGCATGCCTACTTACAATGACTGGTGTACCATGACACCCAGGTCTCATTGCATCTCCCCTTTTCCTAATCACCCACCATTCAGATAATAGTCTACCCTCCTGTTTTTGCTGCCAAAGTGGATAACCTCACATTTATCCACATTATACTGCATCTGCCATGCATTTGCCCACTCACCCAGCCTATCCAAGTCACCTTGCAGCCTCCTAGAATCCTCCTCACACCTAACACAGCCCCCCAGCTTCATGTCATCCGCAAACTTGGAGATGTTGCATTCAATTCCCTCGTCCAAATCATTAATATATATTGTAAATAGCTGGGGTCCCAGCACTGAGCCTTGCGGTACCCCACTAGTCACTGACTTCTATTCTGAAAAGGACCCGTTTACTCCTACCCTTTGCTTCCTCCCTGCCAGCCAGTTCTCTATCCACATCATACTGAACCCCCAATACCATGTGCTTTATGTTTGTATGCTAATTTCTTATGTGGGACCTTGTCGAAGGCCTTCTGAAAGTCCAGATAAAACACATCCACTGAGAGTTCTCCCTTATCCACTCTACTAGTTACATCCTCGATAAATTCCACAAGATTCGTCAGACATGATTTACCTTTCGTAAATCCATGCTGACTTTCACCACTTTCCAAATGTACTGCTATCCCATCTTTAATAACTGACTCTAGCATTTTCCCCACTACCGATGTTAGACTAACTGATCTGTAATTCCCCGTTTTCTCTCTCCCTCCTTTTTTAAAAAGTGGGGTTACATTAGCTACCCTCCAATCCTCAGGAACTACTCCAGAATCTAAAGAGTTTTGAAAAATTATCACTAATGCATCCAATATTTCTGTGGCTACTTCCTTGAGTGCTCTGGGATGCAGGCTATCTGGCCCTGGGGATTTATCGGCCTTTAATCCATTCAATTTACCCAACACCACTTCCCGGCTAACCTGTATTTCACTCAGTTCCTCCATCTTATTTGACCCGCGATCCCCTGCTATTTCCGGCAAATTATTTATGTCTTCCTTAGTGAAGACAGAACCAAAGTAGTTATTCAATTGGTCTGCCATGTCCTTGTTCCCCATGATCAATTCACCTGTTTCTGATTGCAAGGGACCTACATTTGTTTTAACTAATCTTTTTCTCTTCACATATCTATAAAAACTTTTGCAGTCAGTTTTTATGTTCCCTGCCAGTTTTCTTTCATAATCTATTGTCCCTTTCCTAATTAAGCCCTTTGTCCTCCTCTGCTGGACTCTTAATTTCTCCCAGTCCTCTGTTATGCTGCTTTCTCTGGCTAATTTGTACGCTTCATCTTTCGTTTTGATACTATCCCTGATTTCCCTTGTTATCCACGGATGCGCCACCTTTCCTGATTTATTCTTTTGCCAAACTGGGATAAACAATTGTTGGAGTTCATCCATGCAGTCTTTAAATGCCTTCCATTGCACATCCACTGTCACCCCTTTAAGAATCAATTGCCAGTCTATCTTGGCCAATTCACGGCTCATACCTTCAACGCTACCTTTCTTTAAGTTCAGAACCCTTGTTTCTGAATTCATTATGTCACTCTCCATCCTAATGAAGAACTCAACCATATTATGGTCACTCTTGCCCAAGGGGCCACGCATAACAAGACTGCTAACTAACCTTTCCTCATTAGTTAATACCCAGCCCAGAGTAGCCTGCTCTCTCGTTGGTTCCTCTACATGTTGGTTTAGAAAATTATCCCACATACATTCCAAGAAATCCTCTTCCTCAGCACCCCTGCCAATTTGATTCACCCAATCTATATGTAGATTGAAGTCACCCATTATAACCGTTTTACCTTTGTTGCACGCATTTCTAATTTCCTGTTTGATGCCATCCCCAACTCCACTACTACTGTTAGGTGGCCTGTACACAACTCCCACTAGCGTTTTCTGCCCCTTAGTGTTTCGCAGCTCTACCCATATCGATTCCACATCCTCCAAGCTAATGTCCTTCCTTTCTATTGCATTAATCTCCTCTCTAACCAGCAACGCTACACAACCTCCTTTACCTTTTGGTCTATCCCTCCTGAATATTGAATATCCCTGGATATTCAGCTCACAGCCTTGGTCACCCTGGAGCCTTGTCTCCGTGATCCCAACTATATCATAATCATTAATAGCTATCTACACATTCAACTCGTCCACCTTATTAGGAATGCTCCTCGCATTGAGACACAATGCCTTCAGGCTTGTTTTTACAACACTCTTACTCCTTGTTGAACAGTGGCCCTTTTTGATTTTTGTCCTGGAGTTGTCTGCCTGCCACTTTTACTTTTCACCTTGCTACCAGTTGCATCTATCCTCATTTTATACCCCTCTGTCTCCCTGCTCACACATTTAAGAAACCCACCACCTCTTATTCTCTGTTTATTATTTTCTTCTTTCCCCCCTACATGTTGGGTCTGAGTGCTTCCCTTCTCTGCCTCCTGCCTCACACACTGTCTACTAGCTTTCTCTATTTGAGTCCCTCCCCCCCAACCATTCTAGTTTAAAGTCTCCCCAGTAGCCTTTGCAAATTTCCCCGCCAGGATACTGGTCCCCCTCGGGTTCAAGTGCAACCCGTCCTTTTTATACAGGTCACTCCTTCCCCAAATGAGGTTCCAATGATCCAGAAACTTGAATCACTGCCCTCTGCACCAGTCCTTCAGCCACGCATTTTTCCTCCACCTCGCTCCATTCCTACTCTCACTGTCGCGTGGCACAGGCAGTAATCCTGAGATTGTTACCTTTGCTGGTCCTTTTCCTTAACTCTCTTCCTAACTCCATAAATTCTCCTTTCAGGACCTCTTCTCTTTTTCTACCTACATTCCTACATTCTCTGGGCAAGTTACGACAATCCATGTTTTAAGACGTGGGAGGAAACCAGAGCATCCAGAAGAAACCCAATCGGTCACAGCGAGAACATGCAAACTCCACACTGTCAGTGCTCAACACCAAGACTTACTTTTCCCCCAGGATGGAAGTGCCCAATACTCGAGGACATAGAGTATTAGACCATAAGACATAGGAGCAGAATTGGGCCATTCGGCCCATCAAGTCTACTCCGCCATTCAATCATGGCTGATCTATTTTTCACTCCTAAACCCAGTCTCCTGCGTTCTCCCTGTAACCTCTGACACCCGCACTAATCAAGAACATATCAATCTCCACTTTAAAAATACCCAATGCCTTAGCAATACAATACAATACCGTTTATTGTCATTTGAAGTTCAAATGAAATTTGGTTTCTGCAGTCATACAGCAAGAAAAGAACCAAGACACAACACAACTTACACAAACATCCATCACAGCGAATCTCCTCCTCACTGTGATGGAAGGCAAAGTCTTATCTCTCCTCTTAGCTGTATGGTGAGAGGGGCCAAGTTTACAGGAGATGCGCGGGGCACGTTTTTTTACACCGAGGGTGGTGGGCGCCTGGAAGGTGCTGCCAGGGGCAGTGGTGGAGGCAGATACGATAGTGGTGGTTAAGAGACATGTGGACAGGCGCGTGGGAATGGAGGGATATGGATGTTGTGCGGGCAGAGGAGAGTTGGTCTTGGCATTATGTTCAGCACAGACAGGGTGGGCTGAAGGGCCTGTTCCCGTGCTGTACCAGTGTGTGCTTCATGTTGTATTAAACTGGTTGTTGGTACTGAGAGGCAGTACTGTCATTACCGTCCTTCCGATCAATTTGTTTTGCACGGGAACCACGACACAAAGCCCAAATGACGTTGACTTGAGGGGAAGATTCAGAGGCTATTGTGGGACTTCAACCTAACTCTGTGACTCAACAGGAATTAAGGCAGCAATTCAGCCCGACCGGTCTCCAATCCAGGAACTTCAGGCATTCAAAGCACTCAAATGATTAGCTTAGTTTACGTCAAAGCTCGATCTTGCTGGTGAAGGCAGTGAGCAAACAATCAAAACAGAGCAATGGAATTCTCACTTCAACACACAACAGGTTTGTAAACACAGTGCTCCATAAATAGCATCAGAAACAAATCAGAAAAAGGGAAGTTCAGAAAATAAAAATCACCAATATAGTGCATAATGAGCGGTACGGTGGTGCAGCGGGTAGAACCGCTGCTTCACAGGGTCAGAGACCCAGGTTTGATCCTGAGTACGGGTGCTGTCTGTGTGGAGTTTGCACGTTCTTCCTGTGACTGCGTGGGTTTCCTCCAGGTGCTCCTGTTTCCTCCCACATCCAAAGGACGTGTGGGTTTGCAGGGTAATCAGCTTCTGTCTACTATATTCTGCTGTGTTGAAGCAACGCAAGAATTTCATTGTCCTATCTGGGACACATGACGATAAACTCTCTTGAATCTTGAATTCTATAAAGTGCTCCTCGTGTGCAGGGCGTGGATGTCAAGGAAGCATATTTAGCAATAAATAAATAGCTCCAAGCGCAGCCTGACAAAGAAGACAACAAGATATAATCAGAGGGTGGTGAATCTGTGGAATTGTTTGCCACAGACGGCTGTGGAGGCTGTCAGTGGATATATTTAAGGCAGAGATAGATAGATTCTTGATTAGTGCGGGTGTCAGGGGTTATGGGGAGAAGGCAGGAGAATGGGGTTAGGAGGGAGAGACAGATCAGCCGTGATTGAATGGCAGAGTAGACTTGATGGGCCGAATGGCCAAATTCTACTCCTATTCCTTATGACCTCATGACCTTATGGAAGTCATAGCTCCGTAACATCCAAGGCATGACTTACACCTGGTTACACCTGGTGCCTCTGCTATCTTATTGCAACGCTGGGTTAGGCTGATCTCCTTATCTCCTGTGACGTCTGATCACTTGCGGTTATCACATCACTATCTGTCCAAACCCTTAAGCAAACAGTGCTGCACGTACTCCCAGTAAATGTCACCACGTCAATCCAACAAAGGCACCAATGCATCTACAATTGCGATCACTTATCAGTTGGACAATTTATTGCCTTCTGATTGCGTTCACTTCCCATTGACAACAATGCAGTCAAATACGCAGGAGATGAAGGCGAATTGTGTAAGTTGTGAAACAGCCCCTCAAACTCCAGAGGAATGTTTTGTCCAAAGATGGCACACAAGAGGTATTTTACGTTTGCACACGGAATGTATTGAATTCCATAGAACATTAGACCATAGTTCTCTAGCCAAGAATATGATGCCTTGATAAACTCTACGTCATCTGCCTGTACATGATCCGTACCTCTTCATACCTTGCCTGTCCATGTGTCTATCCAAATGCCTCTTAAACACTGCTATCACATCTGCCTTCATCGCCAGCCTTGGCAGCTCGCCCAGGCACCACCATCGCCTGCGTCAAAAATACTCGCTCTGCATAACTCCTTTAAACTCTGGCCCTCTCACCTTAAACGCAGTGGCACAGCGGTAGAGTTGCTGCCTTGCAGCGCCAGAGACCCCGGTTCGATCCTGACCACAGACGCTGTCGGTACGGAGTTTGCACGTTAGCCCTGTGACTGCGTGGGTTTTCTCTGGGTGCTCCTGTTTCCTCCCACATCCTACAGGTGTGAGATCTATCTATCTCTGAAAATTGTCCCTAGTGAGTAGAATTGAACCAGTGTGAACGGGGGATCAGTATGGACTTGATGGGCCGAAGGGCCTCTTTAAACGAGTCTCTCAACTAAACTAAACCAAATTAAGTGAAACTAAGTTATACGAAGATAAAGTAAACTAATCTAAACTAAACTATGCCCTCTAGTCTTTGACATTTTCCCCTCAAACTCCAAGTTTCTAGAGAAAATAATCTAAGTTTGAAGACACACTGAATGTATAGACTAGATGGCACTAATGCTCAGACTGGATAACACTACAAATATAAAGAACACTCTGGCTTCGAATGTCTTCTGCATATGTTTGATGCATAACATTTATTTTGAAAGTAAAAAATAGACACCCTCATCCAATATCTTCAGTATCATGACCCATTTATTAATCTATTTATTTTTGCACGCTGCACTAAAATGTAAACATAACCACGAAAATTATTTGCTATTCAAAGTTAATTCTTCACCATTTAATATGCTCATGGCTGACCACCAAAGTTTGGTTGCTGCCGCTGTCTTTTCTTGCTACCGGTTCCTTCCCCCTACAATCAGTCCGGAGAAGGGTCCCGATCGGAAACGTCACCTATCCATGTTCTCCACAGATGCTGCCTGACCCGCTGAGTTACTCCAGCACTCTGTGTCTGTCTTTGGTATAAACCAACACCTGAAGTTCATTTTTATTGCACCCAAATTCAGTACCGTGCTCCATCCCTGCTAGTAGCCTCTGATCCATCCAGCCCTAAGTTTAAGGATACAGCGTGGAAACAAGCCCTTTGGCCCACCGACACCTGTACACTTGTTCTATCCTACATAAAGTGGTGGGTGTATGAAACAAGCTGCCGGAGGAGGTGGTTGAGGCTGGGACTATCGCAATGGTCAAGAAACAGTTAGACGCGTACATGGATAGGACAGGTTTGGAGGGATATGGACCAAACGCGGGCAGGTGGGACTGGTGTAGCTGGGACATGTTGGCCGGTGTGGGCGGGTTGGGCTGGAGGACCTGTTTCCACACTGTATCACTCTATGACTCTGCGCCTGCACCCAGACACAGTGTCCTATTATGCCATGTGAATGTTTCTAAAATATGTTACTAACGGGCTGGTCAAAGATAAAGGCAAGTTGAGCTTATTGTCACCTGCACAAGCATAGTGAGGTCCACGTACAACACAAATCTTTCTTGCACCAGAGGAACTTATACTCAGACACACAGCACCTCACAGAATCAATTCCTCATGAGTAGAGTGGTTCGTTTCCCCGCCTGTCACATGGGAGACTGGGGTTCAACTCCCCGATGGGGAGACAAATTGTATACTTTCAAATGAATAGAGTGGGAAGAGTGTCGCGGTTGGTCGAGCTGCTGCCTGACAGCATCAGTGAAGCAGATAGACACAAAACGCTGGAGTAACTCAGCGGCACAGGCAGCATCTCCGGAGAGAAGGAATGGGTGACATTTCGGGTCGAGGCCCTTCTTCAGACTGAGCCTGGGATAAGGAAGTGTAAGAGATCAAAAGAGATGCAGATTAAGGTCACAGGGAGAATGTACAAACTCCACACAGTAAGCACCCGCAGTCAGGATCGAACCCGGGTCTCAGCGAGACAGCAACTCTACCGCTGCTCCACCATGCTGCCCCATTCATCCCGAGATGGCAATGCCAGGAACAGGGGTGTCAGTGAGTGAAACGGAGCACAGGAATCATGATCTCATCCACTCCCTACACACAAGGAGCATCTTCATAGAGGCCAGTTACCCTACAAACCCGCACGGCTTTGGGATGTGGACCAAACACCCTCGACCACTGCTACACCACCATCAAGAATGCCTACCGCTCCATCCCCCGCCCTCACTGTGGTAAATCCGACCATACCACAGTGCTGCTTCTTCCTGCCTACAGGCAGCAATTAAAGAGCGCACCCCCAGAGGTGAGGACAGTACAGAGCTGGTCGGGGGGGTGGGGGTAGGGGGCAGAGGAACAACTCCAGGACTGTTTGGAGTCTGTAGACTGGGCAATGTTCAAGGACTCGGCAACGGACTTGAACGAATACGCCACAGTCGTTACAGACTTTATAAAGAAATGTGTGGAGGACTGCATCCCTACAAAAACCTTCCGAGTGTTTCCCAATCAGAAACCTTGGATGAACTTTGAGATCCGCACTCTTCTGAAGTCCAGACACCGAGCATTCACGTCTGATGATGCAGTGGACTACGAGAAGTCCAGATACGACCTTGGTAAGGCCATCAAAAAGGCCAAAAGGGACTTCTGCTCCAAACTGGAGGATGACAGATGTTCGGCAGCTGTGGCGGGGCCAGAATGCAATCACCTCCCACAAGGCAAAACCAGGAGGCAGCTCGAATGTCGGCGAAACATCACTTCCTGACGAGCTCATTGTGTTTTGCGCACGCTTTGATAAGGAGAATACTGATGTGCCTTCCCGAGCCCCCATTCGCTGTGATGGTATTTCAGTCTCAGTCACAGAGGCCGACGTCAGGAAACCCTTCAGAGGGGTGAACCCTCGAAAAGCGTCTGGACCTGATGGCATACCCGGCCGTGTTCTAAAAACCTGTGCGGACCAACTGGCTGGAGTTTTTACGGACATTTTCAACCTGTCACTTCTGAGGTCTGAGGTTCCCACCTGCCTCAAAAGGGCATCAATAATACCGGTGCCCAAGAAGAGCAAGGTGACGTGCCTCAATGACTATCGACCTGTGGCACTAACGCCTGTGGTGATGAAGTGCTTCGAGAGGTTGATCATGGCGCAAATCAACTCCTACCTCGACAAAAACCTGGACCCACTGCAGTTCGCTTCCCGCCACAACAGATCAACGGTGGATGCGATCTCGCTGGCCCTCCACTCCGCTCTGGACCACTTGGACAACAAAAACTCATATGTCAGGCTGTTATTCATTGACTACAGCTCGGCATTTAACACAATCATCCACTCCAAGCTGGTTACCAAACTCGCAGAACTGGGTCTCTGCGCATCCCTCTGCAATTGGATCCTCGACTTCCTCATTCACAGACCACAGTCCGTTCGTATTGGTGGAAATGTGTCGGACTCGATAACAATCAGCACGGGAGCACCTCAAGGCTGCGTGCTCAGCCCCCTGCTGTACTCACTCTATACTCATGACTGCGTAGCCGGTCATAGTACGAACTCCATCATCAAGTTCGCTGACGACACCACTGTTGTGGGATGAGTCGGAGTATAGAAGAGAGATCGAGCAACTGTCCATATGGTGCCAGCACAATAACCTGGCCCTCAACACCAGCAAAACCAAGGAACTGATTGTAGACTTTGGAAGGAGTAGGATGGGGACCCATAATCCCGTTTATATCAACAGGTCGATGGTTGAAAGGGTCAAGAGCTTCAAATTCCTGGGCGTGCACATCTCTGAAGATCTTTCCTGGTCCGAGAACACACTGATGCAATTATCAAGAAAGCACATCAGCGCCTCTACTTCCTGAGAAGATTACGGAGAGTCGGTTTGTCAAGGAGGACTCTCTCTAACTTCTACAGGTGCACGGTAGAGAGCTTGCTGACCGGTTGCATCGTGGCTTGGTTCGGTAACTTGAGTGCCCTGGAGAGGAAAAGACTACAAAAAGTAGTAAACACTGCCCAGTCCATCATCGGCTCTGACCTCCCTTCCATCGAGGGGATTTACCACAGTCGCTGCCTCAGAAAGGCTGGCAGCATCATCAAGGACCCACACCACCCTGGCCACACACTCATCTCCCCGCTACCTTCAGGTAGAAGGTACAGGAGCCTGAAGACTGCAACGACCAGGTTCGGGAATAGCTACTTCCCCACAGCCATCAGACTATGGCTCGGACAATACTATGAATATTAATACCCCTTTATCTGTTATCTGTTATTTGCACTTTATCAGTTTATTTATTCATGTGTGTATGTATTTATATAATGGTATATGGACACACTGATCTGTTCTGTATTCATGCCTACTATGTTCTGTTGTGCTGAAGCAAAGCAAGAATGTCATTGTCCTGTCAGGGACACACGACAATAAACTCACTTGACCTTGAACTTGGATGGAAACTGGATAAGGTGGAAACCCATGTGGTGACATCCCCCCGCCCCCCACCCGATGCAGGAACTGACCGCCCCAACGTGGAGGGCCCAGACACCGCCGGCTGCGCGAGTCAAGATCGTCCCGTCAACGGAGGGCTCGAGGCCCCCGACCACAGGAGAACAAAGAATGGGAGAGATTGAACTTTTTTTTGCCTTCCATCACGGTGAGGAATGTGGAGGAGTCACTGTGGTGGATGTTTATGTTAAAATGTGTTTTGTGCATTCCATTGCTTTTTATTGGTATGACTGACTTGGAAAATGCAATTCCTCGCATGTTGCAAGTACTTGGCGAATAAAGTATTATTGTGATTGTGATTCCGATTGTAGGTAGACAATCTTCCAGCATCTGCAGTTCTTTCTTAAACAACACCTGAAGTATTGCGTACAGTTTTGGTCTCCTAATCTGAGTAAAGACATTCTTGCCATAGAGGGAGTACAGAGAAGGTTCACCAGACTGATTCCTGGGATGGCAGGACTTCCATATGAAGAAAGACTGGATAGACTCGGCTTGTACTCGCTGGAATTTAGAAGATTGAGGGGTGATCTCATAGAGACTTACAAAATTCTTAAGGGGTTGGACAGGCTAGATGCAGGAAGATTGTTCCTGATGTTGGGGAAGTCCAGGACAAGGGGTCACAGTTAAAGGATAAGGGGGAAGTCTTTAGGACCGAGATGAGAAAATCGTTTTTCACACAGAGAGTGGTGAATCTGTGGAATTCTCTGCCACAGAAGGTAGTTGAGGCCAGTTTGTTGGCCATATTTAAGAGGTAGTTGGATGTGGCCCTTGTGGCTGAAGGGATCAGGGGGTATGGAGAGAAGGCAGGTACAGGATACTGAGTTGGATGATCAGCCATGATCATATTGAATGGCGGTGCAGGCTCGAAGGGCCGAATGGCCTGCTCCTGCACTTAATTTCTATGTTTCTATGTTTCTAACACGTGATTCTGATTGTGATTGGTTACACGGGGAGAACATACAAACTCCACACAGACAGTACCCGTAGTCAGGATCAAACTCACGTCTCCTGAGGCAGCAACTCTACCGCTGCGCCACCGGGCCGCCCTTGCAAGGCTAGGTAGGGAATGGGATTAACAGAATAGCTGTGTGAGCCAGCATGAACACGATGGGCTGAATAGCCTCCTTCAATGTCATAAGTATGAGAAATATGAGAAGTCAGCATGGGTAGAACAAAGCTTCTCAACTAAAACCTCACTCCTTCAATGGGAAAGGGGCTGATCATAGAAACATCACATCCGAGTTTTGATTTTCAAACCAGAAAAATTAGTTTCAGTTTCCCATTTGCCTTCAAAAACAATTAATGTATTATATTGGTTCTTCTGCATCCCTCATTTCAGTTCCGTCTCATTAACTGTGAGAATTAGCTAAGTCCTGTTGACAGAAAAACACAGTTCATTACAGCAACCAGATGAACTGAAGACAGATACAAAAAGCTGGAGTAACTCAGCCGGACAGGCAGCATCTCTGGAGAGAAGGAATGGGTGACGTTTCGGGTCGAGACCCTTCTTCAGACCTTTGGGGGGCAGTGTTAGCAGTGAGGAGGATGCTAGGAGACCTCAAGGTGACTTGGATAGGCTGGGTGAGTGGGCAAATGCATGGCAGATGCAGTATAATGTTGATAAATGTGAGGTTATCCACTTTGGTGGCAAAAGCAGGTGGGTAGACTATTATCTGAATGGTGGCAAATTAGGAAAAGGGGAGATGCAACGAGACCTGGGTGTCATGGTACACCAATCATTGAAAGTAGGCATGCAGGTGCAGCAGGCAGTGAAAAAAGCGAAATGGTATGTTACCATTCATAGCAAAAGGATTTGAGTATAGGAGCAGGGAGGTTCTACTGCAGTTGCACAGGGTTTTGGTGAGACCACACCTGGAGTATCGCGTACAGTTTTGGTCTCCAAATCAGAGAAAAGACATTCTTGCCATAGAGGGGGTGCAGAGAAGGTTCACCAGACTGATTCCTGGGATGTCAGGACTTTCATATGAGGAAAGACTGGATAGACTTGGCTTGTACTCGCTAGAATTTAGAGGGGGGATCTTATAGAAACTTACAAAATTCTTAAGGGGTTGGATAGGCTAGATGCAGGAAGATTGTTCCCGATGTTGGGGAGGTCCAGAACAAGGAGTCACAGTCTAAGGATAAGGGGGAATTCCTTTAGGACCGAGATGAGGAAAACATTTTTCACACAGAGAGTGGTGAGTCTCTGGAATTCTCTGCCACA
The DNA here is from genome assembly GCA_035221665.1 of Okamejei kenojei. Classification (NCBI taxonomy): domain Eukaryota; kingdom Metazoa; phylum Chordata; class Chondrichthyes; order Rajiformes; family Rajidae; genus Okamejei; species Okamejei kenojei. The sequence continues at coordinate 17,122,933 of CM069169.1, read as the reverse complement.
GAAGGTAATTGAGGCCAGTTCATTGGCTATATTTGAGAGGGAGTTAGATGTGGCCCTTGTGGCTAAAGGGATCAGGGGGTATGGAGAGAAGGCAGGTACGGGATACTGAGTTGGATGATCAGCCATGATCATATTGAATGGAAGTGCAGGCTCGATGGGCCGAATGGCCTCCTCCTGCACCTATTTTCTATGTTTCCATGTTTCTATCCCCGCCTATACCTCTCGTTTCCCTTTCGCCTGACTCTCAGTCTGAAGAAGGGTCTCGACTGGAAACATCACCCATTCCTTCTCTCCAGAGATGTTGCCTGTCCCGTGAGTTACTCCAGCTTTTTGAGTCTATCTTCGGTTTAAACCAGCGTCTGCAGTTCCTTCTTAAAATGAACTGCTGGTTTCAACGTAAATGCTGGATGAACACAGCGGGGCAGACAACATCACTGTTTGCAACTCGTTTTCACCTAGCCCACAGTTGTCTACTCCACTGCGAAATCTCCTCAAGGTATGCCCACTTTGAAGAGGTTCTCCTCCTCCTTCCGAAGTGAAGAAGTGGTTTCGGCCCAAAACGTTACCTGTTTCCTTCGCTCCATAGATGCTGCCGCACCCACTGAGTTTCTCCAGCACTTTTGTCTGCCACAGTTAACAATGGCCTGTCTCTTTTATCATCATTCCTTGTTTTGCATACCTTTCATTCATTTGTTCTCTCTCTCTCCTATCCCTGACTCTCAGCCTGAAGAGTCAGGGACTCTTGACTGGAAACATCACCCATTCCTTCTCTCCAGAGATGCTGCCTGTCCCGCTGAGCTACTCCAGCTTTTTGTGCCTATCTTCAGATGATGGATTGCTAAAAAAAAGACACAAAGTGCTGGAGTAACTCAGTTGTCCGGGCAGCATCCCTACAGAACATGAATGATATGGAAACAATAGAAACTAAGAACTACGGGAGCTGGTTTATGTCAGATTCCAGCATCCGCAACTTTATACGTTTATCTCCACTGAGAAAAACTCCTCCGATCACCTTGGTCCTTTAAGGGCGGCACGGTGGCGCAGCGGTAGAGTAGAGCGCACCGGAGGCCCAGGTTCGATCCTGACTACGGGTGCTGCCTGTACGGAGTTTGTACATTCTCCCCGTGACCTCGTGGGTTTTCTGCGAGATCTTTGGTTTCCTCCAAAGGTTTGTAGGTTAATTGGCTTGGTGTAAGTGTGAAATGTCCCTGGTGTGTGTAGGACAGTATTCATGGCGGGGATCGCTGGTCGGTGCAGGCTCGGTGGGCCGAAGGGTCTGTTTCCGCGCTGTATCTCTAAACTAAACTCCGGTGAGAAGCTCAAGAAAAGGGAGTTTACATTCAACTCTGCAACTGGCTGGACTTTCTCTCCACAAATTGGTCGAACCGCTGAACTCCTCCCTATGGGCAGGGAAGCATATCCTTTGTGACTTTTGGCTGGGACTCCAACTAAGAAAAGGTTGTGCTGAAAGGCAGCAGTGACACTTCTGAAGAAGCACACTCCTTTTTCTATTATCTTTTGCTATTGTTCATCCTATTATAATTTTTTTTACTGTTTATCTAAATCTTCCTAAAGAGAAATATGATCCCCAAAGCAAAATCCATTGTAATTAGGCATGTTCTAAAGATTATTGTATACCTGAATGTCCCCATTGTATAGCTGAATAATTAAAGTTGACACTATCCAACTTGATTGCTCCATATGTCTCTTTCCCTAGTCTAGTCTAGTTTAGTTTAAGGTACAGTGAACACAGGCCCTTTGGCCCACTGAGTCTGTGTCTACCTGCGATCACACATACACATATCTTACACACTAGGGACCATTCACCTACAAACCCACATGTCCTTGGAATGAAAATTCAGACGGGTCAGTTGGTAAGTTTACAGACAGTGAGGTAGGATGTCAAAGTCCACAGTTCCTGTAAATTGCAACAGCAGTAGAGAGAGTTGTGAAAGAAGGTGCATGGTTTGCAGGTTAAATTTGCTTCTGTCAAATGTCACTGGTGTGCTGGTTAGACAATAGACAATAGGTGCAGGAGTAGGCCATTCGGCCCCTCGAGCCAGCACCGCCATTCAATGTGATCATGGCTGATCATCCCCAACCAGTACCCCGTTCCTGCCTTCTCCCCATATCCCCTGACTCCGCTATTTTTAAGAGCCCTATCTAGCTCTCTCCTGAAAGTCTCCAGAGAACCTGCCCCTACCGCCCTTCTGAGGCAGAGAATTCCACAGACTCACCACTCTCTGCGAGAAAAAGTGTTTCCTCGTCTCCGTTTTAAATGGCTTACTCCTTATTCTAAAACTGTGGCCCCTGGTTCTGGACTCCCCCAACATCGTGAACATGGTTCCTGCCTCTAGCGTGTCCAAGCCCTTAATAATCTTATATGTTTCAATGAGATTCCCTCTCATCCTTCTAAACTCCTGAGTGTACAAGCCCAGCTGCTCCATTCTCTCAGCATATGACAGTTCCGCCATCCGGGGAATTAACCTTGTTACAACTAGTGTATGGGTGATCGCTGGTCAGCGTAGACTACTCTGTGGGTCAAAGGATTTGTTCCTTTGGTGTATCACTAAACTAAATTAAGCCACGTTCTCCAGCGATGGTGCCTGACCCACTGAGTTACTCCAGCACTTGGTGTCTTAGTTTGTTTTGAAACAGCGCATGCAACTCCTTGTATCCTTCTAACTGCAGCAGCATTCTTCTGCACTGTGGCCATGCTCAGAATACAATTCTTACTAAACAGCCCAGTGTGAGCAAAGTTAGCTGGGTCAAAAAGGCAGGGGCTATCCCAATGTTTAATAAACTGTTAGACAGGTTTGGAGGGATATGGACCAAACGCAGGCAGGTGGGACCAGTGTGGCTGGGACATGTTGGCCGGTGTGGGCAAGTTGGGCCGAAGGGCCTGTTTCCACGTTGTATCACTCTATGTTAAAAGGAGGAATATATTTTTGTCGGGCTTCCAACGATCTCTCAAATAGTCAAACGATCTTTAGAACTTTTATCTGCTTCTGAAAGTATGTGTCAAAACACTTTATCTTTGGAGCAGAACTAAAAGTAGCCAAAAATACGAAAACTCAAACTCCTTTTACAGGATGCGTTGATTTTTCTTACCCATTGTTTGAGAAAGTAAATATAGTAACAAGTGTTATTTTTGAGCGTCAATACGTAGATGGTAGTTTAAACAGGTGTGGGATCGCACACACCCTAAAAATTTATGAGTGGACAATGAATTTCCGGTTTGACAACATATCTCTTAACCTGGCAATCAGTGCTTCATCCAACGATTTGAAAATAGCTACAGCTTGCCAATGCGTATTAATTGTAGTGAACGGGCTTTACAAATGTGCAAGATTTATTCCTTTGCGTTATTAAAAATATTAATAATAACATTCCAATGGAGGAAGGGATGCATGTATACAAAATATAAAGCCTAAACCATTAAACGTGGCAACACTGAGGTGTCAAAACATGAGGCACAACATGACCACAGGTATACGATAAAATACGTCATGAGAATTTTAATTACCCACCATCCTATAATGAAACAAATGCTGTTGTTGAATAAATGCAATCGGGGAAGGAAGTAAAATCAGATGAGCAAACATCAAGAACAGTACCGCATCTACTGAGGTACCTCATTCTTTTGTCTCTAATGTAACTATGCAAAATTCGCCAATTTGTTTCAGTGCCTCTTCATTTATTGTTAGACATTTAATTTATGTGAGTGTTGCTTTCATTTTCAGTTGTGAACTTGTTTTCTTTTCTCTGTTGAGACAATTTATTTGCAAGAATAGCATGCCTGTATAAAAGGGTTGACTAAAATATGATGTATCAAATATTTTAAATGAAAACAGAAAATTGCATGATAAACCCGGCGGGTTAAGCAGCATCTACGGAAAGATAAGAACTGTTCATCTTTCTCTTCGAAGAGGCTTCTTGCTTGCTAAATATTTCATTTATTTTAAACGGCATTCACTATTCATGATGGAAACACTATGTGTAAAATTAGCATTGAGCACTTTTTAATTTAATGGACTTATTTTGTAAAAGAAAAATGCTGGGTTCTGATTTTTAAGTTGTGTTGTGCAAGAAAGGGCAAGGGTTTTCAACTTAGTTGCTGGTGTTTCACGTAAAATGATTGTTAGGTGAAAGTAAGGAGGACAACAGAAAGTAGTGGAAAAACTCACCAGGTCAGTCTGCATCTGCGGAAAGAAAAGCAGTCAGCTTTCCAAGTCCTGTAAAATTGCTTCGCTCTCCACAGATGCTGCCTGACTTGTTTGCTTGAGTAATTTTCCCGAGCATTTCCTGTTTTAGTTTTGTATATCCCGAATCTGAACCATTGCGGGTTCGACTACGGGTGCTGTCTGTACAGAGTTTGTACATTCTCATCGTGACCTGCGTGGGTTTTCTCCGGGATCTTCGCTTTCCTCTCACACTCCAAGACGTGCAGGTTTGTAGGTTGATTGACTTGGGTTTGTATACTTAGTACAGATGTAAAGGGAAAATTGTCCCTAGCGTATGCAGGATAGTGTTAATGTGCGGGGATCGCTGGTTGGTGCGGACCCGGTGGGCCGAAGGGCCTGTTTCCACGCTGTATCTCTGAACTAAACTAAACTTGCTAATCGGGAGTAAGGTGATACTTAACTGGACTGTTTGTACGGAAAAGAATTTCACTGTGTTAACAATGAACATATGTGACAATAAAAAGCACGATGACTATTGACCCAGGTTCGATTCTGACCGCGGGTGCTGCCTGTGTGGAGTTTGCACGTTCCCCCTGTGACTGCATGGATTTCCTCCTGGTGCTCCAATTTCCTCCCAGGCTCCAAAGATGTTGGTTTGCTGGTTTAATTGCTTTCTGTAAAATTGCCCCAGTGCTGTAGGGAGTGGGTGAAAAGAGCAATAACGTAGAACTAGTTTGAACGGGTGATCGCTGGTCGATGTGGACTCGGTGGGCCGGAGGTCCTGTTTCCATAGGTACCTCCATTGGCACCAATGCTTTAGGTTGCCGTGGCTCCAAGCTCGGGGAATTTCTCCCCTTCCCTCTCCCCTCTCCCCTCTCCCCTCTCCCCTCTCCCCTCTCCCCTCTCCCCTCTCCCCTCTCCCCTCTCCCCTCTCCCCCTCCCCTCTCCCTCTCCCCTCTCCCCTCTCTCTCCCCTCTCCCCTCTCCCCTCTCCCCTCTCCCCTCTCCCCTCTCCCCCCTCTCCCCTCTCTCCCCTCTCCCCTCTCCCCTCTCCCCTCTCCCTCTCTCCTCTCCCCTCTCCCCTCTCCCCTCTCCCCTCTCCCCTCCCCTCCCCCTCTCCCCTCTCTCTCCCCTCTCTCCCTCTCCCCTCCTCCCCTCTCCCCTCTCCCCTCTCCCTCTCCCCTCTCTCCCCTCTCTCCCCTCTCCCTCTCTTCTCCTCTCCCCTACTCTCCCTCTCCCCTCTCCCCTCTCCTCTCCCCTCTCCTCTTCTCCCCTCTCCCTCTCCCCTCTCCCCTCTCTCTCCTCTCTCTCTCCTCTTCTCCTCTTCTCCTCTTCTCCCCTTCTCCTCTTCTCCTCTTCTCCTCTCCCCTCTCCCCTCTCCCCTCTTCTTAAAAAAACCTGCATCCCTGTTCTAACCTTTGCTCACCTTTTCCTACTATCCCCTATAGAGCACCTCAGGTTTTTACCCGGTTAAAGGGGCAAACACTGTTTCATGAGTAAATTTACCAAAGCTATTAATTACAGCTTTCTATGTTAGAGGAAGCAGCATGAAGTTCTCTCACAAATTAGCCTGACAATTAAGGAGTGGTCATGTAAGTGACAAGTCCTCTCTGCCATGAAAAGCACTTGTGTAAACTGAGAGGCTGAGCACATTCGCTCATTGTCTGAGAATGGGTTTGTTCTCTTATTCTGAGTGCTACTACAGAGGTTATCTAAATAAACAATGCTAGAATAATTGCACTGATTGAAGCTGGTGTAGGCAATCTGCACAGCAATAAGTCTAGAACACGGGCTCGCTGTAAAGACACAACCTCACCCCGCACAAACCTCGACTGCCTGAGCACTTGCCCAGAGTCGGGGAATTGAAGAACAGAGGACATAGGTTTAAGGTGAAGGGGAAAAGCTTTAATAGGAATCTGAGGGGTAACTTTTTCACACAAAGGGTGGTGGGTGTATGGAACGAGCTGCCAGAGGAGGTAGTTGAAGCGGGGACTATCCCTAAGTTTAAGAAACAGTTCGACAGGTACATGGATAGGACAGGTTTGGAGGGATATGGACCAAACGCAGGCTGGTGGGACTAGTGTAGCTGGGGCATGTTGGCCGGTGCGGGCAAGTTGGGCCGGAGGTCCTGTTCCCACGCTGCATTACTCTATGTGACCCTCCCTACAATTCTTCACCTCCACCGAACATCCTGTAACCCCGAAGATAGACACAAAAAATAGATAGGTGACCGAGGTACAGTGAAAAGGTGTTTTGTTGCGAGCTATCCAGTCAGCGGAAAGACTGTATGTGATTACAATCAAACCGTCCGCAGTGTACAGATACAGGATGAAGGGAATAAGCTTTAGTGCAAGGTGCAGTCCAATTAAAGATAGTCCAAGGGTCTCCAATTCAATTCAATTCAATCTTTAATTGTCATTGTGCAGTGTACAGTACAGAGACAACGAAATACAGTTAGCATCTCCCCAGAAGAGCGAACTTAGAATAATGAACGGTAAAATATATATATATGTACAAACAGTATCAGTAGTGCAATTTTACTGGGGGAAGGAGTGTCCGGGGGGGGGGGGGGGGGGGGGGGGGGGGGGTGACTGGCATCACCGAGGTGCAGAGTTAAGCTGTGTGACAGCCGCAGGGAAGAAGCTGTTCCTGAACCTGCTGGTCCGGCAATGGAGAGACCTGTAGCAGCTCCCGGATGGGAGGAAGGTAAACAGTGTGTGGCTGGGGTGAGACCAGTCCGTGACGGAGCTGCGCGCCCTTCGCAGACATCGCTTGCTCTGGACAGACTCAATGGAGGGGAGTGAGGAACCGGTGATGCGTTGGTCAGTTTTCACCACCCTCTGCAGAGCTTTCCGGTCAGAGACAGAGCAGTTGCCGTACCATACTGGGATGCTCTCGATGGTGCAGCAGTAGAAGTTCACCAGAATCTGAGGAGACAGATGGACCTTCTTTAGCCTCCTCAGGAAGAAGAGACGCTGGTGAGCCTTCTTGACCAGTGTTGAGGTATTGTGGGTCCAAGAGAGGTCATCAGAGATGTTGACCCCCAGAAACCTGAAGCTAAAAACACGTTCCACCTCCGTCCCGTTAATATGGATGGGGGTGTGCGTGCAGCCCCTAGACCTTCTGTAGTCCACAATGAGCTCCTTGGTCTTCTTGGAGTTAAGGGCCAGGTTAATTGTCAGCGCACCATGCTGTTAGGAGCTGAACCTCCTCCCTGTAGGCCGACTTCATCGTTGTCGCTGATGAGGCCAATCACCGTTGACATCTGCATACTTGATGATGGTGTTTAGAACCATGTACAGCTGTGCAGTCGTAGGTGAAGAGGGAGTAGAGGAGGGGGCTCAGTACACAGCCCTGTGGAATGCGGTGTTCAGGGCGAGGGTTGAAGAGGGTGTGGTTGTCCAACCTAATTGACTGGGTCTGTTAGTTTAGAAAGTCCAGTATCCAGTTTGCAGAGGGAGGGGTTGATGCCCAGGTTGCCGAGTTTGGTGATCAATTTTGAGGGATAATGGTGTTAAATGCTGAGCTAAATTTCAATGAACAGCATTCTCATGTAGGTGTCTCTGTTATCGAGATGGGAAGAGGGCGGAGTGGAGTGCCGTTGAGATGGCATCCTCCGTTATCTCCTATTCTTGCGGTAGGCAAACTGACAGGGGTCCAGTGTGGGAGGTAGGCAGCCTTTGAGGTGTGCCAGGACCAGCCTCTTGAAGCACTTGGTGATGATGGGAGTAAGGGCGCGGAGGCTCGCCGCAGTGGAGAGTTTTGGCACCGGCACGATGGAGGTGGTTTTAAGGCACGTGGGGACAACTGCCTGGGCAAGTGACAGGTTGACGATGTCAGTCCAGACGTCTGTCAGCTGTGCAGCACAGGTCCTGAGGATGCGCCCGGGATGCCGTCAGGGCCGGCAGCCTTACGTACATTGATCCTACTCAGTGCCACGTGCACGTCGTAGGGGGTGAGTGTGAGGGGCTGGTGATCAGCAGGGAGCACAGCCTTGATGGCCATCTCTTGGTTGTCCCTGTCAAAGCGGCCATAAAAGTGGTTAAGCTCCTCAAGTAAGGGTGAGTCGCTGGGTGTGGGGGTGGTGTTGGTGGGTCTGAAGTCCGTGATGGCCTGGATGCCTTGCCACATGCGTCGGGGGGCGGGGTTGTTATTGAAGTGCTCCTCAATCCTTAGCTTGTAGCTGTGCTTGGCGTTCTTGATGCCCCTCTTCAGGTTAGCCCTGGATGAACTGTAGGCTCGAGCATCGCCTGACCTGAAAGCGGTGTCCCGTGCTTTCAGCAGTAGCCTGACCTCGCTGTTCATCCATGGCTTCTGATTCGGGAATGTGGTGATCCATTTGAGGGTGGTGACACTGTTGATGGTGGAGTTGATAAACTCCAGAACAGAGGGTGTATAAGTATCTGTGTCCGTGTGGGAGTGGCCTGAGCTGCAAACACAGTGTTTCCAAAACGCTGCTGAACTGTTGAAATGAGGAAGATAGTAAGTCAGGACTGCTCTCCTGTAGGTGATAGGGTGGTTCAGTTGCCTGATAACAGCTGGGAAGAAAGTGTCCCTGAATCTGGAGGTAGACAAAAATGCTGGAGAAACTCAGCGGATGAGGCAGCATGGATGGAGCGAAGGAAATAGGTGACGTCGCCTATTCCTTTGCTCCATAGGTGCTGCCTCACCCACTGAATTTCTCCAGCATTTTTGTCTACCTTCGATTTTTCCAGCATCTGCAGTTCCTTCTTAAATACTGAATCAGGAGACGTGCATTTTCACACTTCTGTACCTCTTGCCCGATGGGAGAGGGGAGAAGAGACAGTGACTGCGGTGACTGTACAGTGAAAAGCATAACCAAGGATAATAATAATAATAATAATAATAAACGATACTAAATTAAATGTGACAATAATGTGACAATAATAAACCACACTGAAGTAAACATGGGGGCCGTGTCAGTGAAAAGAGCCGAGACAAGGTCAGTGTAGGAAGGGACTGCAGATGCTGGTTTAAACTGGTATAGACTCAAAATGCTGGAGTAACTCAGCGGGTGAAAGAGTGTCTCAACAGAATGGCGGCGCAGCGGTAGAGTTGCTGCCTCACAGCGCCGGAGACCCAGGTTCAATCCCAACTACGGGCGCTGTCTGTACGGAGTTTGCACGTTCTCCCCGTGACCTGCGTGGGTTTGCTCTGAGATCTTCGCTTTCCTCCCACACTCCAAAGACGTACAGGTTTGCAGGTTAATTGAGGGTACACAAAAAGCTGGAGAAACTCAGCGGGTGCAGCAGCATCTAAGGAGCGAAGGAGATAGGCGACGTTTCGGGTCGAGACCCTTCTTCAGACTGGTCAGGGATCAGGGAAACGAGAGATATAGACGGTGATGTGGAGAGATAAGGAACAATGAGTGAAAGATATGCAAAAAAGTATCGGTGATAAAGGGAACAAGCCATTGTAAGCTGTTTGTGGTGTGAAAATGAGAAGCTGGTGCGACTAGGGGTGGGGGAGGGAGATAGAGATAGAGGGAATGCCAGGGCCCCCGAGGGCTGAGGGAGAGGTGGGAAGGGGAGGAGACAGCAAGGGTTAACAGAATTGAGAAAATTCAATATTCAAGCCCAAAGGATGCAGACTCCCCAAGCGGAAATATGAGGTGCTGTTCCTCCAGCTTGCGGTGTTGCTCACTCTGGCGTGGGGAGGAGGCCAGGACCGAGAGGTCGGATGTGGAATGGGAGGGGGAGTTGAAGTGCTGAGCCACCGGGAGGTCGGGTTGGTTATTGCAGACCGAGCGGAGGTGTTCGGCGAAACGATCGCCAAGCCTCCGCTTGGTCTCACCGATATAGATCATCTGGCAACTGGAGCAGCGGATGCAGTAGATGAGGTTGGAGGAGGTGCAGGTGAACCTCTGTCGGACCTGGAAGGACTGCTTGGTCCCTGAAAGGAGTGGAGGGGGGAGGTGAAGAGGGACAAGTGTTGCATTTCTTGCGGTTGCAAGGGGAAAGTGCCCGGGGAAGGGGTAGAGCGGGAGGAAGGGAAGAATTGACAAGGGAGTTTGCGGAGGGAGCGATCTTTGCGGAAGGCAGACAGGGGGGAGATGGGAAGATGTGGCGGGTGGAGGGGTCACGTTGCAGGTGGCGAAAAACTGGCGGAGGACTATATGTTGTATTTGCCGGCTGGTGGGGTGAAAGGTGAGGACCAGGGGGACTCTGCCCTGTTTTGCGAAGTGGGGGAATGGGGGAGAGAGGGCAGTGTTGCGGGGTATGGAGGAGACCTGGTGCGAGTCTCATCATATGTGGGGGAGGGAAATCCCCGTTCTCTGAAGAATGAGGCCATTTGTGATGACCTGTGTGGAACACCTCATCCTGGGAGCAGATGCGGGTAGACGGAGGAATTGGGAATAGGGGATGGAGTCCTTACAGGAAGCAGGGTGGGAGGAAGAGTAGTCCAGGTAGCTGTGGGAGTCAGTTGGTTTGTAGTGGATGTCGGTCAGGAGTGTATCACCTGCAATAGAGATGGTGAGGTCAAGGAATGGTAGGGAAGTGTCGGAAATGGTCCAAGTGTATTTGAGTGCCGGATGGAAGTTGGTGGTGAAATGGATGAAGTCAGTCAGTTGTGTGTGGGTGCAGGAGGTGACACCAAAGCAGTCGTCGATGTAACGGAGGTAGAGGTCGGGGATGGGGCCCTGGTACGCCGAGAACAAGGATTGTTCGACGTACCCAACAAAGAGGCAAGCGTAGCTGGGGCCCATGCGTGGTGTAAATGTAAAACTTGTCCCAAGTGTGTGTAGGATAGTGTTAATGTGCGGGGATCGCTGGTCGGCGTGGACCCGGTGGGCCGAAGGGCCTGTTTCCGCGCTGTATCTCTAAACTAAACTAAATAAACTGAAATGAATGGGTAGAAAACAATGCTGGAAAAACTCAGCGGGTGAGGCAGCATCTATGGAGAGAAGGAATTGGCGACGTTAAACGTTTAACGTCTCAGGGCATTTCACTAGTGCGTTATTCTGTAAAATGTCTGCATGTGTGTGTGTGCATGCATGTGTCTGTGTTTGTGTGTTTTCTACATGTCTGTCTGTGTGGTGTGTGTGTGTTGTGTGTGTGGTACTGTGTGTGTGTGTATGTCTGTGGGCTGTCTGTGTGTGTGTCTGTGCCTGTGTGTGTGTCTGTGTGTGTGTGTTTGTGTGTATGTCTACATGTCTGTGTCTGTGTGTGTGTCTGTGTGCTGTGTGCATGTCTACATGTCTGTGTGTTGTGTGTCTGTGTATTTCTTCATGTGTGTGTCTCTGTGTGTCTGTGTGTGTGTGTGTTGTGTGTATGTCTTCATGTGTGTGTCTCTGTGTGTCTGTGTCTGTGTGTGTGTCTGTGTGTATGTCTTCATGTGTGTGTGTGTCTGTGTCTGTTGTGTGTGTGTCTGTGTGGTCTGTGTGTATGGTCTTCATGTGTGTTTGTATGTGTGTGTGTCTGTGTGTGTGTGTGTCTGTGTGTCTGTGTGTGTGTGTCTTTGAGTGTATGTTTACATGTCTGTGTCTGTGTGAATAAATATTTTTATGTTGAACAGGCCATTCTGAAAGCAGCCACGTTTCAATCACTGCTAATGCTCTCTGACTGTGGCCACACTGGTCTAGACGTGACCAGAGTCATGAAAGTTATGAGCTAATAGAACCACAGAGAAACAAATGGGTGAAGAAGCAATCGCAATATTTTTCTTATTGCAGAGCAGTGTGAAGCTGGCGCACCTGTAATTACAATAAAGTTTTATAATGCCTGTAAACATACTGGCCAGTGACTAATGTATTTCCAGGAAAGAACTATAAATTAATAAGGCAGAGGGTGTGACGATGTTTCAATAATGACAATATCATTATAACCCTTGATTCACAATGATCAAATGTCATTCTGTACAGCATCGCATCGTAACTTTAATTAACAAACAGCGAGAGCTGCCAGGTCAGTTTTCTGATGCTTTTGTAAAGGGAATCTTGCATCTAGGTTATAAATACCGAGACAGGAGGAACTGCAGATGCTGCTGCGCAAAGTGCTGGAGTAACTCAGCAGGTCAGGCAGCAGCTCTGGAGGACATGGATAGGTGATGTTTCGGGTTGAGACTCTTCTTCAGACTGATTTTGTGAGGGGTGAGAAGGGGGGAAGGTGGGGGAGGGGCAGGAAGAAAGCTAGGCGAGAGGATAGACAGGGATAATACATGGCAGGTAAGTGGTTGTTAGTTCTGATTGCAGTCATGTTTCTGTGAGAACACCAATGTCATATTTCCATGTGAAGTCACAGTGTCATACAGCGTGGAAACAGGCCCTTCGGCCCAACTTGCCCTCACCGGCCAACATGTCCCAGCTACACTAGTTCCACCTGCCTCCAAACCTGTCCTATCCTTGTATCTATCTAATTGTTTCTAAAACATTGGGATAGTCCCAGCCTCAACTACCTCCTCTGGCAGCTTGTGCCATACACCCACTGCCCTTTGTGTGAAAAAGTTACCCTTTAGATTCCTATTAAATCTTTTCCCCTTCACCCTGTGAAGATAGACACAAAATGCTGGAGCAACTCAGGTGGTCAGGCAGCATCTCTGGAGAGAAGGAATGGGTGACTTTTCAGATCGAGACCCAACGACTCAAAACGTCACCTATTCCTTTTCTCCAGAGATGCTGCCTGACTAGCTGAGTTACTCCAGCATTTTGTGTCTATATTCGGTGTAAACCAGCATCTGCAGTTCCTTCCCACACATATTTCCATGCACTGATCAACTCTCCAAGTCTATTTGCTTTGCTAAATGGCTCCTTGCCTTAAATTAAATGCAATTTAGTCCTATGTTCACACCCACTTTTGCTCTGCCCATGGACTGATTTACTAAGTATGGCCTTAATATTTAAATCTTGCACTTTTGAATACAGAATATTTGAATTTTTCATTATTTGACTGAACTTCCACTGACTCTGTGGCCCGCTGCCGTGCAGGGTTATTTAAAACTCTCCTGATATCAGGCTCCTCACTAAATCAGTATTGCTATTTGTGGAAGCTTGTTTATGCCACGTCACGCCCTGTTTTATTGTAAAATATTATGTTACACAGGGAAAGATTTGCAAATCTAAAATAACCTCACATGATGCAACTCTATAGGCACTCGGTCTGGCCACAGTTGGAGTATTGCGTGCATTTTTGGTTGTCCCATTACGGGACTGGTGCGAAGGCTTGTAGAGGTGTATAAGATCATGAAAGGAAAAGACCATAGTAGGTAAATCAAGAACCCTAGGTTGAAGGTGAGGAGGGTAAATATTTAATAGGAACCTGTGTCATAGAGTTGTGGAGTCACAGAGTGATGCAGTGTGGAGACGGGCCCTTCTTCAGACTTATTCAGTGGAATAAACATGCCCTGGCTCTCTGGAGATTGAGACTGAAACAATGCAATGGAACTTTGCTATTAATATGAGCAAAAACCTGAAGCTTCGCTGAATCATCTGGCTTCACCTCACACTACTTCTCCCCGTAAAGTGCCCATCAATTACCTCCCTGTATCCACCTAACATTACAGTAGAGTGAAATTGGGGATGGTATCAAACAAATAACAGGAATTAAAGAATGCTGTGCGATTCGGGAATGGCAGGGGTGTGAGGAAGATGACTGTAGAGGAAACCCAACGAGAGAGAGGCTATTTTTGACTTTTTGAGTAAAGAGGAAGGGGTCAGTTAGCAGCCTTGTTGTAATGAGACTCATTGGGATGGAGAGTTAATTCACAATCTCTTGAAGAAAGGTAACTTAGGGTAGATTGAGATTGACTGGCATTAATTCTTAAACGGGTTGAGGTTATACAATGGAAGACATCATGGATGAATACAAAAATTGTTCATCCCAGTTTGGCAAAAGAACAAATCGGGGAAGGTTGCATCCGTGGATTCAGGGTGATAGTATCAAAGCAAAGGATTGGTACAAAGTAGCTACCAAAGAAAATCAGCCAGCAGAAGGACAAAGGGCTTAATTAGGAAAGAAAAAAAATAGATTATGAAAGAAACCTTGGTGGGGAACGATGTTTTTATAGATATGGGAAGATGGTTAGTTTAAATACCCCTTGCAGTCAGACATGGGGAGGATTATGGGACTTGAATAACTACTTTGTTCCGTCTTCACAAGGAGACATAAAGTAAGGGGTCAAATCCTTTAAGAGTAAATTGAATGGATTAAAGGCCGAGATGAGAGATGTAAGGAAATAGTGGATGCTTTTTTCATCTTAGATTCAGAGTTGAGGATAGCAAACGTAAACCCCTCTTTTTTAGAAGGGAGGAGAGAGAAACTTTACAGACCAGTTAGTCAACATCGGTGTGGGGAGGAAACTGCTAGAGTCAGATTAAGATGGGTAGACAGCACATTTGGCAAAGTGGGTGAGTTGGGATTTACGAAAGGTACCAGTTCTGGGTATAGATTAGTATACAAACCTAAAGCACACGGCATAGTATTGATGTGCCTTGTGGCTTCACAATGGCAAGGCAGTGACTTGTGGGGTACGCAGGTCAGTGCTGGAGTAGGGGATGAGGGAATTGAAGGAATATCCACGGATGCACGAAAGCTATGGAGGGCTAGGAGACTGCAAGGTGACTTGGATAGGCTTGGTGAGTGGCAAATCACGGGTTGCAACGAGACCTGGTACACCAGTCATTGAGGTGGAGCAGGCAGTGAAAAAAGCGGAAACATGGTATGTTAGCTTTCATAGCTAAGGATTTGAGTATAGGAGCAGGGAGGTTCTACTTCAGGTACGGATCTATAAGAAGAAAGGTCTGGGGATTTGAATGGATTAAGCTGTGGCGATGTGGACTGGCAGGGGGTCGAAGGGCCGAATGGCCTACTCGTGCACCTAATTTCTATGTTTCTATCGCTTACCAGGTTTTGTCCCCCCCCCACTGAAGAAGGGTCTTGACCCGAAACATCACCTTGTCCATTTCCTTCAGAAAGGCTGCCTGACCTGCTGAGTTCCTCCAGTACTTTTGGCTCTACGCAAGATTCCAATATCTGCAGTTTCTTTGCCGCCATTTTGTCACAGTTTATTGTGGCTTGGGTAAGGGATATCAGGCACCTCATTCTACAGGCCATCGCATAGTGGTGCAGCTTGTATCACTCTGAGCCTCAAACACAAATTGATTGAGGGACAAGGAGTGTAGGATTAGTGCAAGGATGTGGCGCTGAGAGAACGGATCAGCTGTAGTCTTGTAGAATGCTAGAACAAGAACTAGGGGCCGAATGGCCTCCAGTACTTTCCTGTATTAAAATTGTTACGGATCACGGCAGGATGCCATAACTAGTAGGTTCTAGACAGGCAGGGTTCAATTATGCTTGGGCCTAATGTCTGTTGTTACCTTCAGAGACCACTGGTAAACTGCAGGGTGCGGAGAGGATTTACGAGTGTGTTGCCAGGACGCCTGAGTTACAGGGAGTGGTGCGGGCAGGCTAGGACTTTATTTCTTGGAGGGCAGGATGAGACTTGATCTGATGGTGGTGTATAAGGTAGAGAGGGGAATAGATAGGGTGGATACACAGAGCCTTTCACTCAGAGTATGGGAATCAATAACCAGAAGACATTGGTTTAAGTTGAGAGGGGCAAGATTTAATGGGAACTTGACGGGAAAGCCTTTTCTACGCAAAGGGTGGCGGGTGTATGGAACGAGCTGCCATAGGAGGTAGTTGAGGCAGGAACTATAAACCTGGGGCTCATCTGGTTTAAGCTCCACTCAAGAAGACTGAGCATGTGGACCAGACTGGTCTTTGCAAATGGCACCAATAGGTAGCGCCAATAGGTTGTCTGGGCCTCAGTCGACTATTTCTGCACATTTATTTTAGAGAGACAGCACGGAAACAGGCCCTTCGATCCCCACACACTAACACTACCCTACACCCAATTTTTACATTTATACCAAGCCAATTAACCTACAAACCTGTACGTCTTTGGAGTGTGGGAGGAAACCGAAGATCTCGGAGAAAACCCGCACGGATCACGGGGAGAACGTGCAAACTCCGTACAGACAGCGCCCGTAGTCGGGATTGAACCCGGGTCTCCGGTGCTGCATTCGCTGCAAGGCAGCAACTCTGCCGCTGTGCCACCGTGACTAATCGGGGATTGTGCTTTAATGGCAATACTTTACTGAACTATACACAAAAAAAAAGGAACTTAATTGTGTGGCTGTACGTGTAATAATAAAGAACCATAGATCCATTGAAGGTAGACGAAAATGCTGGAGAAACTCAGCGGGTGAGGCAGCATCTATGGAGCGAAGGAAAGAGGCGATGTTTCAGGTCGAGACCCTTCTTCAGACTCAAATCTGAAGAAGGGTCTTGACCCGAAACGTCACCTATTCCTTCGCTCCACAGATGCTGCCTCACCCGCTGAGTTTCTTCAGCATTTTTGTCTACAGTAGATCCATTAAAGATATTTGGGCAAGTACATGATAGGAGAGTTTTGGAGCGATATTGGGAAAACGTGGGAAGATGGGACTATTGTAGATGGGGCATCTGGGTTGTCATGGGCAACCTGGGCCGAAGGGCCTGTTTCCGTGCTGCCTGACTCAATGATGGAACCCAAACAAGATGACAGAGAAATTAGTATCTTTTAAGAATAGTGAGGACTAGAAAAATGCAGTCAACCCACCTAAAGGAGTGGTGGGACCAGTTCAACTGGAATTCCACCAGTCTTTGTCAGCCTCATACCTTGAGGGCCTCAAGGAGAAAAGACAGAGAGAAAAGCGTCATGACACCACGAAACACGACACCTCCCATTGCCACATAAGGAACCTGTTACTATATCACAAAAATCATAACTAATGTGAATCAGAAGGAGCAGGTATCAGTCGGGGAGATAAACACCTCCTAGCCAACAATCCCAAAGTACTTCTTCAATCAACATTCGAATTTGAGAAAGGATTAAGCATTGAAAGAGTTTATTTCAACAAGAGGTAATTCTGTGGATATTTTCTATATTATTCTATCCCTTCTTTCAGGACAAAAGTCTTTTTGTAGGTTATCTTTTAATAAATTTTGATATGCGTACATGTGGAGAAGATCATAAATTGAAACCCTGTCTAATTATCTGCATGGTATTTTTTTATTTGGATATGTGTGGTCAATGGGAAAATGATTGTCAGAATTTAAGAGGTCTTAAAAGCAAATCTGTGTTAATTCAATTTATTGATATGAATGATTTGTGAACCAGTTTAATGTGTTGCTGTATTTATGTGTCTCAATATATAATGGATCCCTATTGTGAAACTATTGCAGACTTGAAACGCATGGTATCCAGGTATAGAGTATTAGAAAGAACAACACCCAAGTGAACTAAAGCAGGTCAAAGCAATAAATCATCTTTGAGCTGAGATGAAAATGAATTTTGTTGTTAAGAAAATTTAGTTGAATTTCTAATGCAGTAATAACTTTTTAAAATTCAGGTCTCTAACACCTGTTACAAATGCCTCCGAACATTCCCATTGAAGGGAGATTCAGTGCACGTGTGAATTTCAATTCACAGACTTGTGATTGTAGGTCTCGATCGTGAAAACCCAACATTGTCCACGGCATTTCTGAGGGAAACTGTAATAGATGATTTGGGAAAGACAGAAAGTGCTGGAGTAACTCAGCGGGTCAGACAGTATCCCTGGAGAACATGGATCGGTGACGACATTTCATGTCGGGGACCCTTCTGCAGACTGGCGGGGTGGGGGGTGGGGGAGGAACAGGACACCAGTTTACTAAAGTAACTCAGCGTGAGATTTTGCAGTGGAGCACTTGAAATGTAGAGAAGCAAGGAGCTGAATTTAATGACTTTCTCAGCAACAGTAGATTCTGGTTTACAAAAAAAAGGACACAAAGTACTGAATCAGTCTGAAGAAGGGTCCCGACCCGAAACATCACCAATCCATGTTCTCCAGGAATGCTGCCTGACCTGCTGAGTTACTCCAGTATTTTGCCTCTTTCCTTTGTAAAACAACATCTACAGTTGCTTGTTTCACCACATATTACAGTATTTGCCACAGAAATATCAGTGGAGTAAGGGTGTCGACCCGTGTAGTCGCCCATCCATTCTCCACAGAAGCTGCCCGACCCGCTGAGTTACTCCAGCACTCTGTGCCATTTTTTAAAAACCAGTGGAGTAAAGTTTAGCTTATGCTTAGTTTTACTGTGTGGCTTACAAAGTAATATCTCAGATAATTTTAAAAAACATGCTTAGTTTCACTTCCCCTTCTCTTATCTCCATAGAACCATCATCTACGCAAAGTGTTAACCCTATTTCAATAGACAATAGACAATAGGTTGAGGAGTAGGCCATTCGGCCCTTCGAGCCAGCACCGCCATTCAATGTGATCATGGCTGATCATCCACAATCAGTACCCCGTTCCTGCCTTCTCCCCATATCCCCTGACTCCGCTATCTTTAAGAGCCATATCTAGCTCTCTCTTAAACGTATCCAGAGAACCGGCCTCCACCGCCCTCTGAGGCAGAGAATTCCACAGACTCACAACTCTCTGTGAGAAAAAGTGTTTCCTCGTCACCATTCTAAATGGCTCACCCCTTATTCTTAAACTGTGGCCCCTGGTTCTGGACTCCCCCAACATCGTGAACATGTTTCCTGCCTCTTCCGTGTCCAAACCCTTAATAATCTTATATGTTTCAATAAAATCTCCTCTCATCCTTCTAAACTCCAGAGTATACAAGCCCGGCTGCTCCATTCTCTCAGCATATGACAGTCCCGCCCTCCCGGGAATTAACCTTGTTAGAACTAGTGCATGGGTGATCGCTGGTCAGCGTAGACTCTGTGGGTCAAAGGGTTTGTTCCTTTGCTGTATCACTAAACTAAATTAACCACGTTCTCCAGCGATGTTGCCTGACCCACTGAGTTACTCCAGCACTTGGTGTCTTAGTTTGTATTGAAACAGCGCATGCAACTCCTTGTATCCTTCTAACTGCAGCAGCATTCTTCTGCACTGTGGCCATGCTCAGAATACAATTCTCACCAAACCTTGTAAACCTACGCTACACTCCCTCAATAGCAATAATGTCTTCCCCCAATTAGGGGACCAAAACTGCACACAATACTCCTTCCTCACAGATGCTGCCTGACCTGCTAAGTATCTCCAGAATGTTTTTAACTTAATTACAAATTTGCGGCATCTGCAATACTTTTGATTTGAGATGGTAGAAAAGTCACATGACGAGATTGGAATCAAGGCCTCCTTGCTTCCCAGAGACTGTTTAAAGTTAAGGAGCTTCAGTGCCAACACACCCTAATTCTGATGGTGTTCTGTATTAAATCAGTACGATCCACATCTTACGCCTTGGGGCTAGGGGAGGGTTGATATTTTTCCCCGAGAAAACTACACTGAATTATCTGTCAGTTCCATCAAATTACAATAAAAATATTTAAATGTTGGATTCGGGATGTCAGCTACTGGGAGAGGTCAGGCAGACCTGGATTATTTTTTCTCAAACACCAGACTTTCAGGGTAGACAAATAGAAGTATGTAAAATCATGAGAGGCAAAGATTGGCTCGCAGTCAGAAACTTTTTTCCAGGGTGGAAACACCAAACACTAGAGGACATCAGGTGAGAGGGGCAAAGTTTAATGGAGATGTGTGGGGAGCGTTTTTTTACACAGAGGGTGGTGAGTGCCTGGAAGGTGCTGCCAGGGGTGGTGGTGAAGGCAGATACGATAGTGGCATTTAAGAGGCTTTTGGACAGGCACATGTATATGCAGGGAATGGAAGCATGTGGATTGTGTGCAGACAGATAAGAATTGTTTGGCACAGACATTGCGGGCCAAAGGGCCTGTTCCTGTGCATGTTCTAAACACAGAAATATTTCATATTTCCAGCATTTGTATTTTTTTCAATCAAACCACAAGTTGGTTTTACTGTAGTTTCTTGCCAGCTGTTACCAGGCAACTGAACCATCTTACCACAACCAGAGAGCAGTGCTGAACTACAATCTACCTCTTTGGTGACTATCCCTGATCGGACTTTGCTAGCCCTTCAAGCCAACACAGCCATTCATTGTGATCATGGCTGATCATGCCCAATCAATAACCCGTGCCTGCCTTCTCCCCATATCGCTTGATTCCACTAGCCCCTAGATCTCTATCTAACTCTCTCTTAAATCCATTCAGTGATTTGGCCTCCACTGCCCTCTGTGGCAGGGAATTCCACAAATTCACAACTCTCTGGGTGAAAACGGTTTTTCTCACCTCAGCCTTAAATGGCCTCCCCTTTATTCTAAGACCGTGGCCCCTGGTTCTGGTCTCGCCCAACATTGGGAAAATTTTTCCTGCATCTAGCTTGTCCAGACCTTTTATACTTTTATACGTTTCTATAAGATCCCCCCTCATCCTTCTAAACTCCAGTGAATACAAGCCTAGTCTTTTCAATCCTTCCTCATATGACAGTCCCTCCATCCCAGGGATCAATCTCGTGAACCTACGCTGCACTGCCTCAATCACAAGGATGTCCTTCCTCAAATTATGCGACCAAAACTGTACACAATACTCCAGATGTGGTCTCACCAGAGCCCTATACAACTGCAGAAGAACCTCTTTACTCCTATACTGAATTCCTCTTGTTATGAAGGCCAGGTCTGTAGGTATAATTGTAAATTGTCCCTAGTGTGCGTAGGATAGTGTTAGTGCGCGGGGATCGCTGGTCGGTGTGGACTCGATGGGCTGAAGGGCCTGTTTCCACACTATCTCCAAACAGTTTTCATGCCCTCCAATATTAAGCATTGAAGAGAAATCAATACTCACAACAGCAAAGCAGGAGGAATGTCTTCAGCCAGAGGGTGGTGAGTCTGTGGAATTCATCGCCACAGACGGCTGTGGAGGCCAAGTCAATGGATATTTTTATGGTGGAGTTTGTTTTTGATTAGTAAAGGTATTCGAGATTCAAGTGAGTTTATTGTCACGTGTCCCAGATAGGGCAATGAAGTTCTTGCCTTGCTTCAGCACAACCGAATATAGTAGGCGTGAATACAGAATATCAATGGGAGAAGGCAGGCGAGTGGGATAGATCAGCCGTGATTTAATGACGGAGTAGACTTGATGGGCCGAATGGACTAATTCTGCTCCCGGGACGTATGACCTTATGAACAAAGGGAGCAACCATCAAGTAGAACCCCATCAATAGGGAATGGGAAGATGGGAATGGCGACAAGGTGTAGCACACCCTTCCCTTGCACAACAGGAGGGAATACAGTTGAGAAAGGCCACCACCTATTTCTTCCCTTCCCCTCCCACCTCCCCGCGACTTTCCTCCCTTTGCCCGCACCACCCGCAACTCCTCAAACCCTGTCTCACACCTATTGTTCTTATCTCTGACCTTTGTTCCAACCATCTGTCTCTCAAAAAATCTCCTGATGCACTAATGCAAATATTTAGTGGTTAGTCTGTTCTCAAATGTAATTGTCACTAAGATGTAATTGATATGTTGATGAGCATTCCCGTTGTTGCTGCATGCTTACGATTGAAGATAGACACAAAAAGCTGGAGTAACTCAGCGGGACAGGCAGCATCTCCGGAGGGAAGGAATGGGTGACGTTTCCGGTCAAGACCCTTCTTCAGACTGAGAGTCAGAGGAGAGGAGAAGGAGACATAGATAGGAGAGGTTTATGCGCCAAACACGCACAGGTGGGACATGTAGATGAGCATCTTGGTTGGCATGGGCATGTTGGGCCGAAGGGCCTGTTTCCATGCTGTGTGACTCTATGATTCCATCAATCAAAAGATAAATGATCAAATGCTAAGAAACATGAGACAGATTGAATTGCAAATGCTGGAATCTTCCGCAAACCACAAAATACTGGAGGAACTCAACATATCAGGGAATGGACAGACAACGTTTGGGTCGGGACCTTTCTTCAGCCTGATCGTGCCAGTTGTAAACAGACAGTAGACAAAAAAATGCTGGAGAAATTCAGCGGGTGAGGCAGCATCTACGGAGAAAAGGAGTAGGCGATGTTTCGGGTTGAGAAACAGGCATGTACATGAGTGCATCAAAATTGAAAATAAGATTATTTATTTTGCTTTTTTTCAGAATCTCGTTGAGTCACAGAGTGACTAAGCCATGGAGCAGCCTCATTATCTCTTGTTACTGCTAATTATAGGTACGTGAAGCATTCTACACCTCAGTAAATGTGCATGGAAGTCTATTAGACTTACTCTGTGGTTATAATGAAACTAATGTAAGCTGATGGGATATAAACTGGGGTCTCTTAAAAAAAATAAGGATGATATAGGGGAGCTAGTGGTAGAGTTGCTACCTCACAGCACCTGAGACCCACGTTCAATTCTGACCTTGGGTGCTGTCTGTAGGGTGTTTGCATGTTCTCCCTGTGACCGCATGGCTTTCCTCCGGGTGCTATGGCTTCTTCCCACATCCCAAAGACGCGCGGGTTTGTAGATTAACTGGCGTCGGTTAAATTGCCTCCTTGTAGTTGGGAGTGGATGGGAGATTGCGACAACATGGAACTAGTGCGAACTGGTGATGATGGTCGGCCTGAACCCGATGGGCTGAAGGGTCTGTTTCCATGCTGTATCTCTAAAGTAAACTAAACGACACTGAACTAAACTAAACTAAACCAATAACAAGTGGATTCGCTGCAAATAGCTGGATCCCAACCTACTATATTCTGCACTCTTTTCATGTGCTCTCCCTAATGTATGGGTTTGGCCTGATTTTAATATGGAATTTAATATAGCATGATTGGATTTGATTGGTAGCAAACATAAGCAAAGCTTTTCATTGCGCCTCAGTTCACATAACATTAATGAATCTCACCAAATCTAATGGGCTGTGACGCGGGAATGGGGTGGTGTCTTCATGTGTTGGAAGGAACTGCAGATGCTGGTTTAAACTGACACAAAATGCTGGAGTAACTCAGCGGGACAGGCAGCATCTCTGGAGAGAGGGAATGGGTGATGTTTCGGGTCGAGACCCTTCTTCAGCGTGACAGGAAATCCATTGTGCTTCATTCCCAAATTCCCTCCCCTTACCGACCCCAATATGACCTCCCTTCAACCGACAATGGATGCGAAGAGCTTCCACAGCCCGACAAGTCAACCACCCGTCTACACTCATCCTACATCCATCTTACTTTATTTAATCTCTAACATTTCCATGAGCTACACCATGGGTTCAGCCATTCACTTCCACAATTAAAAATGGCCAATTAATTGACCAAGGGTTACACAAAAAGCTGGAGAAACTCAACGGGTGCAGCAGCATCTAAGGAGTGAAGGAGATAGGCGACGTTTCGGGTCGAGACCCTTGTTCAGACTGGTCAGGGATCAGGGAAACGAGAGATATAGACGGTGATGTGGAGAGATAAAGAACAATGAATGAAAGATATGCAAAAAAGTATTGATGATAAAGGGAACAAGCCATTGTAAGCTGTTTGTGGTGTGAAAATGAGAAGCTAGTGCGACTAGGGTGGGGAGGGAGATAGAGATAGAGGGAATGCCAGGTCCCGAGGGCTGAGGGAGAGATGGGAAGGGGAGGAGACAGCCAGGGTTAACAGAATTGAGAAAATTCAATGTTCAAGCCCAGAGGATGCAGACTCCCCAAGCGGAATATGAGGAGCTGTTCCTCCAACTTGCAGTGTTGCTCACTCTGGCCGTGGAGGAGGCCCAGGACCGAGAGGTCAGATGCGGAATGGGAGGGAGTTGAAGTGCTGAGCCACCGGGAGGTCGGGTTGGTTTTTGCGGACCGAGCGGAGGTGTTCGGCGAAACGATCGCCATGCCTCCGCTTGGTCTCACCGATATAGATCTGGCATCTGGAGCAGCGGATGCAGTAGATGAGGTTGGAGGAGGTGCAGGTGAACCTCTGTCGGACCTGGAAGGACTGCTTGGGTCCCTGAAAAGAGTGGAGGGTGAAGGTGAAGGGACAAGTGTAGCATTTCTTGCGGTTGCAAGGGAAAGTGCCCGGGGAAGGGGTTTGAGCGGGAGGGAAGGGAAGAATTGACAAGGGAGTTGCGGAGGGCGCGGTCTTTGCGGAAGGCAGACAGGGGGGGAGATGGGAAGATGTGGCGAGTGGAGGGGTCACGTTGGAGGTGGCGAAATTGGCGGAGGACTATGTGTTGTATTTGCCGGCTGGTGGGGTGAAAGGTGAGGACCAGGGGGACTCTTGCCCTGTTTGCGAGTGGGGGGAATGGGGAGAGAGAGCAGTGTTGCGGGGTATGGAGGAGACCCCGGTGCGAGCCTCATCTATAGAGGGGGAGGGGAATCCCCGTTCTCTGAAGAATGAGGACATTTGTGATGACCTGGTGTGGAACACCTCATCCTGGGAGCAGATGTGGCGTAGACGGAGGAATTGGGAATAGGGGATGGAGTCCTTACAGGAAGCAGGGTGGAGGAAGAGTAGTCCAGGTAGGCTGTGGGAGTCGGTTGGTTTGTAGTGGATGTCGGTCACAGGAGTGTATCACCTGCATTAGAGATGGTGAGGTCAAGGAATGGTAGGGAAATGTCGGAAATGGTCCAAGTGTATTTGAGTGCCGGATGGAAGTTGGTGGTGAAATGAATGAAGTCAGTCAGTTGTGTGTGGGTGCAGGAGGTGACACCAAAGCAGTCGTCGATGAACGGAGGTAGAGGTCGGGGATGGGGCCCTGGTACGCCGAGAACAAGGATTGTTAAAATTGACCAACTTGCACGTCTTTGGATGGGGGGGATGGGGGGGGGGGGGGGGGGGGGGGGGTGGGGGGGTGGGGGTGGGGGGGGGGGGGGGGGGGGGGGGGGGGGGGGGGGTGGGGGGGGGGGCGTGGGGGGGGGGGGGGGGGGGGGGGGTGGGGGGGGGGGGGGGGGGGGGGGGGGGGGGGTTGGGGGGGGGGGGGGGGGGGGGGGTGGGGGGGGGGGGGGGGGGGGGGGGGGGGGGGGGGGGGGGGGGGGGGGGGGGGGGAACGTGCAAACTCCACAGAGACAGCGGCCGAGGTCAGGATTGGACCCAGTCCACGCGTATACTAAGGCAGTGAATTTCCTCACTATTCCACCATGCCAACGTTGTCTGTTAAACGAGGCACACCTGCTTTAGTAATGTCCTTCTTAATGGGTGGGCATTTACATCATAAGCTCCTTACATAAGTCAGGCCCACTTTCCTCTGTTCAATCTCTCCCAGCAACCCAGCCAGTTGCTGATGTAATCCAAATTCCTCACAATATTATGGTGTCTGCGCAGTCATTTAAGGGTGCAGGAGTAGTTACGCAACACCACGAATATCCCGCCAGAACCCATCCAACATGAGGGACACAAACTCCTGCCTACATCTGCACGGCACCAAGAACCTCGGTGCAAAGACTCCCAACCCATTGCAACTGTCTGTCTTTAGTTTTAGAGAAAACAGGCCCTTCGGCCCATCGAGTCCGCACCAACCAGCGATCGTCGTACCCTAACACCATCCTACACACACTAGGGACAATTTACATTTACACCGAGCCAATTAACCGACAAACCTGTACGTTTTTGGAGTGTGGGAGGAAACCGAAGATCTCGGAGAAAGCGAACGCAGGTCACAGGGAGAACGTACAAACTCTTCCCAAATACTTCCCGATTTGGGATCGAACCTGGGTCTCTGGCGCTGTAAAAGCTGTAAGGCAGCAACTGTACCCTTGCGCCACCATGCCGCCCATAAATGTCTAATGTAACTGCACCAAAGGCAGATATGCCAAAGAAATAGAGCTGCAGTAATGCAAGCCTGGTACCCAAGCTTTAAGTGGCTGTCCCACTGTATGAGCTAATTCAAGAGCTCTCCCGAGTTTAAAACAAAATCAAACTCGTGGTAAGCACATAGAATGTACGTAGCGGGTACGTCGGAGCTCGGGACGTCTCTTAGCGGCTCGTAACGCTAACGACAGGCACTCGGGAAACGCGGTAAACTCGTGAAGACTCGTCAAGATTTCTCAACGTGTTGAAAAATGTTCCACGAGAGCCCCGAGTACCTACGAGCGGCTATTACCGTCATTCTCCAAGTTCGTATCAAGGGAAACTCGGGAGAACTCTTGAATTAGCTCGTACAGTGGGACAGCCCCTTAATGTGTGGCATACTGCTGGAGTCCAGTCCCAGTATCACCTGACACAGATAGTGCACTAATACTCAGATTTCAGTCTCAAAAGGAGATGAAGGTACAGAAACTGAACCTCATGACACAAATAGAAGAAAACTTGTGGGTCTTGGGATGATGCTAGCATTAATGTCAGAGGGAAGATTAAAATTAACTTTCAACAAAACAAAAATTACAAACTAATAATATTTTTTTCTTCGTTCAACATTGCACCACAAGGTTCCACCACACTACAGGCATCAGAACACACTGCATCTTCAACAACAACTGATACAGCTGAACCAACAACCACTGTTACAACCGAAACACCCACTACACCTGAACCGACAACTGTTACAACTGAAACACCAACTACACCTGAACCAACAACCACTGTTACAACTGAAACACCAACTACACCTGAACCGACAACTGTTAGCACAACTGAATCACCAACTACACCTGAACCGACAACTGTTAGCACAACTGAATCACCAACTACACCTGAACCAACAACCACTGTTACAACTGAATCACCAACTACACCTGAACCAACAACTGTTACAACTGAAACACCAACTACACCTGAACCGACAACTGTTAGCACAACTGAATCACCAACTACACCTGAACCAACAACTGTTAGCACAACTGAATCACCAACTACACCTGAACCAACAACCACTGTTACAACTGAATCACCAACTACACCTGAACCAACAACTGTTACAACTGAAACACCAACTACACCTGAACCAACAACCACTGTTACAACTGAATCACCAACAACACTTGAACCAACAACTGTTACAACTGAAACACCAACTACACCTGAACCAACAACCACTGTTACAACTGAAACACCAACTACACCTGAACCGACAACTGTTAGCACAACTGAATCACCAACTACACCTGAACCAACAACAACTGTTTACAAACTGAAACACCAACTACACCTGAACCAACAACCACTGTTACAACTGTTACAACTGAAACACCAACTACACCTGAACCAACAACTGTTAGCACAACTGAATCACCAACAACACCTGAACCAACAACCACTGTTACAACTGAATCACCAACAACACCTGAACCAACAACCACTGTTACAACTGAATCACCAACTACACCTGAACCAACAACTGTTAGCTCAACTGAATCACCAACTACACTCAACCAACTGTAACAATTTTTTGACACACCACCTGAACCAACAACTGTTAGCACAACTGAATCACCAACTACACCTGAACCAACAACCACTGTTACAACTGAATCACCAACTACACCTGAACCAACAACCACTGTTACAACTGAATCATCAACTACACCTGAACCAACAACTGTTACAAACTGAATCAACCAACTACACCTGAACCAACTACCACTGTTACAAACTGAATCACCACACCCAAACTGTTACAACTAATCACCAACTGAACCAACAACCACTGTTACAACAAACTGAACACCAACTACACCTGAACCAACAACCACTGTTACAAACTGAATTAACACCAAAAACTACCCTGAACCAACAACCACTGTTACAACTGAAACACCAACTACACCTGAACCAACAACCACTGTTACACACAGAAACACCAACTGAAACACCAACTACACCCTGAACCAACAACCACTGTTAGCAGACTGAAACACCAACTACACCTGAACCAACAACCACTGTTACAACTGAATCACCAACTACACCTGAACCAACAACCACTGTTACAACTGAAACACCAACTACACCTGAACCAACAACTGTTAGCACAACTGAAACACCAACTACACCTGAACCAACAACCACTGTTACAACTGAATCACCAACTACACCTGAACCAAACAACAAACACTTTTATAACAACTGAAATCACCAACTACACCTGAACCAACAACCACTGTTAGCAACAACTGAATCACCAAACTACACCTGAACCAACAAACCACCTGTTACAACTGAAACACCAACTATACACCTGAACCAACAACACTGTTACACACTGAATCAAGCCAACTACACCTGAACCAACAACTGTTAGCACAACTGAATCACAACCAACTACACCCTGTTAACCAACAAACCACTGTTTAACCAACTGATCACCACTACACCCGAAACCACTGAATCACCAACTCTGTTTACACCTGAACCAACAACACTGTTAGCAAACTGAATCATCCAACTACACCTGAACCAACAACACAAGTGTGTTTACAACTGAAACACCTCTGAACCAACAACTGTTAGCACAAATGAAACACCAACTAACACCTGAACCACCAAACAACCTGTTACAACTGAATCATCAACTACACCTGAATCCAACAACCCAACTGTTATAGCACAACTGACACCCAACACACCTGAACCACAACCATGTTTACAAACTGAAACACCAACTACTGAACCAACAACCACTGATAACTGAAACAAAAACAACTGAACCAACAACCACTGTTACAACTGAATCATCAACTACTACACCTGAACCAACAACTGTTAGCACAACTGAAACACCAACTGGATCAACAACCACTGTTACACTGAAACACCACTACACCCAACCACAACCAACTGTTACAACTGAAACACCACCGAAACACAACCACAACTGAACACCAACTACACCTGAACCAACAACCACTGTTACAACTGAAACACAACTACTAACCTGAACCAACAACCACTGTTAAGCACACTGAAAACACACAACTAACACCTGAACCAACAACTGTTACAAACTGAATCATCAACTACACCTGAACCAACAACCACTGTTACACCTGAAACCAACAACTTTGAGCACAACCTGAAACACCAACTGAACACCTGAACCAACAACAACCACCAACCACTGTTACAACTGAATCAAAACTACACCTGAACCAACAACAACTGTTAGCACCTGAACTGAACACCAACTACACCTGAACCAACAACTGTTAGCACAACTGAATCACCAACTACACCTGAACCAACAACTGTTAGCACAACTGAAACACCAACTACACCTGCCAACAACCACCGTGTTTACAACTGAAACACCAACTACACCTGAACCAACAACCACTGTTACAAACTGAAAACCACCCTACACTGACCAACAACTGTTAGCACAACTGAATCACCAACTACACCTGAACCAACAACCACTGTTACAACTGAAATCACCAACTACACCTGAACCAACAACCACTGTTACAACTGAAACACCAACTACACCTGTACCAACAACCACTGTTACAACTGAATCATCAACTACACCTGAACCAACAACTGTTAGCACAACTGAATCACCAACTACACCTGAACCAACAACCACTGTTACAACTGAAACACCAACTACACCTGAACCAACAACTGTTAGCACAAGCTGAACACAACCCTGAACCAACAACCACTGTTACAACTGAATCATCAACTACACCTGAACCAACAACCACTGTTACAACTGAATCACCAACTACACCTGAACCAACAACCACTGTTACAACTGAAACACAAACTACACCTGAACCAACAACTGTTAGCACAACTGAATCACCAACTACACCTGAACCAACACCACTGAACTGTTATAACTGAAACACCAACACACCTGAACCAACAACTGTTAGCACAACTGAAACACCAACTACACTGAACCAACCACTGTTACCAACTGAATCATCAACTACACCTGACCAAACAACCACTGTTACAAACTGAAACACAAACAACTACAACCTGAACCAACAACTGTTAGCACAACTGAAACACCAACTACACTGCCACAACTGAATCACAACTACACCTGAACCAACAACCACTGATTACTGAAACACAAACACACCTGAATCAATGTTACAACACCAACTACACCTGACCAACAACTGTTAGCACTGAATCAACTGAAACTGACCCAACAACCACTACACTTGAAACACCAACTACACCTGAACAACAACCACTGTTAGAACCACACCTGAATCACCAACTACACCTGAACCAACCACTGTTACAACTGAAACACAACCAATACACAACTGAACCAACAACCGACTGTTACAACTGAAACACCACAACACTGAACCAACAACCACTGTTAGCACAAACTGAAACACCAACTACACCTGAATCACCAACAACCCCTGTACAAGAATCATCAACTACACCTGAACCAACAACCACTGTTACAACTGAAACACCAACTACACCTGAACCAACAACCACTGTTATAACTGAAACACCAACTACACCTGAACCAACAACTGTTAGCACAACTGAATCACCAACTACACCTGAACCAACAACCACTGTTACAACTGAAACACCAACTACACCTGAACCAACAACTGTTACAACTGAATCCACACAAATCTACACCTGAACCAACAACCACTGTTACAACTGAAACACCAACTACACCTGAACCAACAACCACTGTTATAACTGAAACACCAACTACACCTGAACCAACAACTGTTAGCACAACTGAATCACCAACTACACCTGAACCAACAACCACTGTTACAACTGAAACACCAACTACACCTGAACCAACAACCACTGTTATAACTGAAACACCAACTACACCTGAACCAACAACCACTGTTACAACTGAATCATCAACTACACCTGAACCAACAACCACTGTTACAACTGAATTAAACACAACAACTAACACCTGAACCAACAACCATTGAACCAAACAACCAATGTATCACACACCTAACCACAACTGTTAGCAAACTGAATCACCAACTACACCTGAACAACAACTGAGCACAACTGAATCACCAACTACACCTGAACCAACAACCACTGTTACAACTGAAACACAAACTACACCTGAACCAACAACTGTTAGCACAACTGAAACACCAACTACACCTGAACCAACAACTGTTAGCACAACAGAATCACAAACTACACCTGAACCACCAACAACCAACTGTTACAACTGAAACACCAACTACACCTGTACCAACACAACTAAAACTGATCATAAACTACACCTGAAGCCAACAACTGGTTAGCCACTGAATCACCAACTACACCTGGACACCACTACAACCACACCAATGTTACAACTGAAACACCAAACTTCTATTACACCTGAACCAACAACCACTGTTACACCTGAAACACCAACTACACTGAACCACAACTTTTACACACTGAATCACTACAACCTGAACAACAACCACTGTTACAACTGAATCATCAACTACACCTGAACCAACAACCACTGTTACAACTGAAACACCAACTACACCTGAACCAACAACCACTGTTATAACTGAAACACAAACTACACCTGAACCAACAACTGTTAGCACAACTGAATCACCAACTACACACCTGAACCAACAACAACTGTTTTACAACTGAGAAACACCAACTACCCCTGGAACCAACAACCACTGTTATAACTGAAACACCAACTTACACCTGTAACAACAACTGTTAGCACAACTGAATCACCAACTAACACCTGAATCAACAACCACTGTTACAACTGAATCATCAACTATACCCTGAAACCAACAACCATTGTTTACAACTGAAACACCACAACTACACCTGAACCAACAAACCACTGTTACAACTGAAACACAACTACAAACCAACAACCACTGTTACAACTGAAACACCATCTACACCTGAACCAACAACCACTGTTACTGTTACACACTGAAACACCAACTTGTTAGCACAACTGTTACACAACTACACCTGAACACAACAACCCCTGTTACAACTGAAACACCCAACTACACCTGAACAACAATGTTAGCACAACTGAATCACAACACAAACCAACAACCACTGTTACAACTGAATCATCAACTACACCTGAACCAACAACCACTGTTACAACTGAAACACCAACTACACCTGAACCAACAACCACTGTTACAACTGAATCACCAACTACACCTGAACCAACAACCACTGTTACAACTGAATCATCAACTACACCTGAACCAACAACCACTGTTACAACTGAAACACCAACTACACCTGAACCAACGACCACTGTTACAACTGAAACACCAACTACACCTGAACCAACAACCACTGTTACAACTGAAACACCAACTACACCTGAACCACCAACTACAGGTATAACTGAATCACCAACTACACCTGAACCAACAACTACAGGTGTAACTGAACACCAACTACACCTGGACCACCAACTACAACCACACCAATAACAGATACAACGATTGAATCAACTTCAATGACTTCTATTGCCACTGGTGCCGCTGGTGTCATCTCCACTGCTACTTCAACTGCCTCGTCTGCACCAACCACAACAGGCCTTACAACACAGCTGTTAATAATAACTACAACATCCAGTACAACACAGGTAATAACCACACCTGGACCACCAACTACAGGTGTAACTGAATCACCAACTACACCTGGACCAATAACTACAGGTATAACTGAATCACCAACTACACCTGGAACAACAACCTCCAGTACAACTGAATCACCAATTACACCTGAACTGACAACTACAGGTGTAACTGAATCACCAACTACACCTGAACCGACAACCATCGTTACAACTGAATCACCAGCTACACCTGAACCAACAACCACTGTTACAACTGAATCACCAACTGCACCTGAACCAACAACTACAGGTATAACTGAATCATCAACTACACCTGAACCAACAACTACAGGGGTAACTGAATCAGCAACTACACCTGAACCACCAACCACTGTTACAACTGAATCACCAACTACACCTGAACTAACAACCACTGTTACAACTGAACCACCAACTACACCTGAACCAACAACTACAGGTATAACTGAATCACCAACTACACCTGAACTAACAACCACTGTTACAACTGAACCAACTACACCTGAACCAACAACTACAGGTATAACTGAATCGCCAACTACACCTGGACCACCAACTACAACCACACCAATAACAGATACAACGATTGAATCAACTTCAATGACTTCTATTGCCACTGGTGCCGCTGGTGTCATCTCCACTGCTACTTCAACTGCCTCGTCTGCACCAACCACAACAGGCCTTACAACACAGCTGTTAATAATAACTACAACATCCAGTACAACACAGGTAATAACCACACCTGGACCACCAACTACAGGTGTAACTGAATCACCAACTACACCTGGACCACCAACTACAGGTGTAACTGAATCACCAACTACACCTGGACCAACAACTACAGGTGTAACTGAATCACCAACTACAGGTGTAACTGAATCACCAACTACACCTGAACTGACAACTACAGGTGTAACTGAATCACCAACTACACCTGAACCGCCAACCATTGTTACAACTGAACCACCAACTACACCTGAACCAACAACTACAGGTATAACTGAATCACCAACTACACCTGAACCAACAACCACTGTTACAAATGAATCACCAACTACACCTGAACCACCAACCACTGTTACAACTGAATCACCAACTACACCTGAACTAACAACCACTGTTACAACGGAATCACCAACTACACTTGAACCAACAACTACAGGTG
This sequence comes from Okamejei kenojei, assembly GCA_035221665.1. Classification (NCBI taxonomy): domain Eukaryota; kingdom Metazoa; phylum Chordata; class Chondrichthyes; order Rajiformes; family Rajidae; genus Okamejei; species Okamejei kenojei. The sequence continues at coordinate 17,089,169 of CM069169.1, read as the reverse complement.
TAACTGAATCACCAACTACACCTGGACTAACAACCTCCAGTACAACTCAATCAACTACAACCACACCAACTCGGGTTGTAATTAATGTCCCGTGCTCTTTCAGTACTGTTGGTAATTTTGAACGAAGTTTAAATAATCGAAGTTCTCGCAGATTCCAATCCTTGTCTGCCAATATTATGAGAGGGGTAAGTTCCCTTATTCTCTGTTGATCTATTTATTAATCTCTCGTTGATCCTATTTCTTTTTATGTAATGATACGTTAGAACTGGTGATGAGGGATTTCAATATGCAGGTAGACTGGGAAATTCAGGTTGGTTCAGGACCCCAAGAAAGAGAGTTTGTACAATACCTCCGAGATGGATTCTTAGAGCAGCTTGTAATGGGGCCGACCAGAGAAAAGGCAATTCTGGATTTAGTGTTGTCCAATGAACCAGATATGATAAGAGAACTCGAGGTGAAGGAACCGCTGGGAGGTAGTGATCATAATATGATTAGTTTTAATCCGCAATTTGATAAGGAGAAGGTTAAATCGGAAGTGTCAGTGATGCAGTTGAACAAAGGGGACTATGAAGGCATGAGAAAAGCTGGCCAAGGTAGACTGGAAATGGATCCTAGCAGGAATGACGGTGGAACAGCAATGGCAGGAAAATCTGGGCATAATCCGGAAGACGCAGGATCATTTCATTCCAAAAAGGAAGAAAGATTCTAAGGGGAGTAGGAGGCAACCGTGGCTCACAAGAGAAGTTAGGGATAGAATAAAACTAAAAGAAAAGATGTATAACACAGCAAAGAGTAGCCGGAAACCAGAGGATTGGGAAACTTTCATATGACAACAGAAGGAAACAAAACGGGCAATACGGGCTGAAAAGATGAAGTACGATGGGAAGCTGGCCAGGAATATAAAGGACAGTAAAAGCTTCTTTAGATATGTTAAAGGAAAAAGAGTAGCAAAGTCAAATGTGGGTCCCATGAAGGCAGACACGGGTGAAATTATTATGGGGAACAAGAAAATGGCAGAAGAGTTGAACAGGTACTTAGGATCAGTCTTCACTAAGGAAGACACAAACAATCTCCCAGAAGTACTGGAGGACAGAGGATCCAAGGGGATAGAGGAACTGAAAGAAATTTTCATTAGGCGAGAAATAGTTTCGGGTAGGCTAATGGGACTGAAGGATGATAAATCCTCTGGGCCTGATGGTCTGCATCCCAGGGTCCTCAGGGAGGTGGCTCTAGAAATAGTGGACGCATTGGTGATTATTTTCCAATATTCAATAGATTCAGGATCAGTTCTTGTGGATTGGAGGATAGCTAATTTTATCCCACTTTTCAAGAAAGGAGCGAGAGAGAAAACAGGGAATTACAGACCAGTTAGCCTGACTTCGGTGGTGGGAAAGATCTTGAGTCAATTGTTAAAGTGGTAATAAAGGGGTATTTGGATAGCAGTAAAAGGATTAGTCCAAGTCAACATGAATTTATGAAGGGAAAATCATGCTTGACTAATCTTCTGGAATTTTTTGAGGATGTGACAAGTAAAACGGATGAAGGGGAGCCAGTGGATATGGTGTATCTAGACTTTGAGAAAGCCTTTGATAAGGGCCCGCACGGGAGACTGGTGACTAAAATTAGAGCACATGGTATTGGGGGTAGGGTGTTGACATGAATAGAAAATTGGTTGGCAGACAGGAAGCAAATAGTGAACAGGTCCTTTTCAGAATGGCAGGCAGTGGAGTGGAGTGCCGCAAGGCTCGGTGTTGGGGCCGCAACTGTTTACCATATATATTAATGATTTGGAAGAGGGAATTAGGAGCAACATTAGCAAGTTTGCGGGTGACACAAAGCTGGGTGGCAGTGTGAACTGTGAAGAGGATGTTAGGAGGGTGCAGGGTGGTCTGGACAGGTTGAGTGAGTGGGCAGATGCGTGGCAGATGCAGTATAATATAGATAAATGTGAGGTTATCCACTTTGGCGGCAAAAACAAGGGGGCAGATTATTATCTCAATGGGATTAGGTTAGGTAAGGGGGAGACAGCGAGACTTGGGTGTCCTTGTACACCAGTCACAAAAGGTTAGCGTGCAGGTACAGCAGGCAGTGAAGAAAGCTAATGGAATGTTGGCCTTCATAACAAGAGGATTTCAGTATAGGAGTAGAGAGGTTCTTCTGCAGGTGTATAGGGCTCTGGTAAGACCACACCTGGAGTATTGTGTCCAGATGTGGATACAAATGGCCTCCTCCTGCACATATTTTCTATGTTTCTATGTAAGTTTATTTATCCCAGGAGGTTAAATTGATCTGCCAACAGTTATAAAACCCACAAAATACATGAAACGTGAAATTAAAGTGACGAGTGGAAAGGATTGGGGATGGGGGGTGAATGGGAGTCAGCCTCAGTCTACTCCACGACTGAAGGGGAGGAGTTGTACAGTTTGATAGCCAAAGGGAAGAAAGATCTCCTGTGGCGTTCTGTACTGCATCTAGGTGGAACCAGTCTGTTGCTGAAGGTGCTCCTCAGGTTGACCAGTGTGTCTTGGAGGGGGTGAGCTGCATTGTCCAGGATGCTCCCCTCCAAGATCACCTCCCATGAATCCCATCCGGAATGAGATGACAGGGGAGGTCGTTGACAGGTTTTGGAGCGTTCTATTCCTTTTTAAGGAATACTGCCCTGGTTTTATAGTAGATATTCTTAATGGCATGTTTTAATTTAGTGTGCTTTAAGTATAAGATTGGCATTTCAAAAATAAAGTACAGGATAACGTTACATCTCTGAATCTCCGAGGAGATTCGCTGAGTGGAGTTTCCTATCTTAAGCCACGTTGTCAGAGACAGCCATTTCAATCTTTCAAAAGAGAAATGCTCTGTACAGTTTGGGGAAAATATTGCACAAAGGAACTAGTTAAGAGTGGCTGAATGATGCTGACCGGTTTGCCCTACTGGTTGCTAGCATGGGCCAGCTGGGCTGAATGGTCTCCTACCCTGCTCTTATGTTCCATGAGTCTGACACTTGTACAGGACTGAGCTACTGCTCCCGTGATGAATGACACAAAGTGTAGGAGTAACAAAGCAGTCAAAGTCAAGTCAAAAGAGTTTGTCGTGTGTCCCTGACAGGACAATGACATTCTTTCTTTGCATAGCACAACAGAACATAGTAGGCATTGGTTACAGTTATATACGTAAATACACACATTAATTAATAAATTAATAAAGTGCAAATAACAGATGGAGGGGTATTAATGTTCAGAGTTTTGTCCGAGCCAGGTTTAATAGCCTGATGGCTGTGGGGAAGTAGCTATTCCTGAACCGGGTCGTTGCAGTTCTCAGGCTCCTGTAGCTTCTACCTGAAGGTAGCAGGGAGATGAGTGTGTGGCCAGGGTGGTGTGGGTCCTTGATGATGCTGCCAGCCCTTTTGAGGCAGCGACTGTGATAAATCCCCTCGATGGAAGGAAGGTCAGAGCCGATGATGGACTGGGCAGTGTTTACTACTTTTTGTAGTCTTTTCCTCTCCAGGGCACTCAAGTTGCCGAACCAAACCACGATGCAACTGGTCAGCAAGCTCTCTACTGTGCACCTGTAGAGGTTAGAGAGAGTCCTCCTTGACAGACCGACTCTCCGTAATCTTCTCAGGAAGTAGAGGCGCTGATGAGCTTTCTTAATAATTGCATCTGTGTTCTCGGACCAGGAAAGATCTTCACAGATGTGCACGCCTCGGTACACGTGACAATAAGCTGAACTGAACTTTTGTCAAAGGGCAAGCAAATCAGAGTGGGAGCAGGGAGGAGAACCCAGATCAGGCAGCCTCGCCAGAAGACATGACAAGGTGATGTTTCAGATCAAGACCCTTCTTTGGACTGATTGTCCCCACCCAAAATATCACCTATTCACATTCTGTACAAAATGGTGAGAATGCTGTCCATAACTTCCCTGGGGGGTAGGAACACATTGGGTAAGGCTCAGTGGTCGGAAGGCATAATAATATATAAAAATATATGATATTAGAATATTCACGGTCGAAGCAATGGAAGTGGCGTGAAAGTCAGGTCACTTGTCTCTTTAATTCTCCTCCCTGCTCCCACTCTGATTTGCTTGCCCTTTGATAAAAGTTCAGTTCAGTTTATTGTTGCGTGTACTGAGGTGCAGTGAAAAGCTTTTGTTGTGTGCTAACCAGTCCAGTCAGCAGAAAGGCAATACATGATGGTCGGTGATATGGCCACTCAAAATGTTAGTGTGGTTAACATTTCATAGTTTTTGCTGTTTATTTATTAAACAATTTCAAATTAATCTTCTTATGTATTTATTTTAAAGCTTAATAGAGTGTATAGACCAGACCCAAATTATCGTGAAGCAAAGGTCAATAATTTCAGGTAAGGAATAAACAATTTGCATCTCTTGACCGTGGGCAGTCAATTAACTTAATAGATTTTAACCTCCACCTAAAGGGGGTGCGAATAGAAAAAAATCAGGCCCACTGCATGGAACCGACTAATGACTGGAGTCCTGCCGTTAGAGCACAGAGGTTGATAAGAGAAAATATGCCCCAGAACAGAGTACAACACAAGAACAGGATTTTCAGTTTGAAGAAGGGTCTCAGCCCGAAACGTCACCCGTTCCTTCTCTCCAGAGATGCTGCCTGTCCCGCTGAGTTACTCCAGCATTTTGTGTCTGTCTTCGGTTTAAGTTCCTTCCTACACACTGTAACAGGCCTTTTTGTCACTATGTTGTCCATCCTGGCATTTTGCTCTAGTATTTTAATTTCTTCACAGGTTTAATCGATAATGTTTTATTATTAATGTTTAATGTTTTATGTGTCATTCCTAACTGTCACTATATGTCATGTTGTCACTTGCGGGCGGAGCACCAAGGCAAATTCCTTGTATGTGAATGCTTGGCCAATAAACTGATTCATTCATTCATCCATGTAAACCCAATTATCTCCACATGGTATCTATCCATCTTTTCCCCGCCTGTACATGTCTCTGTCTTAATGCCTCTAACATTGCTGTCGTATTTACTGTACATCCACCACCACCTGTGTAGTATGTTCCAGGCACCCACCACCCTCTGTGTAAAAATCCTGCCTCCCATATCTGCTTTAAACTCCCCCCCCCCCCTCATCTTAAAGCTCTGCCCTCTAGTATTTGACATTACTGGGGGGAAATATATATTGTCGAACCTATCTACGCCTCTCAGAATTTTATAAACCTCTATCAGATCTCCCCTCGGCCTCTGATGCTCCACAGAAAACAATCCAGGTGTATCTAACCTCGTCTTATAGCTATTACTCCTTAATTCAGGCATTGTTCAGTTTACAACCCGGGATGAATATAGACAAAATATGTAGGAAGGAACTGGAGATACAAGAAGCTGGAGCAACATGTGTCCTTTGAACTTTTGGGTTAAGATGGTTCTGGATCTGGATTTAGAAACAAGGAACTGCAGATGCTAGTTAATACATACAAGTGCACAAAGTGCTGGAGTAACTCAACAGCATCTCTGGAGAACATGGATGGGTGATGTTTCGGGATGAGACCCTTCTACAGACTCTAAAGAAGGGTCTCGACCCGAAACATCACCCATCTTTTTTTCTCCTCCTTTGCTCCAGCATTTTGTGTCTATCTTAGAAAAGGATTAGAGGGATATGGGCCCAATGCAGGCAAGTGTGACTAGCCTAAATGGCCATCTTGGTCAGCATGGGCGGGTTGGGCCGAAGGGCCTGTTTCTGTGCTGTATGTCTATGGATATCTATTATTAGTTCAATACTTGTTCCAAACTCCTGTCTAACCATCGCTCTCAATATGTGATATGAAATAAACTGGATATTGCTGCTCATGTATTACCAGGTGAATTTGCCTCTTCTAGGAATGGATCCATTATCGCAGACTGTACCCTGGTGTACGAAAACACCACTGCAGCGCCCTCTGCGTCAACCGTGGTGAGACAATTGCTGAATAATTTAGAAAATGGCACAGATTTAGGAAACGTCACTCTTCTTCCACGGACCATCCGTTCCGGTGGTAAGTATTATAAATCATGCTGCAACTTCCACAAACCTGATTGATTGTTGCAAAGACTGATGTACACGGATAGGACAGGTGCGGAGGGATATGGACCAAACGTAGGCAGCTGGGACTAGAGTAGCTGGGGCATGTTGGCCGGTGTGGGCAAGTTGGGCTGAAGGGCCTGTTTCCACACTGTATTACTCTGACTAACTAACAGGTTGAAATTGGCTGATTAATGTTATTCATAATGGTGAAAGGGTCAGAAATAACAATTCCATAGAGGAAATTTCTCCCACATCCCTCCTTAACGCTAATAATGTTCTCACCCTGTGAATGAATTTTAAAAAACTTGCATTGGAATATGTTTAAGAAAGAACTGCAGATGCAGGTAAAATCAAAGGTAGACACAAAATGCTGGAGAAACTCAGCGGGTGAGGCAGCATCTGTGGAGAGAAGGAATTGGCAACGTTCCGGGTCGAGACCCTTCTATTTTTGTTCTTTTATAGTAAGTCACAGGGTGATGGAGAGAGTTAGTGCAGCCCCCAGGCCCTTCGGCCCTCAGAGTCCATGCTGACCAGCGATCACCCGCTCACACCAGCTCTATGGAGGGAGAGGGAAAGCAAGGGCTACTTGAAGTTAGAGAAGTCAATGTTCATACCGCTGGGATGTAAGCTGCCCAAGCGAAATATGAGGTGCTGTTCCTCCAATTTGCGCTGGGCTTCACTCTGACAATGGAGGAGGCCCAGGACAGAAAGGTCAGATTGGGAATGGGAGGGGGAGTTCAAAATGGCGTCCAAAAGATGACAAAATGGAGAGAATGCTGTCCATAGATTCCCTGGGGGATAGGAGCACATTGGATAAGGTTCAGTAGTCAGAAGGCATAATGATATATATAGAGATAGATAATCTCTCTATCTCTATCTATCTCTCTCTATCTCTCTATCTCTCTATCTCTCTCTATCTCTCTATCTCTCTATCTCTCTATCTCTCTCTCTCTCTCTCTCTCTCTCTCTCTCTATCTCTCTCTCTCTCTCTCTCTCTCTCTCTCTCTCTCTCTATCTCTCTCTCTCCATCTCTCTCTCTCTCTCTCTCTCTCTCTCTCTCTCTATCTCTCTATCTCTCTCTCACTATCTCTCACTATCTCTCACTATCTCTCACTATCTCTCACCATCTCTCACCATCTCTCTCTATCTCTCCATCTCTCTCCATCTCTCTCCATCTCTCTCCATCTCTCTCCATCTCTCTCCATCTCTCTCCATCTCTCTCCATCTCTCTCCTATCTCTCTCTATCTCTCTCTATCTCTCTCTATCTCTCTCTATCTCTCTCCATCTCTCTCTATCTCTCTATCTATCCTTATATATAGACAATATTAGAATATACATTAAAAAAATATATATATAGAATATACAATATTATACATAAACATATAATGATATTAAGTTGCTTTACTAGATATTTATTATCTTTTTTTTTTCTTCTCCAGCTACCACTGTGAACAATTTGGAGCCTATTTCTTTGAATATTTCCTTTGTGATAGAAAATGAAGGTTTCAACACCACCCTCAACGACATGGCCTCCACTCTGTTTGCATCCCTCGAGCTTAGAGTGGTTAATTGGGTATGTTGCAAGCACATCGCTCGTATGTGTCTCTTTACTTTGTCAAATGCAGGTTGACACGACTGAGACCAAGTGTAACGCTTATACCACTCACTCTTATTGTTTCTTTTCACCAAACAGCTTAATCCAGTGTTGACTTCCGTGTTTGGTCCAAATACCGCGTCCAATTATAGTGTCAGTTTTAGGTAAGTCTTCCGAACCCTGACCCTTGTACACGGGAGGGGAGGGGGGGAGGAGGGGAGGGGTTAGTGTCACCATAATGTCAAGGTGCTGCCTCTGAGAAATACCATAGGACACCACCGAACAGGATCAGGCCCTTCAGCCCACAAAGCCCTTGCCACCCATGGTGCCAAGTTAAACTAATCTCCTGTGACCCACATCCCTCTATTCCCTGCACATCCATGTGTGTATCTAAGAAGGTTCTCAACCCGAAACGTCACCCATACCTTCTCTCCAGAGATGCTGCCTGTCCCGCTGAGTTACTCCAGCATTTTGTGTCTATCCTCTAGACCTTGACATTTCCACCCTGGGGGAAAAGGTTCTGACTATCTACCCTGTCTACGCATCTCATAATGTTTATAAACTTTCTTCAGATCCCCCCCCCCCACTCAACCACTGATATACTGGAAAAAAGAATCCAGGTTTGTTCAAAATCTCCTGAGTGTTAGTAGCCTCCAATCCATGGAGCATTCTGGAAAACCTCCTGCACCCTTTCAAATCCTCCACATCCTTCCTGTAATGGGGCACCTAGAGCTGCAGCCAACACTCCAGATACGGATAGACCAAAGTTCTGTAAAGTTGCAACATGGCTTCCCACCTCTTATACTCAACACCCTGTCCATATTTAGGACAGAGGTAGATAGATTCTTGGTTAGTACGGGTGTCAGGGGTTATGGGGAGAAGGCAGGAGAATGGGGTTAGGAGGGAGAAATACTTCAGCCAGGATTGAATGGCGGATTAGCCTTGAAATGGGCCGAATGGCCTAATTCTGCTCCTATCACTTAGGGCCTTATGATACAAGAATGTCAGAGGAAACTCAATGATTCAGCTCTGTGGCAAACCTCTGAATTGTGCACCTGTGTTTATTTTTTAGCAATTTTTCAACAATGGTGCGTGTATTTACGAATGTGCAGATCAACACCACCAGCCTGGTGAATCGGATAATGCTGCGTGACCTACTCATTCAAAATATCAGTGCCTCGACATTTGACATCGTCATCTCCAGTATTAACGTGGACGGTAAGTCTCCTGGTGAACGGCTGTTACCCTCGACACTTTATGGTTCTTGGTTTCCTGGTCCTCCAAAAATATTCCAAAATGGAATTTAAACTGGAGGTGGCGGAGGGTGGACTTAAGCAAAGAAGGGTTCTTGGAGAAGAGGAGATACCTTAAATGTAGTTGCGTCTGGTTGGGTAACTATGGTAGGGTGAAGACTATGAGGACTAAAACGTGGAGTTCAATGTCCCACCTTGTGTAAATGGTTTAAAGTTGACTGATCAGAGTTGCCCAACGTCAGCCGACTGGGGGTGATCTGACCTATGGACCAATAGTCAATGATAAACCAACATCTGCAGTCCTTCCTACACAGTGGTCATTTGTATAGAATTCACTAAAATGTTGCAATACCTATGCACAATACCTGACTCATTTCATCTGATAAGAGCAGAATTAGGCCATTTGGCCCATCAAGTCTACTCCACCATTCAATCATCTCTCCCTCCTAACCCCATTTTCCTGCCTTCTCCCCATAACCCCTGACACCCGTACTAATGAACAAGTCCACTGAGATCCGCATGCAAGAGGCGCCAGGTTTTGGTGCCATTTCCAAAGTCCATTCCACGCTCTAGGTCTTCTGGAGCGGAGCACGATCCAGGGGAGCGCCAGGCTTCTGCAGGGCCTCCAGACGTCGTCTTCATCTGGCTCGACCAGCGAACTGTCGTCCCTCTCCTCGCCTGGTCACCGCTGTGACCCGGGAGAGCCTCCCGCAGCCGACCTTGAGAACGCGGAAGGCCAACCCCGGATCACTCTCCTTCCGGCCTTGCTCCTCTCGTCCATCATCGCTGCCTCCCTCCTCTCTGGTCTCTGGCCTTCGGGGGTTGAGCAGGGACAGGCTTGACGGTTACCCCGCACAGCACACGGCCCGCCGGGTCTTTGATTGTTGCCTCGTCGCCCACCAATCCGGGCAAAGAGCTGTATCGGGAAATTCACCAGGATGTTGTGAATCTGTGGAATTCTCTGCCATAGACGGCAGTGGAGGCCAATTCACTGGATGTTGTCAAGAGAGAGATAGCTCTTAGGGCTGAAGGAATCAAGGGATATGGGGCAAAAGCAGGAATGGGGTACTGATTTAGGATGTTCAGCCATGATCATATTGAATGGCGGTGCTGGATCGAAGGGCCGAATGGCCTCCTCCTGCACCTATTTTCTATGTTTCTATGATGTGTGCGAAATGCAGGCAGGTGGGCCTAGTGTAGATGGGGCATGTTGGTCGGCGAGGGCAAGTTGGGCCGAGGGGCCTGTTTCTGTGTTGGGTCACTCTGTGACGGGCGCGTGGACTTGACACTTGACTTCTGAAGAAGAGTCTCGGGCCATTCCTTCTCTCCAGAGTCGCTGCCTGTCCCGCTGAGCTACTCCGGCTTCTTGTGCCTATCTTCGGTGTGGCTTGACATCTAGTTGTTCCTCCTCCCACAGGTGTGAACCTTGTCACTGACAGATTCCCACTGCAGTTTCGCTTCACCAATCTAAACTTCACAGCCGACCTCAACATGAGAGGAAGCCCCATGTTCAAGGCCCTCAGCGCCAACATAACAAATGTGGTAGGTACTCTATATGGACTGAGATGCTGTGTGAAGATGCAGCTAACTTTCTAGAGCTGTGAGATATTTTATGAATGATGTTTCTGGTTACGGTTTGGCGCTAAGCTTATTTAAGATGGTTTAATACATGTCCAATTCTACATAGTTAAAAACTATCGCAAACGTGGAATTCTTCTTCTTATCGAGTCCACACACAGGATTAGAAGTTGTTCGACTAGAGCTGAACACACTTCTCGCCATCTGCACACAATCTGCACACATCCTCTCCCCCCACCCTGCCCCCCTCTCCTCCCTCCCCCTCCCCTGCTCTGGTTTTTATCTAACAATCTGCCTACCAGGTAGCCTCGCCTGAGTTCACCTATGACTGGCCATTCCTCTGTAGCCCTGCCCCCACCCCTACAATCAGTCTGAAGAAGGTCCTGACTCAAAACGTCACCTATCCATGTTCTCCAGGGATGCTGCCTGACCCGCTGAGTTACTCCAGCACTGTGTGCCTTGCTTCGGTGTAAACCAGCATCTGCAGTTGATAGTCATCACAGTAAAACTCCTATCCTTGGGCCACTGACAGGAGGTGATATTATAACCATTTTATTGGTGGATCCCATGTTATTTATTTGTTTGCGTCCGTCTAGTTTACTTAACGGGAAACAAAAAGATTGTTGTTGTTGCCACCACTGTGCTGGAACATGAATCAGTACAGCACAGGAACAGGCCCTTCAGCCCGTCATATCTGTGCCATACATGAGGCCAAGGTCAACTAAACATGATGCATATCCCTCCATTCCCTGCACATTCACTCCTTTTTGTGTCGGAAATGGTGACAGGATGGTGACCTTCTGTTGAATGTGAAGTGCAAGACTGGTTTACTCACTTGCTGGCCCCCCGCTGTGGCTTTGCTTGTGTTAACACATGTGCTTTTGTGTTCTAGGTGAACGGAATCTTCAGAAATAATTCCAACTTCGTCGATATCGCAGTTAATGGATTTGCGTAAGTACCTTGCTCCTCCCTCACTCAAACAAAGTGTGGTTCAGGTGCTTAAGAAGGAACTGTAGATGCTGGAAAAATCGAAGGTAGATAAAAATGCTGGGGAAACTCAGCGGGTGAGGCAGCAACTATGAAACTCACCTGCTGGAAGAAGGGTGTCGACACGAAACGTCACCCGTTCCTTCTCTCCAGAGATGCTGCCCATCCCGCTGAGTTACTCCAGCATTTTGTGTCTGTCTTTACGGGTGTCAGAAGTTATGGGGAGAAGGCAGGAGAATGGGGTTAGGGGGGGGGAGATAGATCAGCCACGATTGAATGGCTGAATAGAGTTGATGGGCCGAATGGCCTAATTCTGCTCCAATCACTGATGACCTTCCTACACTCTTTCCAATCTCTGTTCTTCACCGTTGCTTGTTATATGGAAGATTAATTTTAATTTGCTTTTGTTCCTGTTACGGGCAGCCAGGGTAGAGTGGACAAAATGTACCTGGAAAGGTCAATGTCCAGGGTGAATGGGTGGGAGGGAGATTGGGGACGTGTGTAAAGATGAGTTGGAGATAACCTTTGGGGTTGGAAGTTTGTAAGAATAAGTGGGTAATTTAATGGGCCTGTCCCACTTACGCGACTGCCGGCACCCGTCATAGGTCATTGCAGGTCGCCGAAAATTCTCAACATGTTGAAAATCCAGTGACAACCAGAAAGATGCTACAACTCTTTGGATGACTGAGGAGACGACTCACGACCATACAGGCGACACCCCGGCGACAAGTCGCGGGCTGAAGCCTATATGGTCGTGAGTAGACGCCTAAAATGTCGTACCTTGTTCTGGTCGCCGCTGGATTTTCCACAGATTCATCACCCTCTGACTAAAGAAATTCCTCCTCATCTCCTTCCAAAAAGAATGTCCTTTAATTCTGAGGCTGTGACCTCTGGTCCTAGACTCTCCCACTAGTGGGAACATCCTCTCCACTACCACTATAACATGGCCTTTCGCTATTATGTACGTTTTAATGAGGTCCCCCCCTCATTCTTCTGAACTCCAGCGAGTACAGGCCCAGTGCCGACAAACGCTTCATTGATTTAACGCTGAATATTAATTGATATTGAACAATTGGATGTCATGTCAACACTTATTTTTGGTTTTGTTTCTATTGATCTAGGAGGGGGTCAGTTGTGTCCGACACGACTATCAGCGTGCAACCAAGCACTATAACGCAAGCCGCTGTGACCCAAATACTGGCCAATAACGCTGATGCGTTTAACAACGCGAATCTTCTCTTGGATGTCAACGCCCTTACCAACACAAGTATGTTGCTATTCGTGTTATTGAGTGAGTGCAGCATAGGTTAATTCCTGGGATGGCACGACTGACAAATGATGAAAGAATGGATCAACTGGGCTTGTATTCACTGGAATTTAGAAGGATGAGAGGATATCTTACAGAAACATATAACATTCTTAAGGGATTGGTCAGGCTAGATGCAGGAAAAATATTCCCGATGTTGGGGGAGTCCAGAACCAGGGGTCACAGTTTAAGAATGAGGGGTCGGCCATTTAGGACTGAGATGGGGAAAAACCTTTTCACCCAAAGAGTTGTGAATCTGTGGAATTATCCGCCACAGAAGGCAGTGGAGGCCAATTCATTGGATGTTTTCAGGTGAGAGTTAGATGTAGCTCTTTGGGTTAAGGGAATCATGGGATATGGGGAGAAAGCAGGAACGGGGTACTGATTCTGGATGATCAGCCATGATCATATTGAATGGCGGTGCTGGCTCAAAGGGCTGAATGGCCTACTCCTGCACCTATTGTGTGTGTCTCTCGGTTTTTATGTTTCTATGGTATAATTATCTAGAAAACGTCTCTAGCATGCGCTGTTTAAGCTGCAGGGGTGTAGAACAACTAGCTGAATGGGGTAACACACTTACTGTGCTGGCTCTGCCTGCTGGTCCCGATTTTGAAACTGGTGTATGAGATGCTGTGGACGGGAGAAGCAATGGAAGTGGCTGGGATGTCAAGTCACCTGTCTCTTTAATTCTCCTCCCCGCTCCCACTCTGATTTGCTTGCCTTTTGACACAAGTTCAGTTTAGTTTATTGTCACGTGCACCGAGGGACAGTGAAACACTTTTGTTGCAGCGGAAAGACAATACATGATTACAATCGAATTGTCCACAGTCTACAGACACATGATAAGGGAATAACGTTCAGTGCAAGATAAAGCCAGTGAAGTCCAATCAAAGATATTGTCCGAGGGCCGCCAATGAGATAGAGAGTAGTTCAGGACCACTGGGGTACACAAAAAGCTGGTGAAACTCAGCGGGTGCAGCAGCATCTAAGAGGCGAAGGAGATAGGCGACGTTTCGGGTCGAGACCCTTCTTCAGACTGGTCAGGGATCAGGGAAACGAGAGATATAGACGGTGATGTGGAGAGATAAAGAACAATGAATGAAAGATATGCAAAAAAGTATCGGTGATAAAGGGGACAAGCCATTGTAAGCTGTTTGTGGTGTGAAAATGAGAAGCTAGTGCGACTAGGGTGGGGGAGGGAGATAGAGATAGAGGGAATGCCAGGGCCTGAGGGCTGAGGGAGAGGTGGGAAGGGGAGGACCACACTCTGGTTGTGGTAGGATGGTTCAGTTGTCTGCTAACAGCTGGGAAGAAACTACTTGAATCTGGAGGTGTGTTTTTTTTACCCGCTCACACCTCCAGAATGAGGGACAGCTTCTTCCCAGCTATTATCAGGCGACTAGAAGCCAGAGATGAAAAAAAAAGGTGTGAGACATTTCTCGTTCTTTTGTTGCACAACTTCTGTCTTTTAATCTCTGGCCTTTGTCCACCTATCTGCCTAGCAACACCTCCACCCCCCCTCCCACCTCCTTTGTCCTGAACCTCCTCCCTTCCAGCTTTCTTCCCCCCCCCCCCCCCCCCCCCCCCCCCCCCCCGTAAAAATCACTCTGAAGAAAGGTCCCCATCCAAAATAGCACTGCTTTCCAGGGATGCTGCGCGACCCGCTGAATTTAGTTTAGTTTAGTTGTGCGCTGTACCGTGTGGAAACAGACCCTTCGGCCCATCCAGTCCACGCTGGCCAATGATCACCCGCACACTAGTTCTAGCCCACACACTGGGGACAATTTTTACCAAGCCAATTAATCTACAAACCTGCACGACTTTGGAGTGTGGGAGGAAACCGGAGAACCCGGAGAAAACCCACACAGTCACAGGGAGAAGGTACAAACTCCGTACAGACAGCACCCGTAGTCGGGATCAAACCCAGGTCTCTGGCGCTGTGAGGCAGCAACTCTGCCTCTGCGCCACCGTGCCGCCCAGACTGTTGCTCCAGCACTTTGCCTCTTTTTATTTTCCTTCGTAAACAAGCACTTGCTGTTCCTTTGCTTCTGTGCGCCTGTCAAATGCCTGACCTCGCGTTACATGAGATGTTTGTGCCGTTCGCAGCGACTACTGTGGCAACAACCACGACAGGAAGGACTACCACGGTTACCATGACAACCACGACCGCCACGACCGCCACGACCGCCACGCCCAATCTGACGGTCAACCAGCCAGTTCCACCACCACCGTTCCCAGGTTTCGCTGTTGCCATCATCGTCATGTGTGGCCTCGCTATCCTCACCCTGCCCTTCGTTATCGTCCTGGTGAGTTCACACAACGGCCAGCGGCCAATACCGTAATCACCGCACCTCTTTAATCACCAACTAAGCACCGTTTTTTTTTTTTTAATTACCAAAAATAATTTAATCAACTATTTACGGAAATACATTGCAAACTACCCACCGCCATAATACATAATCAAAGCAAATATTCTTAAATATGAAATCTCAATTTCCCCATCCTCATTGAGGACACACCCCACCCCCCGCGGTGTCCAGCGGTTCCGGAAATCCCCCAGGGCCCCCGTGGACAGCGCGTAGTCCCTTTCTAGCGGACGTCACCCCGGAGAACAAAGCACGTTGGCGCAGCGGTAGAGACCCGCGCTGGGTTCGATCCTGGTTCTGTACGGAGTTTGTATGTTCACCCTGTGACCCCGTGGGTTTCTACGCTTGCGCCGGCATCCACCCACACTCTAAAAATGTGCGGGTTTGTAGCTTAATTGGCTTCTGTAAAAAAATGTAAGTTGTCACTAGTGTGTAGGATAGTGCTAGTGTACATGTTTATACGTGGTCAGTGCGGACTCGGTGAGCTGAAGCTCTTGTTTCAACATTGCATCTCTAAAGTATAAGGTCTTTAGAATATTTAGTTTATTGTCACGTGTACCGAGGTACTGTGAAAAACTTTCGTTGCATGCTAACCATACAGCGGAAAGACAATACATGATTACAATTGAGCTGTCCACAGTGTACAGATTCAGGATAAAGTCGGGATAGACACAAAATGCTGGAGTAACTCAGCGGGACAGGCAGCATCTCTGGATGGAATGGGTGACGTTTCGGGTCGAGACCCTTCTTCAGTCTGATGTCAGGGGAGAGGGAGATGCATAGATAAGGAAGTGTAAGGTGTGAAAATAGGACAAAGGGGATGGAGATCAAGGAATGTAGAATAGATCATTGATACTTGAAGTTAGAGAAGTCAATGTTCATACCGCTGGGGTGTAAGCTGCCCAGGCGATATATGAGATGCTGTTCCTCCAATTTGTGTTGGGCCTCACTCTGACAATGGAGGAGGCCCAGGTCAGAAAGGTCGGTGTGAGAATGGGAGGGGGAGTTGAAGTGTTTAGTAACCGGTATAGCAAATGTAGAAACAGGGCAGAATCTAGTTTAGAATAAAAAGAGAAAAGGGGAATGAGAGGACCTGGATAAAGTCTAATATGCCTCCTCTTGTTTTGTTTTTTCCGCAGTGTGTTAAGAGTGGTTATTGTTCCAAAATGGCAAATGCCTTCCGGTTGGAATCTCCTGATAATTTGGACATGCGACTTCCAATGTTTGGGGTAAGTGCCATCTCTACACAACATGCCAGCATCAGAATGACAAAGTGCTCTACTGTAACTTAAGCTGCCCGACAGTCCTGTGTACCTAAGCGGCACAGTGGCGCAGCGGGTAGAGCTGCTGCCTCACAGATCCTGCCCTGCAGTCCATTATTTTTTCAGTTCAGTTTAGCTTATTGTCACGTGTACCGAGGTACAGTGAAAAGCTGACCAGTCAGCGGAAAGACAATACATGATTACAATTGATCGGTCCACAGTGTACAGACACACGACCAGGGAATAACGTTTAGTGTAAGGTAAAGCCAGCAAAGTCCAATCAAGAATAGTCCGAGGGTCACCAGAGAGGTAGATAGTAGTTCAGCACTGCTCTCTGGTTCCTATTAAATCTATGGTTCTTGATCCCCCTACTCTGAGTAAAAGACCGCAGTCACCCCATCGATTTCCCCTCGTAATTTTACACACTGTAAAATCACCCCTCAGCCTTCTGTGCTCCAAGGAATAAAGTCCTAGCCTGCCCAATCTCTGGCCCCTGGGTCCTGGCAACACCCTCGTAAATCTTCTCTGAACTCTCTCCAGCAGAATGTATCGTTGGCTGCTGCATAATGTTGCATCTTCTGTTCCCACGTCAGGGCCGCTCGTACGACTTCAACTGACGAGACACCAAAGAGACCAGAACTTTGGATTCAGAGGGAAAAGTTGACAAGGATTTTGAAGAATACACATGAGAAATATTGACCACAGTACTTTTCTAACAACCCGACAAAACCAATGCACGTGTAACCTAATGAACCAAGGTATCATCATGCTCACTCTTTCAAACCAAATCCATTTATAAAGTGGTAGTTACCAGGTTTTCCTTTATAATGAAAAATATACATAGTGTCATGTTGTATGGATGTGGCCATATAAAGAATTTGTTTTTGATGGGAGGTTTGTGTTAAATTTATATTTGTTTGTAAAGCTTTGTCTCTGAAGTAGTATATCACGCACGCGTTGGCCCAAATCAGCTTCCTGCCAAATTGTTGATCGTCCCGTGGCGTGTGAAAGCTCACTGGCTTGCAGACATCTCCAAAGCTATGTCATCGACAAACGTTGACCTGCACTGAATGAATGGAGTTTTATCTGAGTGCAAGTGTCCACTGGCATCTGCTGTTTTATTTACTGGAAGGCTAAGTGAAACAAGTATGGAGATAAACG
The DNA here is from genome assembly GCA_035221665.1 of Okamejei kenojei. Classification (NCBI taxonomy): domain Eukaryota; kingdom Metazoa; phylum Chordata; class Chondrichthyes; order Rajiformes; family Rajidae; genus Okamejei; species Okamejei kenojei. The sequence continues at coordinate 17,071,627 of CM069169.1, read as the reverse complement.
GGGGTAGCGAGCATCAAGATGAAATGAGAATCAGGGGTTTGTGCAATTCAGTGAGTGATGGTGGGATTTACGTCCTTGGCAAAGAGCCAAAACACATACTGTAAGTCTGCCCGCCACCAAATCTACCGTCACCAGTTTTGCTGGAGGTTTGCTAGGTGCTGCCCCAGTACTGGTTAGTTTTCAGGTAACACAGAAGCTAAAGGGCAACTTACGATCAGAAACACAACCGAGCTGTCTCAGATGTGTACAGGTGGATGGAAGTTGTGCGTAGCCCTGGCTTGCAACCTCATCGTCTTGGTGCCAAAGATAAACAAAAAATGCCAGAATAACTCAGCGGGACAAGCGGCATCTCTGGAGAGAAGGAATGGGTCGAGACCCTTCTTCAGACTGCTGTTGCTTCTTGCTGAGAGACTCAATGGTGGACATCTCAGCATACAGGATAGAAGCCACATCTTCAGAGTCAGGGTGGTCAATGTCGTTAATCAGAGGCAGATCACTTCAAGCGCTTCCTCCCGCACTCTCTAGAGTTCCGACATGATTTAATGAGAATCTTCATTACATGGGACCCTGTTTACCTAGCTTTACAAAACACATCTTCACCTTGATCCTCAAAGCTGCCCGTCAGCACCTGTGTGTAGGGGAAATCATTATTTATAAGGATATGCTGTCCTGTAGTAACGTTGTGTGAGCCAGTGGCAACGGCGGCAAGACTAGGGTGCTGGGATGCAATTGTAGAATGCATCGCATTCATCTGCTATGATCCACTGCAGGCGACTCTGTCCATTAGTGCAGTGAAGAGTTTGAAAACATTGTGTGTCAGAGTCCACATGCCCGTCACCTCCCCAACAGAACCTCAAGGCTCAAATAACCAAGGTGGACATGCCAATGATACGAGGCACATACACCATTAACCCGCAGCTTGTCAGAGAAGGCAGGGGAATGGGGTTCGGAGGGAGAGATCGATCAGCCATGATTGAATGGCGGAGTAGTATTGATGGACCGAATGGCCTAATTCTACTCTTATCACATATGACCTTATGACTTTTTAATAAAAATCATTCGCAGTGTAGCGATGAATATTTAGTTTACATTATAGATTGTATAGACATGTAAGGATTTAATTTATGTTTTATAGTTTTGCATCTTTTCACTACATTCCACTAACTGTATCAGACAATGGAAACATAAAGCAAATCGCCCTTGCCTTGTTTGAAATGCTGATTTTATCGAGACTTTGAATCGCACTGTTAAAGCAAGAAGGAATTCCAGACTGTTTTGATTTGTGAACCTTGTGTTCGGGGCTGGATCAGGACCTCTCAGCCTGAGTGCAAGAGTGCAAGACTTGAAAACCATTACACTACATAAGCTGGTCACCTCTGGTTGCAAATGTATACTGATCCCTCGCGTTTCAAAGGGAGCTTGAAGTTAGTTTTGTAACTGGAAGACTTCTTGAAAAATAAAAAATCTCAAAACCTGCACTTTACGAGTTAAATCCTCCTGTAGCCAGAACCAATTCTCAGGAATAGATCGATGACAGGAGAGGCTGAAATTATTCCTGTCGGGCGTCAACTTCACTTGAAAACAACAAAACAGCCTTGGGTCCGATCTCTAAAGAATCTCACCGGAACTATTGCCCGGAGGTTGCTTTAGTTAAAAATCAACCTCTCCTTTATCAGGGTTGTCATCAAGACGAGAATATATTTACACTGATATCACCATGACATTAATTGTCCCAAACCTCACAGGAGAAGAATGTGAGAACAACATTCTGACAGCTTCATGCTGCTCAAATAGTGGTGGAAATTCCCCTGTGTGTCTTCTACCCCCCCTCACAGTCCAACGTTATCTGATCGTGGCCAGGGCAACTGATTCTCAGAACTATTTCATGGGTTTGAAGTATCCTGAAGGGGAAGTAAAAGGCACTAAAATAAAATGACCTTTTTCTCAAAGGCAGTCCCAGTGTACATCACCACACCTATTATTTCTAAGTACAGAATGTAGGAACAAGGAACTGTAGATGCTGGTTTAACCAAGAGGACACAAAGTGCTGAGTAACTCAGCGGGTCAGGCAGCATCTCTGGAGGACATGGATAGGTGATGTTGTGGGTCGGGACTCCTTGGAACATCACCTATCCATGTTCTAGGGTCATACAAGGTGGAAACAGGCCATTTGGCCCAACTTGTCCACACTGGCCAACATGTCCCATCTACACTTCTCCAGAGATGCTGCCTGACCCGCTGAGTTACTCCAGTTCTTTTGTTCCTTTTGTTAGTAAGTACATTGGGAATATGGAGTCATAAGCTCTTACCTTGCAGGGATGCTACATTTTAATCCATTTTGAGGGATTATTTATCGACTATTCTTACTGTTAAGCACTAAAATAACTTAATTGTGCCAAGTTCTCTTTACAAAAATGCTCTGGTGCAATGGATGCAGCATGTTGCTGGTTGGAAACAAACATAATGCAAAGATATATTTTTCTGACCTTTGTATTCTTTGTTGTGGCAAATGTATTATAATATTAAATACATATTTCTTACAAATATTCTTTGGTTCTTATTTTTGCGTCATTTAAACAAAAGAGATCAAGTTATGTAATATTGACTTCTCTAACTTCAAGTAGCCCTTGCTTTCCCTCTCTCTCCATACGTCTCCTTCCCAGTTCTCCGACCAGTCTGACTGTCTCCTTGATTAAGTTTTATCTCTGTACGCCTCGTTGTCACCTTCCCCGAGCTAACATTGATCTATTCTACATTTTCCTAGATCTATGTCCCTTTTGATGTCTCATTTTCACACCTTACCCTTCCATATCTCTGTGCCTCCCTCTCCCCTGACTCTCAGTCTGATGAAGAGTCTCGACCTGAAATGTCACCCATTCCTTCTATCCATGAATCTATGCTGCCTGAACTGTTGAGTCACTCCAGTGTTTTGTGTCTATCTTCCAAATAGTCCCAGAGCCAGCCCAGTTGTTGACTTTGGCCATTATAATTCAGTCAAAACCCAACTCCTTTATATGTGTGTGTGTGTGTGTGTGTGTGTGTGTGTGTGTGTGTGTGTGTGTGTGTGTGTGTGTGTGTGTGTGTGTGTGTGTGTGTGTGTGTGTGTGTGTGTGTGTGTGTGTGTGTGTGTGTGTGTGTGTGTGTGTGTGTGTGTGTGTGTGTGTGTGTGTGTGTGTGTGTGTGTGGTGGCTTTGTCTCTGAAGCTCAGATGTTAGTAGGCCAACGTCAACAATTGGCTTGGGTTGGCTCTTCAGGATGGAGGTCAGGCTAACATCCCAGTTCTATATAAAGCCCTACCTTTCATGTTTTGGCTCCAGGTGTGCTCAGGCTGATCCTTTCATGAATCATAGATCTCCCTTCAGCTTTAGACACCACCTGGGTTCAAACAAAGGGTGGTTTTGATACTAGACAGAAACTTAACAAAACCAGGGTCGTTGATGCTACCTGATCAGGTTAGAGGCAAGATGTCCACTGAAGAATGATCCAGCTATGACACCCTAAAGACTTTCCACTCTCTGCAAGGCAGCAGAGTGATGGAGTACTCTCATTTGACCATAAGACCATAATATAGGAGCACATTAGGCCATTTGGCCCATCAAGTCTACTCCACCATTTGATCATGGCTGATCTATCGCTTTAAAAATACTCAAATGACTTGACCTCCACAGCTGTCTGTGGCAATTAATTCCACAGGTTCACCGTACTCGTGCTAAAGAAATTCCTCCTCATCTCCATTCTAAAGGTGCGCCCTTTTACTCTGATGGTGTACGGTCTGCCTGGAAGAGTAAAGAACACTGAAGGACATGACCCAAAGCAGCCCACTTGCTTCTTAACCCTCCATCTTAAACATTGTCTCCCTCTACCACTAGTGTATCTCATCGCAAAACGCCAAGGATTCTTTGAAAACACCTTGCAACCCTCCAGTCATTACCACTGCATTTCACGCCCCCAACTAAAGGACGTTTAAATGCTACGATCGTGTCTGCCTCCATCACTACCGGCAGTGTGTTCCAGGTACTCACCACCCTCTGGTAGAAAACCTGCCCCACACATCTCCTTTAAACGTTTCACCCCCTCAACTTAAAGCTATGCCCTCTAGTCTTTGACATCTCCAAAGGCTGCCGACCCTCTCTATATCGCGGGTAATTTTATACACTGCTGTCAGGTCTTGATACACTGCCTCCGTCTTCCACAGAAAACGATCCACGTTTGGTAACTAATGGAAAAGACCAACAAGACTTCAATGCCCAGGACTTATATGAAACATATAAGATTGTTAAGGGCTTGGACACGCTAGAGGCAGGAAACATGTTCCCGATGTTGGGGAACATGTTCACAACTGGGGCCACAGTTTAAGAATAAGGAGTAAGCCACTTAGAACGGAGACAAGGAAACACTTTTTCTCACAGAGAGTGGTGAGTCTGTGGAATTCTCTGCCTCAGAGGGCGGTGGAGGCAGATTCTCTGGATGCTTTCAAGAGAGAGCTAGATAGGGCTCTTAAAAATAGCGGAGTCAGGGGATATGGGGAGAAGGCAGGAACGGGGAACTGATTGGGAATGATCAGCCATGATCACAGTGAATGACGGTGCTGGCTCGAAGGGCCGAATGGCCAACTCCTGCACCTATTGTCTATTGCCTATTGTCTATTGACGAACCATCTTTTTCCAGACTCCATCTGTCTGAACCCAGCCCGGCCTCATGGTTCAGCAGTGGAACCGTTGTATCCCAGACCCGCTGCCTGAAGGAGACAAGAATTAGTGGCCATTTGGGCGGCACGGTGGCGCAGCGGGAGAGCTGCTGCCTCACAGCGCCAGAGACCCGGGTTCGATCCTGACTGCAGTTACTGTCATTACAGAGCCTGTACGTTCACCCTGTGACCGCGTGGGTTTCTCCAGGTGCTCTGGTTTCCTCCCACATTCCAAAGGCGTACTTGTGTGTAGGGTCAATTGGCCTCTGTAATTTGTCCCTCGTGTGTAGGATAGAGTTAGTGTGCGGGCGATCGCTGGTTGAAGCGAACTCAGAGGGCCGAAGGGCCTGTTTCCACGCTGTCTCTCTAAAACTAAAACTAAAACAAAAACACTAGAAATTACATAGATACATAGATACGTAGACAATAGGTGCAGGAGTAGGCCATTCGGCCCTTCGAGCCAGCACCGCCATTCAATGTGATCATGGCTGGTCATCCACAGTACCCCAGTCCTGCCTTCTCCCCACACCCCTTGATTCCGCTAGCCCGAAGAGCTCTATCTAACTCACCAGACACCACACATTAGATGCTGCGTCCAGTCTGAATGCAGCCTGAACATTTGAACCTCGTTGAAAGGAATGTAAAACATCTCCATTTGTCCACACCCTGGAAGATGAATGGACCCTGCATGATATTCTAAATTGTTTAACAAGCGGAAAGGCATTTAACACTTGGGGGGGGGGGGGAAAATGACCCGTCACTTTGGTGTTGTCAGTGTAAGGGTGACAATGCACAAATGGGGCAACATTGAGGGTCCAACAACCTGTGACTGTGGCACACAGACCCAGACAATGCAACACCTACTGCAATGCCCATTGCTGGGTAATCCACGTCCTACTGCAGACCGTGCACTTGACACTCCTTTAGTGCAACAATGTGTACAGCGGTGGCGAGCCAATATTTAGCATAAGGACACGGAAGAAGAAGTGCAAAGATCTCATTTGGAATAAACATACCATGTTATTTATTTAAGAAGGAACTGCAGATGCTGGAACAATCGAAGGTAGACAGAAATGCAGGAGAAACTCAGCGGGTTAGGCAGCATTTAGGGAGCGAAGGAATGGTTGATGTTTTGGTCGAGAGACCAATTGATAAAAGAGATTATTAATTGTCTTCTCATCTTGCCACATTTTCACCATAGTATTACAGCACCTGACATTAGTTCCGAGTATTGTGTTCAGTTCTGGGCACCGTGTTATAGGAAATATGTTGTCAAGCTGGAAAGGGTACAGAGAGGATTTACAAGGATGTTGCCAGGACTAGAGGGTGTGAGCTACAGGGAGAGGTTGAGAAGGCTGGGACTCTATTCCTTGGAGCGCAGGAGGATGAGGGGTGATCTTATAGATGTGTACTCAGTAACTCAGTGGGACAGGCAGCATCTCTGGAGAGAAGGAATGGGCGACATTTTGGGTCGAGACCTTTCTTCAGACTGGTGATGCACAGAGTCTGTTGCCCAGAGTAGGTGAATCGAGAACCAGAGGACATAGGTTCAAAGTGAAGGGGAAAAGATTTAATAGGAATCCGAGGGGTGACATTTTCACACAAAGGGTGGTGCGTGTATGGAACAAGCTGCCAGAGGAGGTAGTTGAGGCATTTAGTTGAGGTATCCAAACATTTAAGAAACAGTTGGTTGGTCAGGTACATGGATAGGACAGGTTTGGAGGGATATGAACCAAATGCTGGCAGGTGGGACTAGTGTAGCTGGGACACGTTGGCCGGTGTGGATAAGTTCAAAAGTCAGAAGTGGTTAATTGTCACATCTACCAATGCTGGAAAATGCATTCTTAGAGCAGCATTAAAGAGTCGTAAACACAATACACATAGATAACATATCATGAAAATATATATATATATATATATCAATAATCCCAATACCAGTACAAAAATAGCCCAGAGTCTTTAGATCAACCTCAGCTGCCAATAGTTCAGTTGAGGTCAGTACAGTGTAGATGCTTGTAAGGATAAGGGCTAGACCATTTCGGACTGAGATGAGGAAAAACCTTTTCACTCAGAGAGTTGTGAATCTGTGGAATTCTCTGCCACAGAAGGCACTGGAGGCCAATTCACTGGATGTTTTCAAGAGAGAGTTAGATTCAACTCTTGGAGCTAACGGAATCAAGGGATATGGGGAAAAAGCTGGAACGGGGTACTGATTTTGGATGATCAGCCATGATCATGTTGAATGGTCGTGCTGGCTCGAACATCGGGAACATTTTTCCTGCATCTAGCCTGTCCAATCCCTTAAGAATTTTACATGTTTCCATAAGATCCCCGAACACTAACAATGTCTAACACTGCAATCTCCTTTGTTCCTGAGCGTGTGAGTTGCGGAACCAGTCGATATGCTCTCGATCGTACACCTGTCTGAAGAAGGGTCCGACCAGAAACACTGTCTGATCATTGTCTCCACACATGCTGCCTGGCCCGCTGAGTTCCTCCAGTACTTTGTGTTTTTCTCCAGTTTCCAGCACCCGCAGTTTGTTGTGTCTACCTGAGCTTTTGTGGGCTGAGCAGGTGTGAGTAATCGACAGGAGAGAATGACTTATCAATCTTAATGGTATTAATTTATGGGTGGATTGTTGTGAAATTATATTCACAAGGCATGAAGAAAATCAAATCAGGTCAAACATTTTAATAATTGCATGTAATATGGACACCCTGTGCTACAGTTGTTGCTATAACTTTGACATGGTCCCCACGGTAAGGGTTAGCATCTTTCCTAATCAAAAACCCTGGGTAGACAGGTCCGTTCATGTTGCCTTGAATGCTCGCACCACTACAATATTCAACCTCTCCCTGGACAAGTCCGTAGTCCCTGCCTGCTTCAGAAAATCCACCATTGTACCTGTACCAAAGAATGCCTCCCCAGCCTGTCAGAATGACTACCGTCCGGTGGCCCTCACCTCGCTAGTCATGAAATGCTTTGAGAGGCTGGTGAAGAAACACACCTGCGCCTTCCTCCCTCGCAACATGGACCCGTTACAATTCGCATACCATCCGAACAGATCCACGGACGATGCTGTCTCCCAGGATTTTGCACACCGCTCTCTCTCACCTTGACAGCCAGAAGGGGGGCTACGTGAGGATGCTGTTCACAGACTTCAGTTCAGCCTTCAACACGATAGTCCCCACCAGACTGGCCGCGAAGCTACTGGATTTAAGGCTCAACACCCCTCTGTGTGCCTGGGTCCTGGACTTTCTCACCACCAGGCCCCAGGTAGTCAAGATGGGAGGGAATACATCAAAGTCTCCTCATACTGAGCACAGGAACCCCCAGGTTGCGTTCTCAGCCCCCTATTGTACTCCCTGTACACACATGACTGTGTGGTCAGGTTCAGCTCCAACTCGATAATCAAGTTTGCTGATGACACCGTGGGGGTGGGCCTGATCTCAGACAACGATGAGAAGGCCTACCGGGAGGAGGTGGCTGATCTGGCACTCTGGTGTCAGGACAACAGCCTCCTCTTGAACATCAAAAAAACTAAGGAGCTGATCATGGACTTTAGGAGGGCACATCACCCGAGGACGTACACACCATTGAGGATAAATGGGGATATTGTGGATAGGGTGAGCTGTTTTAAATACCTGGGAGTCCACATCTCTGAGGATATGACATGGACATTGCACGCTGCAGCACTCGTGAGTAAGGCAAGGCAAGGCAGCACCTTTACCACCTCAGGCAATTGAGGAAATTCAGAGTGTCTCCGAGGATCCTCCAGTGCTTCTACTCAGCGGCTGTGGAAAGCATCTTGTCCGGAAACATTACAATCTGGTTTGGTAATTGCTCTGCCCAGGACAGGAAGGCTCTGCAGAGAGTAGTGCGTTCGGCCGAACGCACTATGGGAACTTCTCTCGCCCTTCTGCAGGAACTATGCATCAGGAGGTGCAACTCCAGAGCCAATAAGAAAATGGGAGACCCCTTCCACCCCTGCAACGGACTGTTCCAGCTGCTACGGTCAGGCAAACGCCTCCGTTGCCATGCTGTGAGAACGGAGAGGATGAGAAGGAGTTTCTTCCCAGAGGCCATTCGGACTGTAAACTCCCATCTCACCAGGGACTAACGCTACTAACTTACTGTACCACAATACCTCCCAAAATATTTAATATGGAAAACAACATGTGATTCTGTTTGTAGTTTGTTGTTTGTTTGTTTGTTTGTTTGTTGCACAAAGTCTGCAGGCACGGCCACTTTTCATTTCACTGCACATTCCGTGTGTGTATGTGATGAATAAACTTGACGTGACTTGATAAAGAATTTTGATTGGTGATTAAATAAGGATATGGACTGAAGAAGGGTCTTGACCCAAAACAACACCCATTCCTTCTCTCCAGAGATGTTGCCTGTCCCTCTGAGTTACTCCAGTGTTTTGTGTCTATCTTTGGCTTAAACCCGCATCTGCCAGTTCTTTCCTACACATATCATATTTCATTTGTTTTTCATTTGACAAATCTGCCCAAACCTGTTTGAGGCTTTGATTGGGGAAATAAAATTAAATAAAATTGAGTCTTAGTTGAGAGATACTGGCCCCTCAGCTAGTCCACCATTGATCACTGACTGACACTAAACAGTTATAGAGTCCTATGGTGTGGAAACAGACCCTTCAGCCCAACAAGCCTCTGCTGACTAAGATCTACATTAGTTCCATCTGTCTGCTTTTGGCCCATATCTCTCTAAACCTACCTTATCCATGTACCTGTCTAAATGTTTCTTAAACATTGGGATAATCCTTGCCTCATCTGCCTCCTCCGGCAGCTCGTTCCATACACCCATCACCCTGTGTGTGAAAAAGTTACCCCTCAGGTTGCCATAAAATCTTTCTCCCCTCACCTTAAACCCCCTAATCTGGTTCTCGATTCCCCTACTCTGGACAAAGGACTTGTTTACCCGATCTATTCCTTTCATGATTTTGTACACCTCTATAAGATCACTCCTCATCCTCCAGAGCTCCAAGGAATAAAGTCCTGGTCTGCTCAACCTCCCCCTATAGCTCAGTTCCTTGAGTCGTGGCAACATCCTAGACAATCTTCTCTGAACCATTTCAAGCTTGACAACGTATTTCCTATAACATGGTGACCAAAACAGAACACACTCTTCTAAACATGGCCCTAACAATGATTAAATAATTGTAACATGACCTCCCAAATTCTATACTCATTATAATGAAGGCCAATATGCCAAAACCTTTCTTGACCACACCTATCCAACTGTGATGTCCTTTCAAGAAACTATGCATCTGCACTCCTAGATCTATGTTATCCCACATTCTCAGCCACTCCCTACACACTAGGGGCATTTTACAGAGGGCCACTTGGCCTACAAACCCGCAAGTCTTTGGGATGTGGGAGGAAACCGGATCACCCGGAAAAAGCCCACGCTGTTACAGGGAGAACGCCGGAATTCCACACAGACAGCACCCGAGGTCAGGATCGAACCTGGGTCTCCGATGAAATTCTTACTAGCAGCTGCACAACAGGTCTGCAAACACGATACTCATGGATAACAGATAATAATCGAAAAGATATTCAATAAACTAATGATAGTCCATACTAGTACCAAAAAGCCCAAAGTCCTATGACGATACATAGCTTGTAGTTTAGCTAGTGTTGTGTAGTGTTCAAGAGCCTGACAGTTGTTGGGAAGAAACTGGAGAATTTGTATCAATTCCTAATAAAAATTAAATGCATAGTCATTCTTTTACCACCAAAAAACCCATCATTGTGGAATCCTGTACTGCGACATACTCCTGTCATAAGAATTATTGCAACATAGTTAAAGTCTGAAGAAGGGTCTCGACCCGAAACATCACCCATTCATGTTCTCCAGAGATGTTGCCTAACCTGCTGAGCTACTCCAACACAATGGAATGTTCTGTATTAACCAGAAACGTTTGTTTCTTTAGTTAAGGCAGACACAAAACGCTGGAGTAACTCAGCGGGACGGGCAGCATCTCTGGAGAGAAGGAATGGGTGACGTTTGGGGTCGAGACCCTTCTTCAGGCTGATGTCAGGGGAGTGGGCAGCTCAGAGGTAGAATGTAGCTGGAGACAGTAAGACTGATGGGAGAACTGGGAAGAGGGAAGAGATGGAGAGGGAAAGCAAGGGCTATTTTAAGTTGGAGAAGTCAATGTTCATACAGTTGGGGTGTAAGCTGCCCATGCGAAATATGGGGTGCTGCTCCTCCAATTTGTGCTGGGCCTCACTCTGACAGTGGTGGAGGCCCAGGACCACAGATTGGGAATGGGAGGGGGAGTTAAAGTGTTGAGCAACCAGGAGATCGGGTAGGTTAAGGCAGACTGAGCGGAGGTGACCCGAAACATCACCCATCCCTTCTCTCCAGAGATGCTGCCTATCCCGCTGAGTTACTCCAGCTTTTTGTGTCTATCTTCGATAGGCTTGGCTAGGGAAAAACTGACCATCTACTCTATGCCGTTTTACAATTTTTTAAACCTCTGATACCTCCGAGACTCGAGAGAAAACAATCTGAATTTGTCTGCCACCTCATTCTTGCCACGTCTCTCCAATCTGTGAATAAACATTACTAGTTTGGGAGGTGCTGTTGCAAATATTGTCTTCAACTTTAATGATGTTGGTCTCCATCAGGTCTGAACTTGTCACTGGTGTGAAGCTGTCTGAGTTTATGGGTGACTTAGTTGTGAGTTTGCTTGCTCCATTTTGCCTGACCCTTTACAGCAGGATATCAAATCACTCGTAGAAAATTTGTAATCACCAGCTCACATTCATCTTCACCAGAATCTTCAATCGCTCCCTGGACCAGGCAGTTATCCCGTCCTGCCTAAAATCTGCCATAATCGTCCCAGTGCAGAAGAAGTCCCCCATCACCAGCCTAAACGATTATCGTCCTGTGGCCCTCACTCTGGTAATCACAAAGTGCTTCGAGAGATTGGTCCTCCAGCACATCAAGGACTATCTCCCTCCAGACTTCGATCCCCACCTATCGCCCAAACAGGTCCTCAGAAGACGCCATCACCGTAGCTCTCCACTCTGTGCTGAGCCACTGGAGCTGGGGCAGAGCTACGTCCGGATGCTCTTTGTGGATTACAGCTCAGCTTTCAATACTATCATCCCGGACATTCTCATCGACAAACAGGTCACTCTCGGCCTCCCCACTCTCACATGTGCCTGGATAAAGGACTTCCTCACCAACCGGCCCCAGACGGTGAGACTCGGCCCCCACCTCTCCTCCACTCGCATGTTGAGTACCGGCTCCCCACAGGGCTGTGTGCTAAGCCCCCTCCTATACTGTCTCTACACCCACGACTGTAGTCCGGTCCACAACAACAACCGCATCGTCAAGTTTGCTGAAGACACTACAGTAGTCGGACTCATCTCAAGGGAGACGAGGCAGCCTACAGAGAGGAAGTCCTGAAGTTGACAACCTGGTGCTCAGAAAACAACCTGGTTCTGAACACCAAGAAAACCAAAGAGCTCATTGTCGACTTCAGGAGGCACAGCACCGACTTAGCTCCCTTATACATCAACGGTGAGTGTGTGGAGAGGGTCTACACCTTCCGGTTTCTCGGCGTCCTCATCTCCGCTGACATCTCCTGGACAGATAACATCACAGCGGTCATCAAGAAGGCTCAGCAGCGGCTGCACTACCTGAGGGTCCTCAGGAAGCACAACCTGGACTCCAACCTGCTGCTGACCTTCTACCGCTCGTCCATTGAGAGCCTGTTGACATACTGCATTACAGCATGGTACGGCAGCTGCACCATGGCAGACCGGGAGAGGCTTCAGAGGGTAGTTAGGGCAGCACAGAAGATCATCGGCTGCCCTCTCCCCTCTCTGATGGACATTTACACCTCCCGCTGCCTCAGCAGGGCTGAGAACATTATCAAGGACAGCTCCCGTCCTGCGTTTGGCCTGTTCAACCTGCTGCCCTCAGGGAGGCGCGATAGGTGCATCAGCACAAGGACAAATAGACTCAAGAACAGTTTCTTTCCAAAATCCATTATCTCCCTGAACTCACACATGCACTGACTTCACAGCCTAACCCCCGGACCTTCATCTATCCACCTACTGTAATTTGTACTGTAACTGTAATTCTATTTATCCATTGTCTTTTATAGATATGTACATAGCGTCGCAGAAACTGTGCACCTTAGTCCCCCTCCCCCTTTTTGTTTTTACACTGAGTAGGAGCAGCTTTTAATCTCATTGTACATGTGTATAGTGACAATAAAAAGGCATTTATTCATTCAAAGAGTGAGATTTTGCTGAAAGAAGGGATTTCCGATACTCCAGGCTTTTTTTTTGTGAGCTTACTAACAGCAAGGATACATACCCTGAATAAAAGGAATCAGCCCATTTACAGAGATGAATGGTGCTGATAAAGCAATGGAGAACATCCAATTATTTCGCAACAAAAAATGCATGCCCGTGCCAACGATACCTCCATGGTCGAGCCCATTCGGTGAATCATGAAATTATGAACATCAGATACTTGCCAACTAAATGCCAAACAACCCTCTGTTGGTTTAAGCTGCCTGCAAAATTTGGAAGGGTTTCTACAGACTAGTAGGCTGATTTACAAAGTGCTGGAGTAACTCAGCGGGTTCGGCAGCATCTCTGGAAGACATGGTTTCCGGATGGGATTCTTCTTAAGACTGATGGTAGTTGGGGGGGGAGAAAGCTGGAAAAGAGGTTTTGTGTCTATTTTGGTGCAAACCAGCACCTGCAGTTCTTTCTTACACAAGTGAAGGGTGGAGAGATGGTGGGGGGGGGGTGATTGGCAGATGGGTGTAGTAGTAATAACAAGGAAGTGAACGGTGTGATTTATGCAGTGTGCTTGCAAACCTGAGGTTGTTTTACCTTGAAGCCAGTTTTAAGCACAAAGAATGGACAGAATAACATTCAAAGTGCCCAACAGATTATTAATAGACTTGATACACAGCTATGGGCCCATTTGCCTGTGGTGCATTTTAATTGCACTTGCAATTGTGCAGATGGCAATCAACCCGACATAACTTGAAGCACGTCTTGTGGGAGCTATTCAGCATTGATTTGTTGACAATTAGTCTAGTTTAGGGATATACAGCGCGGAAACAGGCCCTTCGGCCCACCGAGTCCGCACCGACCAGCGATCCCCGCTCACTAACACTATCCTACACACACTAGGGCTAATTTACAATTTTACCAAGCCAAGTTGTTTCGTTTAGAGATACAGCATGGAAACAGGCCCTTCGGCCCATTGCGTCCCGTGACGAACATCGATCACCCGTACACACTATTTCTACGTTGTCCCACGATGCTGAGGCATTATTGGAGGCTATTCAGCAAATTGGGTTTTGTTTAAGAAATGGGCAATAGATTATAAACATCTACATGTGTAAGAAGTAACTGCAGATGCTGGTTGAAGATGGACACAAAATGCTGGAGTAACTGCGGGACAGGCAGTATCTCTGGAGAGAAGGAAGGGTGACGTTTCGGGTCGAGACCCTTCTTCAGACTGAAAATGTCGACTTTTCTTTTCCATTGACAATGGTAGACACTGCTTCTTCAAATGTTATGGGTTAATGGACTGGAAAGATAGAATAAAAGATCGTAATTTGTGAGATCTATAGCATGTTCTCATATTTCTCTTGGGCAGCTTACACCCCAGCGGTATGAACATTGACTTCTCTAACTTCAAGTAACCCTTGCTTTCCCTCCCCCATCCGACTTCTCCAACCAGTCTGACTGTTTTGCTGATTACATTTTATCTTTGTACTCCTCGTTGTCACCTTCCCCTCAGCTACCAACGATCTATTCTACATAGTCCCTGAGCTTTGTCCTCTTTGATGTCTCATTTTCACACCTTGCCCGTCCATACCTTCCCTGACTCTCGGTTTGAAACGTCACCCATTCCTTCTCTCCGGAGATGCTGCCTGACCTGCTGAGTTACTCCAGCTTTTTGTGTCTGTCCTCATGAACAATTGCATTTTTGAAATGAAATCGTGTATGACTGGAATACCTCCGAACCCTGTCAGCGTGAAACTGCAGAGCTAAATCAGATCCTGCTCAACATTCATCTTGCCTGACAAGATCAACAGCAAAATATCGATGCGCAAGATTGTCAGAAGTCGATTGACGCCTCTTTTCAACTTGATAAGTGGAGTCATTGTTCAAGGATCCGTGCAACAGTTCAGAAATGGTGGAGAGCTACACGATAAACTGGCCATTCGGCCCAGCGATCTATGCTAGGAGTCTTGCTCCTCCTTGTCCTACATGAACATATGCATATTTGGCCTTTTCTTTTCAAATGCTATTCAAACTTTTCCAATTCTTTACTCACTGATCCTCATTACCCTTTTCACCAACTGGCTGCCGTGGCCAATGCCGTAGCTGGTTTAGTATCCGCCATATTAAAGCAAGCCTGAAGTCACATCTAGGGCAGAGCAGGTGAAGATGACAGAACTGGTGGAAGGACAATTTTCCAGCTCGTGGTCTGTGATCAGAGTCGTTTCACAGGAATCTGCCACAACTACCTCCTCTGGCAGCTCGTTCCATGCACCCACCACCCCTCAGATCTCTATTGAATATTTTCCTCTTCACCATAAACCAATCTCTTAGACTCTGCGCATCTACCCGATCTATTCCTCTCATTAATTGGACATAAACGTAGACAGGATGTTTTGTAAGTTTGCAGATGACACAATGATTGCTGGGGTCAGGGGAGGGTGAGGAAGGCATCCAAACTATATAGCGGGATATAGATCAGCGACAGAATTGGATGGAGAAATAGCAGAGGGAGTTTAATCCTTAATAAAAGTATGAGATGTTGCATTTTGGGAGGTTGAATGTAAAGGGAAGATATACAAGTAATGGCAAGAAGCTTAAGAGCGTTGGTGTACAGAAGGATCTTGGGGTCCAAGCCCATAACTTATTCTTATGAAATGAAGGCATACGGTATGCTCTCCTTCATTGGTCAGGTCATTGAGTCATTGAGTCAGGAAGGCATGGTGCAACTTTTAGGACATTGGTCAGGCTGCATTTGGAGCGTTGGGTACAGCTCTTGTGTCCCCATTACAGGAAGGATGTGGAAAGGGTGCAGAGTAGAGTTACCAAAATAACGCCTAGATTTCTTCGGTAGTTCAGGGGTTTTTATTTTTTCTCTTTTGTGTATTTCTCAAAATTCTTTCTTTTCTAATTCCTGTCCCTTCTTGCCTTTCTTTTTTCCAATTTAGTTATTAGCTGCCGTGGGTGGAGACAGATACAATGGTGGCATTTAAGGGACTTTTGGACAGGCACATGCATATGCAGGGAAAGGAGAGATATGGATTTGGTCTTGACAACAATGTTCTGCACAGACTATGTGGGCCAAAGGTCCTCTTTGTGACATTCGACATGATGCCTTCAGTCAATAAAATTGCAGCAAGTTTGAATGGGATTATCGACAAGCACCAGAGACCCGGATGCGATCCCGACTACGGACGCTGTCTGTACGGAGTTTGTACCTTCTCCCCGTGACCTGTGTGGGTTTTCCTCCGAGATCTTTGGTTTCCTCGCACACTCCAAAGACGTGCAGGTTTGTAGATGGGTGAGTGAATGCGTGAGCAAGCGCGATTAGTGTTAGTGTGTAGCGATAGCTGGTCGGTGCAGCATCTATGGAGGGGAGGAAATGGCGACGTTTCGGGTCGAGACGCTTCTTCAGACTTAACGAAAGGTCAGCGATATCAAGTTGGCATTCTTCACGAACGGCGTGACCTGCAGGCATTTTAAAGGAGGAAATACCATCCAGCATAAGTGGCACTCTGCTTGCCAAGACCAATTGTCAGGGGAACTTTAGCTCTCACCTTGGGGAGTGTAAACAGGCGTTTCCTCAAGAGTTGGTTGCACAATTTTGTTTGATAGCACGCAATTACAGGTGGCGCTGAAATGTCCAAGGAATGCGAGGAACATCTGCAAAACAGTGATGTCTGGAAACCAAATTAGCAAAAGTCCCCAAGTTAACTTGGCTCGAGTCTTTAAATGCAATAAACGTGCAGAAAGGTAGCAAGAGTCAAAAATGATGGAATCTCTATGTTTAAAACTTTTGTGTCACGAGCCAGAGGGCAAGGTGCCCAACACAGGACCCCATCAGATAAAGACTGTTGATGGTAGAGCTGCTGCCTCAGTGCCAGAGATCCGGGTTCAATCCTCACTACGGGTGCTGTCTGTACGGAGTTTGTACGTTCCCCAGGTCACCAGAATGGGCTTTTCCTCTCCCGAGATCTGTTTCCTCCCGCACGCCAAAGACGTTCAGGGTTGTAGGTTAATTGGCTTGGTATAAATATAAATTGTCCCTAGTGTGTGTAGGATAGAGTTAATGACAGGGGTCGTTGGTCGGTGCGGACTCTGTGGGCCGAAGTGCCAGTTTCCATGCTCTACCTCTGAACTAAACTGGTGTCAATGGTAGGTGTAGAGGCAGGGAGGGAGGGAGGGATTTTGCAAAGCTGGCGGATGTGGAGGGCTGAAGATCAGCACGTTACATCATTAAGGTCTCAAGCAATAGAAACAGAATTAGGCCATTTGGGCCATCAAGTGTACTCCACCATTCAATCATGGCTGATCTCTCCCTCCTAATCCCCTCTCCAGCATTCTTCATAACCCCCGACAACTGTACCAATCACAAATCCATGCATCACGGCTTTAAAAATAACCATTGACTTAGCCTCCACAGCCTGTTAATCCAGAGAATAATTTTAAATTGGAAGTGTTAGTTGTAGTTGGCTAGCAGGGATTCTGTTCTCTTTCTCACCTCTTTGCCCCCCCCCCCCCCCCCCCAAACTCAAGGGAAGAGATCGCATTTTGTGACCAAACTCAAGTCGCATTTAAAAATGCGACTTCAGCACAATTTCCTACAATTTTGAAATAAATATTGTCCAGAAGACACCCAAAATGTGGCTTTTACAAAAACAAGTCATGCTACATACTTATGAGTAGTAGCTTCAATAATATTAAAATTCAAACCAAAACAAATTTTAAAAACGTAGTCACCTCTCAGGGCACCTTTCGTGCAACATGGACTTGGGAACATGTTCTATGACCTACATTTAATTAATTGTTGTAATAAAAATGATTAATATTTAATCTTGCATTCACAATGAACACAACAAATGCAACACAAAGCCAAATATCTCAAATTTCAGAAATTTACATTTTATTAAAAAAATTTAAAATTATCTTATTGATATCCAACCTCTATGCATAAACCACATCTTCAAACAAATATTGAACCGCAGACTAGCTTTTACACGTGAAATCGGTGCCATAACTACAGGATATCAAGTTTATTGAACAGCAATGAAAACAGCTTAGTCAAAGTAGCAAATATTACAACAATGCTAGCGTTTGCAATTCTATCCACCCACTCCAAATGAGATTGTGTGGTCATCAATATGACTCCCATTAATGTCTCCATGTGGGTTAGATGTCATCTACGCCAGTAGATTTTCTTGTATATTCCTCACAAGGACTCCACTAGTATTAAGGGGCTGTCCCACAGTACGAGCTAATTCAAGAGCTCTCCTGAATTATTAAAAAAAAAAAAAATCAAACTCGTGGTAAGCACGTAGAATGTACATTGGAGCTTGGAACGTCTCTTAGCGGCACGTAACACAAACAGCAGGTACTCAGGAAACGCGGGAAGACTCGTGAAGATTTTTTTTCAACGTGTTGAAAAATGTCCACTGGAGCCCCGAGTACCTACGAGCGGCCATTACCCCAATTCTCCGAGTTTGAATCAGCAGAAACTCTGAAGAACTTGAATTAGCTTCTTCAGTGGGACAGCCCCTTTAGACTAGTGCATACATGCATGTTGGAAAAGAGTTCTACTAACGTGCATTACCTCAGTGGTTGAAAGGTGTGATCCTAGACCCAAGTAACTGGCCAAAATTACAAGGAAATGCAACAGTTCTCATTTACCTAGATCATTCCCTTAGTATTTTAAAATTTTGGTTTAAGCATATGCAAAGTTCAACACTGACAGCTTGTTGAATAGAGGAAAAAAAAAATATTGGACGAGAGCATCAGAAAAATGACATATAGAAGGTGTTCAGGTACAACCAGTCATAGATCCCAGCTCATGGTTGTACATAAAAACCTACAAATGTTGTCAAACCTGATATAATGGAAGTAAAAAAAAGTAACTTGTGAAAAATGCTAGCAATGTCTAGAGCAAGGCCATCTTTCCTTGCAGTGAAAGGTGATTATAAAACTTCCAAACATAACATACTGCAACACGCGATATCTGGAGTAACAAGAGTGGATCCATTCATCATTTGGTTCTAGCTGGATGTAAATGCTGATTTGGCCTCTGATAACAAATCTGGAACAATGCGTTTCGCCTACATTTAACTTGAATACCAGCCCCCAAATACAAACTCATCACCATAGCTTGTGTAGGAAGGAACTGCAGATGCTGGTTTAAACCAAAGATAATACACAAAAAGCTGGAGTAACTCAGCGGGAGCTTGGCCCTCCTTCAGAATGAAGGCCGAACCCTCCAGAGATGCTGCCTGTCCCGCTGAGTTACTCCAGCTTTGTGTCAAACTTCACCATAGCTTCGTCTGCAGTTTGGAAGTCACCCTAAAACTCGAGTAAAAATCCTCTCTTCCAAATAGCAGTGGCAGGGTTCTTCTTCCAAGCCTGTTACATTCACCTCTGATCAAAATATTAACAAATGCCCCCAAAAAAACCCATGAATGTTTGTCTATTTAAGCAAGTGCATAACATCAACATATCAAGCTGAATTTAATAATGTTCAAACACCGTGGGAGTAAAACTCTACAGGAGTGAAAGGGGAAGAAAGGCATTTTCACTTCATTTTATTACAGCTATTAAATGAATGAATCAACATTGAAAAGGCAAAAAGCTTCCTCCATTTACAATGACTTTCATTTGAAATTGGATTACTACAGAGATTTATGAAGCACCAACAAACATCGAGAGAGATTATCCTAAAGGATTAACTATTCAGGGTAGATACCAAGGAACTTAGACTGTAGCTTGGCCTAGACACCAATCCCAGTTCCTCAAATTTCTCTTCCATGTGAAGGGGAGAAAACAGGCTTCGTTCATTCTTTGACCTCCCCAGATGTTGCTTGAAGGGGTTCAAGACTCAAAAGAATAATTGGCATAGGTTTCATGGATTCTATACCTTTCTGGCTTTATCTGTTTAAGAAAGAACACATATTAAACACTAGCCATGTATTAAAAAATAAATGCATAGCAGAAATGTATAAAAGTCTTCAATCATAGCCAGGTATCTATGATCTATCTATATCATGTATCTGTACACTGTAAATGGCTCGATTGTAATCATGTATTTACACTGACTGGGTAGCACGCAACAAAAGCTTTTCACTGTACCTCAGTACACGTGACAATAAACTACACTAGGTGTTAAAGAAGGAACTGCAGATGCTGCACTAGGTGTTGCTTTTGTTTCAACCAATCCATCCACCAAGGGGCCAATAAGCCTCTTTGGTTACCTCAGCCTGGGGTAGTATCGGAAATGGCAGAGTGATCAGGCAAAAAAATCATTATTATTAATTTATTTTTAAATGGGAAAAATATTAATGTTTGTATCTGGCAGTTTGACATTCTGGAATAATGCGAATCACTAAATCATTTTCTAAGGTACACAAAAATGCTGGAGAACCTCAGCGGGTGAGGCAGCATCTATAGAGCTATGAAATAGGTGACATTTCGGGTCGAGACACTTCAGAAATTAAGTCTGAAGAAGGGTCCCAACCCGAAATGTCACGTATTCCTTCGCTCCATAGATGCTGCCTCACCCGCTTGAGTTTCTCCAGCATTTTTATCTACCTTCGATTTTTCCAGCATCTGCAGCTCCTTCTTAAACAAATCATATCCTAACGCACTCCGACATCTGGTGGCACTGTTGAGACTTGAATGTTGATTGTTACACCATCAAAATGAATGATTGTCCTTTCAATACAATGATCAGTATCACTAGCTGCGTACGTCACTTAACCAACGCGACAGTGATTAAGTTGAAGCTTAGAATCTCAGAACTGTAGATGCTGGTTAATATAAACAAGGGCACTGTTTGTTGAAACAAGGAACTGCATAAACAGGATTACACAGAAGGCCACAAAGTGCTGGAGTAACACAGGTGAGGACACACCTCTGGAGAACATGGGTTGGTGATGCTTCAGTCTGAAGGGTCATTGTCCCACAAGGGCACCACACCAAACAGAGTTGCTGCCTCACAGCGCCAGAGACCCGGGATCCATCCAGACTACCAGCGCTGTCTGCGTGGATTTTGCACGTTCTCCCTGTGATTGCGTGGGTTTTATGAAATCTTCAGTTTCCTCCCAAATTCCAAAGACGTACATGTTTGTAGGTCACGAGGAACCCCAAGCAGGTGTGTACAAGCTCCATACAGACAGCACCCATAGTCAGTATCGAACCCAGGTCTCCGGTGCTGCAAGTGCTCCAAGGCAGCAGCTCTACTGCTGCGCCACCGTGGCTGCCCTTTTTTTCCTTGACAGCCACTGGAAAACTGACGTGGTCACAGGGTGAACGTGCGAACTCCGCGCAGACAGCAGCCAGAGTCAGGATTGAACCCGTGTTTCTGGCGCTGTGAGGCAGTAGCGTCACAGCTGTGCCACCAAAGCAGTTTAGCCGATTAACGATGGCACCACGTACAGAGAGGAAAAAGACACCTAGCAGGTTTGCTCGTACAAGGTGCACACCACTGTGCCACCCGCAGTCGGGATTGAACCCGGGTCTCTGGGACTGAAGCAACGCTGCCGCTGTGTCATTGCGCTGCCATCTTCTCATCAACAGGAGATCTGGTCACCCCAGGCAAGTGTGGCATCCAGTCGCCCACTGACTTGGAGATTACGACGGGGTGCAAGGAATCATTGCGGGGCAGAAACCAAGCTGCTCCGTGCAGGAGCGGACCACAGTGCAGTAGACAAGGCACTGCAGCTCCAAGTTAGATGAAGGGAGATCTTGAGGGACCTTCCATGTGTGAAGTCCCCATGGACATGCCACCTGTCACATTGCCAACCATGCATCACACAGTTGGCTACACGCCAGTGACAACCAACCTGTAAAACAATGCTAATTTTAGCCACGGAACTCAAAAAACCTTGCGTTTCAGGTTCTGGATTAATTAGCCGATGTACCCGGGGCAAGTTTGGCACCCGTTGCAAATGAAGGCATGGAAGAGATTAGGTTTCTCATAAATACCGGCTCTTGGATAGCCAGCTCACCGAGTCTCCAATCCTCCAACAATGCACCCATTAAAAGGCAGGTTGGATAAAGTTTCACTGACATCCACTTAGTTCGCACCAAAGATCCACTCTATGATCTTTGGTTCTAACGTGGAGAAGTGTCCCCAGAGCTCACCTCTGGCAGCGGCAAGTGGAGGCTCATGTTCTGTTCCACATCCCATTGTTGGCGGAGAAATCCTTCCTGGCACGTTGCCCAGAAACTGTACTTCCAGCACTACAGCAAGGAACAAAAAGTGCCAAATGTCAACATAATGGACAGCGACCCCTTGAGATGTCAAAGTTTGTATTATTTTTTAAAAAATTAATAAATTTAAAAAAAATTCCTTCCTGCTCCACATTTAACGCCATTACTCTATTCGATCCAACTATATTCCTGAAGGGCACCCCTTGCCCATTCTCTGACAAGCTAACTTTAGGCAGGTCAGTCCGCATCTCTGGAGAGAAGGGTCTCGACCGGAAACATCACGCACTCTCACCAAAAAACATCAACTTCCTCTCTACACAGATGCTGCCCAACCTACTGGGATTCTTCTGTCCCCTCCACTTTTTGCCGCAACCATTTAGGGAAAAACCAGTAAACAGAAAGGATTGCAGATGCCGGAATCTTGTGTGGAACCACCCAGTGCAGGAGTAACTCAATGGGCCAGGGTGCAACTCTGGATAGACAACATTGAGTTCGAACCATCTTCCGTCTAAATAATCCAGACCCAAAATGTCACCTAGTCGTACCCTCCAGAGATGCTGCGCGACCTGCTGAGTTACTCCAGCACTCTGTGATCTCGGGGAAACAAGCGACTGGTATCAAGCTTTCCCAACCCCAACTGAACATCCCGCGGTCTAGGCACAAGCTCAGAGGTGTCCGCGCCTTAGCGGTTGCAGCTCCTAGACTGTGGAACAGCATCCCTCTTCCCATCAGAACTGCCCCCTCCATCGACTCCTTTAAGTCAAGACTTAACTCATCTCTACTCACAAGCCTTTCTTGACATCCGCTGAGCGAGGGCTATATGTAGGTAGTGATGTATGTATTTAATCTATGAACCACTTGCTGTATAACGTTAGTACCTCCACCAATGTAAAGCACTTTGGCCAACAAGAGTTGTTTTTTTAAATGTGTTATATTAATAAAAGTGACTCGACGACCTGACCACCAACTTGGTCTAACTACACAAGGACTCTAGTGACAGAATGAATTCGTCATCCTTCAATACAAACGCCAGCCAAATGTGATTCTCATTGAATGGACATTCTGAAGAAGGCAGCACACAGGCATTTGGTACTAACACAACTCACGCCAAACAAAGTCACAGCAAGTGCAACACTTTGTAGATAAAATATTGTTGTATTAAATATTTACTCTTGGTACACTTGATAATAGCTAACCAAGGGTAGGGATAGGTCATACCCTTGACTTGCATAAGTGACAAAAATAACCAAATTCATTGCTGACACAAAATCAGACTCTGGACTGTCAAAGCTGCCACAGCCAGACATAAACAGGTTTTATCCATGAGTAGTAGCTCTACTCAATAACCAGAAATCTGTAGCCTAGTTTTGCTCCTTAAATTTAAATAATTCACACGTTTAATCAATAATGTTTTATTATTAATGTTCAATGTTTTATGTGTCATTCCTAACTGCCACTGTGTCATATTGTCACTTGCGGGCAGAGCACCAAAGCAAATTCTTTGTATGTGAATACTTGACTAATAAACTCATTAATTCATTGATTCATTAAAATGCTGGAGTAACTCAGTGGGACAGGCAGCATCTCTGGAAAGGAAGAATGGGAGATGTTTTGGGTAGAGACCCTTCTTCATAGAAACAGAAAAATAGGTGCAGGAGCAGGCCATTCAGCCCTTCGAGCCATTTAATGTGGCCATTTAAAATCAGTACCCTGTTCCTGCTTTCTCCCCACATCCCTTTAGCCCCAAGAGCTAAATCTAACTCTTGAAAACATCCAGTGAATTGGCCTCCACTGCCTTCGGTGGCAGGGAATTCCACAGATTCACAACTCTCTGGGTGAAAATGTTTTTCCTCATCTCAGACCTAAATGGCCCACCCCTTATTCTGGTTCTGGAGTCCAACATAGAAAAACATTTTTGCTACAGACATTTTTCCTCCAGACAGAATCATGGGAGAGATGTGGAGGGGCAAGGCGTGAAAAGGACAGATCAAAGCAGATAGTTCATTGTCGGCAGAGGGGGGGGGGGGGGGGGGGGGGGGGGGGGGGGGGGGGGGGGGGGGTGGGGGGGGGGGGTGGGGGGGGGGGGGGGGGGGGGGGGGGGGGGGGGGGGGGGGGGGGGGGGTGGGGGGGGGGGGGGGGGGGGGGGGGGGGGGGGGGGGGAGGAGAGAGAGATTAATTGTCATTCAGTTTTACTCACCAGGAGAGCCACCACAGGGAGGAAGATGACTGCCAGGCTACACAGCAAGATCAGGGCAATCCCAAACCCAGGGAAGTGAATGGGTTGGTATGGTCTCTCCAGTCTTGCATCTGAAACAAGAGGATGTTCAAACACTTAACAAGTTGCCTGTAGGTTTGAAGCAAAGCATCATCGCAATAATGGAAACAAGGAACTACAGATGTCGGGTCTCCAGTGTCTTTGGGCCTAACATCTCCTGGGGACCCAACATCGTGGAGCTGGCCATGTTCGGAGCGGGAGGAGCTGCGGTGGAGCGAGGCTGCGACCCGATTTCAGAGCTTCGGAGGCTCCGGCCACAGGCTCAGTGGACAGGAACATCGGGAGCTCCAGGTCCCTGGTGGGAGACTGCTTTCCGGAGCTCCCGCAACTTCTCCTGCTGGAATCGCTGAGTTTAAAGGACTCGGAGCGGGGCCTAACATCGCCCTGCGCGGCTTAAACAGCCATGGGACTTACCATCGCCCGCCGGGGGCTTTAACATTAGGAGCCCCAGTTCACCTCAACGCTGCAGTTGGACTGCGGGACCATGGGAGAAGAACAAAGGGAAGAGATAAGACTTGCTTTCCATCACAGTGAGGAGCTTTTGGAGATCCACTGTGATGGATGTTTATGTAAACTGTGTTAAGTGTGGGTACATAAAAGGCTGGAGAAACTCAGCGGGTGCAGCAGCATCTAAGGAGCGAAGGAGATGGGCGACGTTTCGGGTCGAGACCCTTCTTCAGACTGGTCAGGGATCAGGGAAAAAAGAGATATAGAAGGTGCTGTGGAGAGATAAAGAACAATGAATGAAAGATATGCAAAAAAGTATCGATGATAAAGGGAACAAGCCATTGTAAGCTGTTTGTAGTGCGACTAGGGTGGGGGAGAGAGATAGAGAGGGAATGCCAGGGCCCCGAGGGCAGAGGGAGAGGTGGGAAGGGGAGGAGACAGCAAGGGTTAACAGAATTGAGAAAATTAAATGTTCATGAAGTGTGGGTCTGGGGTTTTTTTGTAATGCAAGACTGTAGAAAATGCAATTTTGTTCAAACCAAGCTGTTTGAATGACAAAAAAAGGCATCCTGTTCTACTCTTCTATACAGAAACTGAAGGAGTCCCGATGTGAAATGTCACATTCCTTTCCCCCCCCCAGAGATGCTGCCTGACCCAGCGAGTTATTCCAGCTTTGCGTCTAATTACAAATGCTAGTTCAGCAAACTATAGCACTGGGTTAACTCGAGTCAGGCAGTGTCACATTCCACTTGTGTAGCTTACAACCCAATGGTATGAACATTAAACTCTACAATTTCAGCTAACACACCCCTTCTTTCTGTGGCCCACCATCCTGACCCCTCTCACCGATATCTGGCTTTAACTTCACTCCCTTTCAACCAACAGAGACCTTTTGTCTCCTTATCTCTGGCCCTCGTCTACCCTCTGCAGATCAAACCATCGTCTCCTGCGCCCCCCCTACATCTGTATCAACCGTAGACAAAAAAAAAGTGCTGGAGAAACTCAGCAGGTGAGGCAGCATCTATGGAGAAAAGGAGTAGGTGACGTTAGCGGTCGAGGCCCTTCTTCAGACCATCACGACTCAGCATTTTCTCCATAGATGCTGCCTCACCTGCATTTTGTTTACTTTTGATTTTTCCAGCATCTGCAGTGCCTTCTTAAACATCTGTGCAGTTGTACAGGGCCTTGGAGAGACCACACCTGGAGTATTGCGTGCAGTTTTGGTCTCCGAATCTGAGGAAATACATTCTTGCCATAGAGGGAGTACAGAGAAGGTTCACCAGACTGATTCCTGGGATGGCAGGACTTCCATATGAAGAAAGACTGGATAGACTCGGCTTGTACTCGCTAGAATTTAGAAGATTGAGGGGGGATCTTATAGAAACTTACAAAATTCTTAAGGGGTCGGACAAGCTAGATGCAGGAAGATTGTTCCCAATGTTGGGGAAGTCCAGAACAAGGGGGTCACAGTTTAAGGATAAGGGGGAAGTCTTTTAGGACAGAGATGAGAATTTTATTTTTCACACAGAGAGTGGTGAGTCTGTGGAATTCTCTGCCACAGAAGGTAGTTGAGGCCAGTTCATTGGCTATATTTAAGAGGGAGTTAGATGTGGCCCTTGTGGCTAAAGGGATCAGGGGGTATGGAGAGAAGGCAGGTACGGGATACTGAGTTGGATGATCAGCCATGATCACATTGAATGGCGGTGCAGGCTTGAAGGGCCGAATGGCCTACTCCAGCACCTATTTTCTACGTTTCTATCTGTACCAATCTATCACTTGCCAGGCTTTGTCCTTCCACACCTCTAAGATATGGGAACTTTAAACGTTTTATGACACGCCAATTATTCACACCCCTCAACAAGATATTTTAATTGCAAGATTTAAATCTGCGCTCATAGTAACCAATTGCGGGCAAAATAGGAACTATGCAACAAACGTGTAAACCACTAGGAGGCAGTGCAGCACCACGGTTGCTGTCGGAACAAACAGCAAGAGACAACTTTATGGACAGATCGCACTACAAAGCTGGCAACTTCAAATCCTCTTAGTGGACAACACAAACGTGCACTTACATAGAAGGCTGACCAGCTAGCAGTCCAATACAACCACATCTTGCAAGCTCACCTTTCCCAAAGTACTTTCTACACCTCTTGTTTAAGAAAGAACTGCCGATGCTGGAAAAATTGAAGGTAGACAAAAATGCTGGAGAAACCCAGCGGGTGAGGCAGCAGCTATGGAGCGAAGGAAAAGGTGACTTTTCGGGTCGAAGGTTCTTGACCCAAAACGTCACCTTTTCCTTCGCTCCATAGATGCTGCCTCGCCCGCTGGGTTTCTCCAGCATTTTTGTCTACTTTCTTCTCCTGTGTCCTTTTCGCCCGACACGCAGTCTGAAGAGTGTCGAACCAAAACATCACCCAATACTTTTCACCAAATATGCTGCCTGACCCACTGAGGTACTCCAGCTTCGTGTACCACTGGTTTTTACTGGATAGAAACAGCTGGTAAGCAATTTAGGACAATTCGCCTTACCATGGACGTGTACAAACCCATAAGACACGATGAGAACTAGGCCATTCAGCCCATCAAGTCTACTCGGTCACTCAATCATGGCTGACCTATTTTCCCACTCCTCCCCCGCCCCTCCTCCCCCCCCCCCCCCCCCCCCCCCCCCACCCCATTTTCCTGCCTTCCCCCGTAATGTTTGGTGCCCTTCTTAATCAAGAACTTCCCAATCTCCACCTTAAAAATACCCATTGATTTGGCCTCCAGGGCCTTCTGTGGCAGTGAATTCCACAGATTCACCACACACTGGCTAAATAAATTCCTGCCCATTTCCATTCTTAGGTATTAAAGAAGGAACTGCAGATGCTGGAGAATCGAGGGTACACAAAAAGCTGGAGAAACTCAGCGGGTGCAGCAGCATCTAAGGAGCGAAGGGAGATAGGCGACGTTTCGGGTCGAGACCCTTCATTTTTCAGACTGGTCAGGGATCAGGGAAACGAGGAGATCGACGGTGATGTGGAGAGATAGGAACAATGAATGAAAGATATGCAAAAAAGTACGGTGAGAAAGGGAACAAGCCATTGTAAGCTGTTTGTTAGTGTGAAAATGAAGCTGGTGCGACTGGGGGTGGGGGAGGGAGATAGAGATAGAGGGAATGCCAGGGCCCGAGGGCTGAGGGAGAGGTGGGAAGGGATGGAGACAGCAAGGGTTAACAGAATTGAGAAAATTCAATGTTCAAGCCCAAAGGATGCCAGACTCCCCAAGCGGAAATATGAGGTGCTGTTCCTCCAGCTTGCGGGTGTTGCTCACGGTCTGGCCGTGAGGAGGCCCAGGACCGAGAGGTCGGATGTGGAATGGGAGGGGGAGTTTGAAGTGCTGAGGCCACCGGGAGGTCGGGTTGGTTATTGCAGACCGAGCGGAGGTGTTCGGCGAAGCGATCGCCAAGCCGCTTCGCTTGGGTCTCACCGATATAGATCATTTCTGGCATCTGGAGCAGCGGATGCAGTAGATGAGGTTGGAGGAGGTGCAGGTGAACCTCTGTCGGACCTGAAGGACTGCTTGGGTCCCTGAAAGGAGTGGAGGGGAGGTGAAGGGGGACAAGTGTTGCATTTCTTGCGGTTGCAAGGGAAAGTGCCCGGGAAGGGGTAGAGCGGGAGGGAGGGAAGAATTGACAAGGGAGTTGGGGAGGGAGCGGTCTTTGCGGAAGGCAGACAGGGGGGAAATGGGAAGATGTGGCGGGTGGGGGTTTTCCTCCGACATCACATCGTATCCCAGCCCCGCACGGCCCCGATTTTACCTTCTCCCCAAAATCCACAAACCCCGACCTGCCCTGGCAGAACCCATTGTCTCTGCCTGTTCGTGCCGCACCGAACACATTTCCACATACCTTGACGCCATCCTATCCACCCTTTAGTTAAATCCCTCCCCACCTATTGTTCAAGACACCTCAGACACTCTCCGTCGGCTTCCGCGCATTCCATCTCTCCAGGCCCCCATCCTCTCATCTTTACCATGGACGTCCAGTCACTCTACACCTCCATTCCCCCACCAGGACGGTCTCAAAGCCCTCCTGGGGAGTTTCTTCCTCGACCAGAGGAGCAACCCATCTACCGCGTCCACTGACACCCTCCTCCGCCTAGCAGAGTTGGTCCTCACCCGCAATAACTTCTTTGATTTCCTCCTCCCATTTCCTCCAAACACAAGGCGTAGCTATGGGCACAGGCATGGGCCCCAGCTACACTTGCCTCTTTTGTTGGGTACGTCGAACAATCCTTGTTCTCGGCGTACCAGGGCCCCATCCCCGACCTCTACCTCCGTTACATCGACAACTGCTTTGGTGTCACCTCCTGCAACCCACACACAACTGACTGACTTCATTCATTTCACCACCAACTTCCATCCGGCACTCAAATACACTTGGACCATTTCCTCCATTTTCCCTACCATTCCTTGACCTCACCAATCTCTATTGCAGGTGAATACGCTCCTGACCGACATCCATTACAAACCAACTGACTCCCACAGCTACCTGGGACTACTTATCCTCCCACCCGCTTCCTTGTAAGGACTCCATCCCCTATTCCCAATTCCTCCATCTACGCCACATCTGGCTCCCAGGAAGAGGTGTTCCACACCAGGTAAATCACAAATGGCCTCATTCTTCAGAGAACGGGGATTCCCCTCCCCCACTATTGTTGAGGCTCGCACCAGGGTCTCCTCCATACCCCGCAACACTGCCCTCGCTCCCCCATTCCCCCACTCGCAAACAGGGCAGAGTCCCCTGGTCCTCACCTTTCACCCCACCAGTCGGCAAATACAACATATAGTCCTCCGCCAGTTTCGCCACCTCCAACGTGACCCCTCCACCCGCCACATCTTCCCATTTCCCCCCCTATCTGCCTTCCGCAAAGAACCGTTCCCTCCGCAACTCCCTTGTCCATTCTTCCCTTCCCCTCCCGCTCTAAACCCCTTCCCGGGCACTTTCCCTGGCAACCGCAAGAAATGCAACACACTTGTCCCTTCACCTCCCCCCTCCACTCCTTTCAGGGACCCAAGCAGTCCTTCCAGGTCCGACAGAGGTTCACCTGCACCTCCTCCAACCTCATCTACTGCATCCGCTGCTCCAGATGCCAGATGATCTATATCGGTGAGACCAAGCGGAGGCTTTGGCGATCCGCTTCGCCAAACACCTCCGCTCGGTCCGCAATAACCAAACCCGACCTCCCGGTGGCTCAGCACTTCAACTCCCCCTCCCATTCCGCATCCGACCTCTCGGTCCTGGGCCTCCTCCACGGCCAGAGTGAGCAACACCGCAAGCTGGAGGGAACAGCACCTCATATTCCGCTTGGGGAGTCTGCATCCTTTGGGCTTGAACATTGAATTTTTCTCAATTCTGTTAACCCTTGCTGTCTCCTTCCCCTTCCCACCTCTCCCTCAGCCCTCGGGCCCTGGCATTCCCTCTATCTCTATCTCCCTCCCCCACCCCAGTCGCACCAGCTTCTCATTTTCACACCACAAACAGCTTACAATGGCTTGTTCCCTTTATCACCGATACTTTTTTGCATATCTTTCATTCATTGTTCCTTATCTCTCCACATCACCGTCTATATCTCTAGTTTCCCTGATCCCTGACCAGTCTGAAGAAGGGTCTCGACCCGAAACGTCGCCCATCTCCTTCGCTCCTTAGATGCTGCTGCACCCGCTGAGTTTCTCCAGCTTTTTGTGTACCCTCCATTCTTAGGTACATCCTTTTATTCTGAGGCTGCGCCCTCTGGTCCTGGACTCCCATAACTGGGAATATCCTTTCCATGCCAATTGGAAATGTGTATAAACCAGACTCAAGTACAGTTTGCATGTCTGAGAAAGGGCTGCAATTTGGTTGCAACAGGGGCCAATTAGTTGCATTTTAATATTGAAGACTCGTCAGCACATGTGAAGCTGCTGCAGTATATTCCAAGCCAGCATATTGTTATTCAGGGCACCAACCAAACAACCAACCAGTAAACTCCACATCAGGCTGGTAACCGCTCCGAGGCACCTCATTTCAGCTGTCAAGATGAGGCCTCGGGGGAGGGGGAGGAGGGGGTTGGGGACTGACAGCCAGCTCCTAACTGTTGAGGCAGCAAGCCAGAATAGCCCACAAGCGTCACCCGGCAGCCTATTGTTCAGTTAATTAAGACAACAATGTCCCAGGGGAAGTGGGGGGGGGGGGGGGGGGGGGGGGGGGGGGGTGGGGGGTGGCGAGGCTGAAGGAGAGAAGCGCTCTTTTAGTTTGAGGCACAGCGTGGAAACAGGCTCTTCAGCCCACGCCAACCAGCGATCGCCCGCACACTAGTTCTATCCTCCACACCACGGACAGTTTTCAGAAGCCAATTAACCAACAAACCTGCATGTCTTTGAATTGTTGGAGGAAACTGAATTTGAAGGTGATATTGGAAACGCACAGTCACAGGGAGAACGTACAAACTCTAGTCAGGATCGACTCTGGGTCTCTGGCACTGAGAGGCAACTCTACTGCTGTGCCATTGCGCACCAAATTTCATCCAGTCCATTACGAATGAGAAACATTTTAGGTGTTGCGAATACTGCACAGTATAGACCCTCTTAGGCCCATTGAGTCCATGCTGATCAACTATACATCCTCGCTATTCAAAAAAAAAAAAAAAATCGGAGTAACTCAACCAGTCAGGCTGCATCTCTGGAGAACATGGATGGGTTACAATACGAGACTGGAGCCTTCTTAAGACAGATAAGGGGGGGGGGGGGCTGGGAAGGGGAAGGGAGACAAAACCCAAGGGCGAGGGATTACCCATAACATGTTACCACCGCATTCATGAGATGCTGTCCCACCCGCCACAGTCATTCCAGCACTGCTTTTTTTTTATTTTTTTTTTTTTTAAAGTATAAATATAAACTTTAGTTCCGCATTTCAATTCTTGCAATGCAGAGATCTTTAAATCACACAAGTGTAAATCCTGCAAAAGCATGAAGCCCAACTCATGAAAGGGCTCCATCACACCCAGACATTCAGGTTTGTATGAAGCATCTTCTGACACCTGCCAACAAAGACACGGATGGAATATGTCCGTGGCCAGGATTCCTTCATATTGTGAAGCTAGTGTGAGAGCAGGGCACAAACATTTGTCTGCACTTCTCCCAAAAGTCATTCCCAATCCTCAGGGAACTGTTCACAACCAAATCCCAAAACACAGACTAGACTGAATTAGCTGCCAGGTCCACTGGGATTCATTAGCACGAGTAACACCAACTTCAACAGCAAGCAAGAGAGTCACCCGCCCAGAAAATTACTACTCGTAAATAAGCCAACCCATGCAACTCCTGCAGAGTTCGTCATTTGGGAGATGAGTTTTAGCAGCAACGAGATCTCCATTATTTCAGCAGAGACAGATTGCAAAAGCTTGTGTAGGAGGGAACTGCAGATGCTGGTTTAAACCGAAGACAGACAAAATGCTGGAATAACTCAGTTGGACAGACAGCATCTCTGGAGAAGAAGAATGGGCGATGTTTCAGGTTGAACTTGGGGTGGGAGATTGCAACCTTCACGTGGTCCGCCCTGTTTCGACTAATGCAATCAACTCGACGCGCACAAACGGAAGATCAAATAGAACAAGTTGTCCAACAAGTTTAGGCCGTGCATGCCACACGCAAGAAGAAAGTTGAACTTGATCCTAATTTGAAGGCGATACTGGATTACACCCAGTGTTCTGTTTCTGTAAGCACACACCTGTATAAACCTGTAGGGACATTTGCTGGTAAAGCCATAGACGTTGAATTGTCCATTGCCTGACCAGACGGCAAGGTCTGGAGAAGGGTCTCGACCCGAAACGTCACCTGTTCCTTCTCTCCACAGATGCTGCCTCACCCACTGAGTTTCTCCAGCATTTGTCTACCTTCGATTTTTCCAGTATCTGCAGCTCTTTTTTAAGCGGAACATATGGCAATGTTACATGCAACGTTTACTAATTTAGGCCTCCGCAAATATCAGCTTTTTCCCCTCAGGGATTCGCAAGATAATTATTTACACATCATTCAGCCCAAGCTCATGTTAGTTCAGACAAAAGAACAGCTAAGCTAATCTTCAATAACTGGCATATGTAATTACTGGAGTCTCCACAGCCAAGATAACCATCATTCATCATAGCAACTAATGTCAAAAAGCTTGTGCCATTTGATTTACAATGTTAGATTTATATATAGGATAGAGATTTGTTTAATTCATGGCATTCTGTCATTCATTCTTCAATGCTTTTTCACGGGCAGCACAGCGGTAGAGTTGCTGCCTCACAGCGCCAGAAACCCGAGTTCAATCCAGACTACGGGTGCTGTCTGTACGGAATTTGTACGTCTCCCCGTGGGTCTCTTTCCCCCCCCCCCCCCCCCCCCCCCCCGAGATCTTCAGTTTCCTCCCACACTCCAAAGACGTACAGGTCTGTAGGTTAATTGGCTTGGTATCAGTGTAAATTGTCCCTAGTGTGCGTTGAGTAGTGTTAATGTGGGGGATCACCGGTCGGTGCGGACTCGGTGGGCCGAAGGGCCTGTTTCCGCGCTGGATCTCTAAACATCACTTTAGATGCACTTACTTCCAACTGTGAAAGAGTAGGCGTCTACTTTTATATCCGTGCCAGTCAGAAAACCATTCCCGTTAACCAAGTTGAAGAAGATATCCAACACCTCACGGCTTGCTGGAGCAGCGTTCAAGAACATCAGGTCACAGGTGGAGATCACCGAGCCATGCCTGCTGGAGTTAGAGGACAATTAGATTGCAGGTTGTGTCAAAAACAACTCTGGCTTCTTCTTATCACAGATACTCCCATTATCCATCCCACACTTTAAAAGGACAGTTTTCCCCCATATCCCCTGACTCTGCCATCATTAACAGCCCTATCTAACTCTCTCTTGAAACCATCCAGAGAACCAGCCTCCACCACCCTCCGAGGCAGAGAATTCCACAGACTTGTCTAAATCCTTTTGAGCAAGTCATTTGCAGATATTTTAAACAATAACATAATAGATAGACCAGGAAGACTTAAATTTGAGATCACCAAGATTTTCAATCCAAAGAAATTGTGGGACAGATTCAATAAATGTGCAGGAGAACTTTGAACTAAAACTTACCCAAAATAACTCACCACAGCTTGCACAAAGTTGTGGTATCTTGGCTTCAGAATTGCCTGCAACTGAAACAGATAATTTAAAATCATTAAGCATTTCCAAATGCAGAAATATGGGACTGCAGACGCTACTTTAGAAAAGAAAAGCGAAGCAAGTGCTGGAGGCACTCAGCGGGTTAGGCATCTTCTCTGGAGAAGATGGGTAGGTGATGTTTTGGGTGGGGACCCTTCATTAGTCCAGATTGCCTGAAGGATCTCAACCCGAAACGTCACCTATCCATGTTCTCCACAGATGCTGCCTGACCTGCTGAGCTACTCCAGTACAATTTAAATAAGGATTTCCAAGTTATTTCTTTGCTTTCACTGCTCATACTAAAATTCTAACCTGGTAAAAGAGGCCATAAAAGAGTCTTCCAGTCTAATCCAACATTCTGGATTAGTCACATAATCCATTCCAGAAACATTACTGCTTTAGAAACTAATCTATAATAAATAAACTTACAATTTTAGTTTCCCTACATATGTTGAAAAACGGGCAAGGTTGCTTTAGAGCAATAGTGCTACCAAATTCACATTCACAAGTTATAGGGGTAGAATTAGGCCATTCAGCCCATCAAGTCTACTCCACAATTCAATCATCGCTGATCTCTGCCTCCTAATCCCATTTTCCTGCCTTCCCCCCAAAACCCTCGACACCCGTTCCAATCAAGAATTTGTCTGTCTCTGCCTTAAAAATATCCACCGACTTGCCCTCCACAGCCTTCTGTGGCAATGAATTCCACAGATTAACTGCCCTCCGACTACAGAAATTTCTCCTTATCTCTTTTCTAAAAGAGCTCCCTTTAATTCTGAGGCCGTGACCTCTGGTTCTAGACTCTCCCACCAGTGGAGACATCCTCGCCACATCCACTCTATCGATGCCTTTCATTAGTCTGTACTTCAATGAGGTCCTCCCTCAACCTTCTACGCTCCAGCGAGTAGAGGCCCAGTGCCGACAAACGCTCATCATATGCTAACCCACTCATTCTGGGAGTTATTCTTGTAAATCTCCTCTGGACCCTCTTCAGAGCCAACACATCCTTCCTCAGATATGGGGCCACAAATTTGCTTACAGTACTCCAAATGTGACCCGACCAGGGCCGTATAGAGCCACAGCACATTCCAACACACACACAGTGTGAAGAAGAGTCTCGACCCGAAACGCCACCCATTCTTTTGCTGCAGAGATGCTGCCTGTCTCACTAAGTTACTCCAGCATTGTGTCTATCCAACACATTTTAACATGTAAACATTTATAGAATTACTAGACATTACCGACCGAGTGACTGCCACATGAATCAATAGATCCTTGTAGTGGAGCGAGAGATGTGCAAAGGGTTAATCCACTGCATCCGCTCAAAGCCAGCTGCCCCACTCATCCTCAACTTGACTTTCCTCCCTATCCAGTATTTATCCAGTTATCTTTGGAAAACTATTAAATATGCCTTCACTACACCTCTGGAAGGTGCCTATAGAGTGGAAGGCCTGGGGTGCGTGGATGTGGAGAGGATGTTTCCACTGGTGGGAGAGTCTACCACCAGAGGCCTCAGCATTGAATGAAATTCTTTGCCACAGAAGGCTGTGGAGCAGTCAATGGATATTTTTTAAGGCAGAGATAGATTCTTGATTAGTACGAGTGTTGGGGGTTATGGGGAAAAGACAGGAGAATGGGGTGAGGAGGGAGAGATAGATCAGCCAATATTGAATGGTGGGGTAGACTGGATGGGCTGAATGGCCCATTCTGCTCCTCTAACTCATGATGACCTTACAAGTGGGTGTCTTGCTGCATATTAGAAGCATTGCACTATTAGTTTAGGTGCTGCCCAAAACACTTCATGAATCGGGAGGGATGCACATCTTTACTCTGCTGTGCCTGGGATAATTCTAAAGGAGTCTATAAATTTCAACCCAGATATTGCAACTGGACTACTCCACTACTAAAACCCTGCTCAAACCCAAACAAAGTACATGCCATTAACAGGAACAGAGTGCTTGCAGCTAATTGCCTCAAACTGTAGGTGAACTGGGTAGGGTTTGGACTTCCTGAGGAAGTGAGAGACTCAAGATAAAAAACCATGGTGTGGTTTTGCTCTTAAAACAGTTTGCAGTGTTGTTATGCAACAGGATGACTCATTTGCACAATATCCCACTTGGAAACTATGATTAAATCAAACCCCATACATCTTGCATAACCAATCGCCTTGCAAAACTACCGTTCAATAAAGCGCACTCCAGAAGCGATAAGGAGAGTGGTGCACATGGCCACATCAAGATCATAGCACGGCAACACTAGAACAGGGCCAATGGCCAGTCTTGCAACAACCGCTGCTGATGTTGGAACTTACTGCTCTGGTCACAGCCCCGCCGAGACTGCAGAAATATGCAGACCGGGAATCTCGAAGTGTCGTGTTGTACTCGTGGCTCTCGATCGCAAAAGAAATCGGAAGGACTCCCAAGTTCATAGCGGATCCTAAAATTTAAAAAGGTCAATGTGCATATTAATTTCCATCATCAAAAGAAGAAAAGTCACCCAGAGTAACACAACATTAGCCTTGTAGGACTGTGGGGTCTTTGTAGCAGATCCGACATTAACATTCGCAGAAGGTTCAGCATTACCATTTCCAAAGAAACCCACAGTGTTATTATCCATTTGGAGAGCATCATTTTCTACAGACAGCACAAGACCTGGTGGAGCTGCTGTCTCAGTGCCAGAAACCCAAGGTCAATCCCAACTAAGAACTCCATAGAATGCAAACGGTCAAACTGGGAGCAGTGGTGACATTGGACCTGGTAATGGAACTGATACAAGACTCAAACCACCACTTATTTGTGGTGAAGAATAATAAATTCTTAAGGGGTTGGGCAGGCTAGATGCAGGAAGATTGATCCTGATGTTGGGGAAGTCTAGAACAAGGGGTCACAGTTTAAGGGGGAAGTCTTTTAGGACCGAGATGAGAAAAACATTTTTCACACAGAATGGTGAATCTGTGGAATTCTCTGCCACAGTTGAGGCCAGTTCATTGGCTATATTTAAGAGGGAGTTAGATATGGCCCTTGTGGCTAAAGGGATCAGGGGGTATGGAGAGAAGGCAGGTACAGGATACTGAGTTGGATGATCAGCCATGATCATATTGAATGGTGGTGCAGGCTCGAAGGGCCGAATGGCCTACTCGTGCACCTATTGTCTATGTTTCTATGTTTCCATAAGTGCTGGAGTAACTAAGTGGGTCTATCAGCAGCCGGAGACCATGGATGGGAGCTGTCGTGGTTAGTCTGCAACACTCAAGATGCACACAAAACCCTACGTGGGGGCAGTATGGGTGCAAGGGGAAATAAAAAAGGAGACTTACCATTTACCCTCAAGGACCTCAGATTCACAGACCGATTCACAAGGTCGTTAAGTAGCATCAACACCTCAGCATTGTCCACATGCACGGGCGTAGAGAGAAGTGCGGTCCCTTGAATATTCACATCTCCTTGGATGGATCTACAAACACAATTAGCAAATATACAAAGCCCCAACATGGGCTACAAGCTTAGAAAGTACCCCAGATCAATCCTCGTTTCAGGCATATCATGGCCCTATCCCCGAACTCTACCTCTGTTGCATTGATGGCTGCATTGGTGCTACCTCCTGCACCCATGCAGAACTTACTGACCTAATCCATTTCACCACTAACTTCCATCCGGCAATTTTTATCTGCACCAGATCAATCTAATGTACGATCCTGTAGGCGCAGTGAAAGACGCAAAGTTTGGAGGGCACCCTCCATGCAGTAAAAGCTGCTAATGTTGGCAATGAAAAATAAAAAGACAATTTTATTTTAACACGAGGAACTGTAGTTGCTGGTTTACTAGAGTGCGTTGGAGTAACTCAGCAGGTCAAGCAGCATCTCTGGAGATCTTGGATAGTTGTGTCGGAGGGAACTGCAAATGCTGGTTTACATTGAAGATGGACACAAAAAGCTGGAGTAACTCAGCGAGACAGGCAGCATCTCTGGAGAGAAGGAATGGGTGATGTTTTGGGTCAAGACCCTTCTTCAGACAGAGTCGAGGGAGCGAGAGAGACATATGGACGGACAAGGTGTGAACATGAGGGATTAAATAGTTTCATCTATAATACCAATTGGAAGCCCCAACATACCGGTTTTCATTGTGTAAGTGATTAGTTGGCATTAACGGATGGCCTTGGCGAACGGTAAATTTGGTGCGAGATTGTAAGATGGAGGTACAGATATGCTGTAGCGTGATTCACAACAGCCAAGAATGCAAGTGCAGGTCCACAAGTAATTGTCCAGCACCCTCATTTCCAGAACCTTGGCGGATTACCCATCTTGCCAGACCAGAGGTCAAGACCTTGATGGGCTGCGATACTGGCCTGCAAAATCAGTCAGATCCACTGGATTACTCCACAAGTTTGTGTCCCTTCAAATATCTTGTACATTGAATAAAAGCATGATCATGACTTTCCACGAGTTTGAAGAAGGGTCTCAACCCGAAACGTCACCTACTCCTTCGCTCCATAGATGCTGCCTCACCCGCTGAGTTCCTCCAGCATTATCTTCCTATGATTTTCCACAATCAGTTTATTGCCACAGCAACAATCAAAAATGCAAAGTTCATGATAAATGAACATTTGTTCAGTCAGGTTAAAATCGGAGCAGACCACTCATTCCACTGAAGGGAAGGCACCCAACTCCATTCCTTTACCCTCCCCACAGGACAAACGTCATAAGACATCCATGCAACATTGCCTCTCCCTTTTGCACAAATTTCCATCAGTAGCCAAGCTTTACGCTGAGAATACAGATGCAGTTTCAGCTACATATCAAGAACTCGCCATCTGATAGTTTTCACAGTTGAGATCTACTCACATGACTCTTCCGATATTAAACTCTCGCACAAAATACTTTTCTTCCAGCGTTGCTACAACCTTGTAAGACCAAGACAAAATTTAAGATTTGAGAAATAGTTGCCACCCTTACACCCTATGCTGGAGAAACTTAGCGGGTGAAGCAGCTTATGGAGAGAAGGAATAGGCAATTTATCGGGTCAAGACCCTTCTTCAAACCGATGGATCTCGACCCAAAACGTCACCCACTCCTTCCATCCAGAGACTGCCTGTCCTGCTGAGTTTCTCCAGCATTTTTTGTCTACCTTTGATTGTTCCAGCATCTGCAGTTCTTCCGTAAACACAATGAGGAAATGTAGAATGGGTAATTGTCAGCCGAGGGGAAGATGACAATCAGTAAAATGTAATCAGGACTGAAACTAGGGTGGGGAAGGGGCGGAGAGGGAAAGTACAGATTACTTGAAGTTAATCAATAATCAAGTCAATGTTTTTTTCAGTGTTGATCCTCTACTCTAATATTAAATGCATCCAGGAATTTATGCATTCCGAGTATTGTTCAATGAACAACTAATACTCTGCAGTAGTTTGTTGGCCATTAACACAATTTTCAAAATCCATTGAAAACAAGAGCAGCCCATATTAAGTGACAAAGACCCTACACACCCACAGAAGACATTCCTACACAAGGCCTACTAGAGGAGACGTACCCAACTGCTCAAACGTTGAAGCAGATCAGGGAGGAACGTTGGCTGGTCTGTCCAGGGGCCAAATCCAACACTCAAGGCTGTAAACTCAATGAGCAGTGCCTCAGGCTGGAGATTTGCGAGACTGTAGCCTGAAATTAGAATGATAAACCATGAGCTTCAAATTAACAGTGGGGCAATCCGTCAAACACTCAAGACTAGACAGGTTAAAGGGACATCTGAACAGGTACATGGACAGGAAAGGTTTAGAGATATGGGGCGTACACAAACAGAGGGATTAGTATAGATGGGGCACCGTGGTCGTCATGGCAATTAGGCCGAAGCCCTAATTTCTGAGAATAACTACAGCTAATCGAATGAGTGTCTCATTCCTGGTTATTCATCGTGATAAGGCAAAAACTACAGCAGCATAAAGCCATCTAAAATTAATATTGTAAATCATAGATTTAATTTCTAAAGGGCAACTAGACTGAGATTTAACTGCTCACATTTATTAACCCAATATAGTGGAATGTCAAGAACTGCTATGTCTAAAGACATGCTTGAAAGGATCTGCCAATGAGGACCTTAAAGAACAATAGTTCCTCCCTACCCCAGGCATTAAAACTGCGTCAATGCGTAGGAAGGAACTGCAGACGCTGGTTTACACTGAAGATAGACACAAAATGCTGGAGTAACTCAGTAGGACAGGCAGCATCTCTGGAGAGAAGGAATGGGTGACGTTTCAGGTTGAGACCATTCTTCGGACAAGTCAGGGAAGCTTAAAAAAAAAAAATCCATTCACCCCAATGGCAGTCAGAACTGCTACTAAAGGGCCCTGCACAAAAATCAGGTCAATGGATCCTTAGTCTTGCTACACAATAGATTGAAATATTAAAACAGACCTTTCCACCTTCTAAGTCCATGCTGCCCATCAATCACCTGTCACACTATTTCTAAATTATCCCACCTTCACATCCACTCAGCTTGAATTGTGTTCAAAGTCAATAGCACTGGCCCAGGGGTGTCATTCCAAACAAACCACTCAATTGCCCCAAGCTCAGTAGAACAGAGTCTGGACTTGATTTCCCCATCGGTATCACTGCAGGTGGAGCTGGCAAGAATCCAACATTCCAGCAATTTTTTAAATTTTTTTTAAAAAGGCCAAGTTACCAGGAATAAATATTCAAAACCAGTATTTTAAATGGCACTTCAATATACTTGGTCACTATCCCTGAAGTTTAAAATTCCTGTTCCACACCTCACCACAATTAGTCAAACTGCCCTCCCCCCCCCACCTTCTCCTGTATCCACCTATCACTCACCAGCTTTGTCCTGCGCCTCCTCTCTTCTAGCTTTATTTAGCCCCCCCCCTTCTCCCCCCTCCAGCACTCTGTGAAACGTCACCTATCCAAGTTCTCCACAGATGCTGCCTGACCCGCTGAGTTACTCCAGCACTTTTGTACATATGCACTAGCTGCAAACTAAGCAAGTAAGTTTATTGGCCAAGTATTCACATACAAGGAATTTGCCTTGGTGCTCCACCCACTAGCAGGAACTAAGTGGATTTGTTCTTCAGAGGGCATTGATATCAAATCCACTCTCAAGAAACGCAGCACAATAACAGGAAGTTGACCTTAAACATTCAAGTACTCACCATTGCAAGCAACAGAGCTGGCATCCATTACCAATTCACTTGGACTGTGACCTTGGCGGTACACATGCGTAAGAACGGTCTGAACAATGTCAGAGCTAGAGGGCACATCAGCCTTGACCTGAAACACCACTTCACATTCTACTCTAACCGACCCATTCCTGCGTCAGAAGAACATTGAGAGAAGGATGGAGTTAAAACATGTGACTGGGGTAAACGGCGCACATGCAGGAGAAGATGCCTCCGATATACAAGCAGCTGTGGAGACCGCATCGGCAGTACTGCCTACAGTATTGCTCCTCAGGATTCATTGAAGCAGATCATTTGTTTACAAGTAACAGTACCTGGGCTGCCTGAGCCAATGTTGCTCAGGCTATATTTACCTCGTGTGTTTACAAGAGTCAAGAGGAGACTCATTCAAAATATTTAAGCTCCCAAGTCTTGAATGGATAAGCCAAATGTACTGAATTTGATCTAGAATTGGGTCACATTAAAAAATGATGCCATCCATTTAAGACAAACTAGGCAAGGTTGAAGGAACTGGAGAGGCTGGATCCAACCGAAGATAGACACCAAACGCAGGAGAAACTCAGCAGGGCAGGGAGCATCTCTGGAGAGTTGGAATGCATGACTTATTGGGTCGAGACCTTTCTTCAAGTGCCCATTTACTTTAGAGATTTTAGCATGGAATCAGTCCACTTGGCCCACTGAGTTCCACCAGCACTTTTTGTTGCTCCACAATTCAGTGCTTTGTATCTCGATATTACTGCTTCACCCTTCACCAAGTCACGTTATATTATTCACCCAGATATCATAGCTGAATTCCAGAATTCAGATCCATCCAAAGATAGGCACAAGACGCTGGAGTAACAACTCAGACGGGACAGGCAGCATCGCTGGAGAGAAGGAAAGGGTGATGTTTCAGGTCCAGACCCATTGGATGCATCTGATGACACTTTGTCAATTGGACCTAGCTAGGTACAGTGAAATACTTTGCTTTTTCATACAGAGTACACAAAAGGGTCACGACAAAGTGACAAAAAGTACTCGTCCCAGCTTCTGCACAACTATTCCGGTGATTGGTCCTGGTCTTTTTCTTGCTTTTAGTTCCTCCTCCCTGCAATCACTGAAGAAAAGTCCCAAAACATCAACTATCCAATTTCTCCAGAGATGCTGCCTGCATACGGAGTTCCTCCAACATTTGAACTGAACACTTTGTCACATAACAAGTCAGTGAAATTGCATAAACAAGGTATGCAAATAGACGCTCATAAAGGGAGCTTACCAAGTACCCCCGCGCCAGGTCTCCCCTTCTCCATGACAGTCCCCCCCCCCCCCACCTCCATTGACCATTTTGCATCTATCGTTGGTACAAACCAGCATCAGCAATTCTTTTTTTTCATCCTATGTACAGTATTTAAATAATAAGATATTCTAGGAGTGTTAAGAAACCAGATTAAATTATTTTTACACTTGCCTGAAACCAAGAATCTCGATTCCAAGAAAGTTGTCCTTGTAGCGAGCATGGAAGATGGCTCTCAGCTAAAATAAAACAGTCCAGCTATCAGTTATACAAAAATATCCTTGGAAAGTGGACAGAAACCATTTAATACACAATTCAGATTCTGGCTACTTGGGTAATAATGACATCAAAATTAGCTTCACAGAATCATCATAAATGTTTAAATGCATCTTTGGCCACAAGGACAGGAGCATAATTAGGCCATTCGGCCCATTGGATCTGCTCCACCATGATCTATATTTGCCTCACAATTCCATTCTCCTCGCAACCCAAAGTCTTGGCCTCTACAACCATCTATGGCAATGAACTCCACAGATTCACCACCCTCCGGCTAAATAAATTCTCC
Source organism: Okamejei kenojei (assembly GCA_035221665.1). Taxonomy (NCBI): domain Eukaryota; kingdom Metazoa; phylum Chordata; class Chondrichthyes; order Rajiformes; family Rajidae; genus Okamejei; species Okamejei kenojei. The sequence goes on along the minus strand of CM069169.1, from coordinate 17,028,495 downwards.
ATACCAAGAAGCAAGACAGCTATAGCTATTCGGGTTCTTGCACACTGCTCCTCACTAAAAAAAAAAAATGGAAATGTTTCCGATTTAGCCAATTCCATTTTGGGAAATGGAATTAAAATGAAGTTGGAACCCTCTGGGTGAAGGGAGAGTGTAGAATGTAGGCTCCGCACATCTGAATCCATCTGTTTTAGAAGGTTGAGGGGGGACCTCATTGAACCTTACAGAATAATGAAAGGAGGCATAGATAGAGTGGATGCAGAGAAGATGTTTCCACTGGTGGGAGAGTCTAGGACCAGAGGTCACAGCCTCAGAATTAAAGGGCGTTCTTTCAGAAAGGATGCAAGAAGGAAATTTAGTCAGAGGGCAGTTAATCTGTGGAACTCATTGCCACAGAGGGCTGTGGAGGCCAAGTCATTGGATATTTTTAAGGCAGAGAAAGATAGATTCCTGATTAGGTGTCCAGGGTTATGGGGAGAAGGCAGGAGAATGGCAGAGGTCAGCCATGATTGAATGGCAGAGTGGGCCGAATGGCCTAATTCAACTCCTACAATTTGATTCATTGCCAGTTATTTTTATACAGGCAGATAATTCATACACACGCTGAATCCCAGCCATTTCACTACCTAATCAGTGAGACCAAGTCCGAAGTATGAAGAGAGTTATTTAGGGCGAGTGGGGAAAGGAACATTGTTTTATAGGCACAAACTCATTTTGAGATAAGTTTAGTCACATTTTTAGTTTAGTTTATTGCCACGCATACCGAGCAAAAAGCTTTGTGTTGTGCGCGCTATCCAGTCAGTGGTAAGACAATACATGATTATAATCAAGCGGTCCACAGTGTACAGTGTACAGGATAAAGGAATAACATTTAGTGCACGATAAAGTCCACTAAAGTCTGAATAAAGATAGTCTGAGGGTCTCCAATGAGGTAGATGGGAGGTCAGGACCGCTTTTTAGTTAGTGATGGTATAATTCAGTTGCCCGATAACAGCTGGGGAGAAACTCCACCAATACAACACCAATAGTTTCCTCACACTTTCCCTCCACAATGCTGCATCTGATGAATTACTGGAAGAGTGGAGCCAATGTGCAGGACAACGGGAACCTCAATTGCCTCCACTCCAGAACCAAGCTCCCCACAATCCCAGTCACTGAGGTGAAGTTCATCACGATGTGTTCCTTAGTGTTATAGCTCCAATTATATTGGCTCATTGACAATGGTTTACACGTTAAACTCATTTAATAAAAATATTTAAAAATAAAAAATCTCATCCAAACAGTTTATGAAACTGGCTCAGAATCAGAAGTTAAAAACAAAGTTTAACCAAAGCTAATTCAAGTCTCCATGATTATCAACTTACATATTAAACACATTCAATAACAATTCTTATAACCCCATTTTAACTTGGGATCAGGAATACTTACAGTTCTGTCCACAACAGCCTCCAGCTCTTTGTAATCTTCAGAAGACCCGTCTCTCAAAGAATGTGAATAGCTTTGATTTAGGATTGTAAACTGCAGTAGAAGAGGGGCCTGGACTCCTGGGGTACTCTGTGCCGTCTGGGAATACAATGATGCCGTTTCACTCAACTCAAATGCAAAGGTGCTGGTGCCCGGGATTGTTCCAATAGCAGTCGCCTTTGTGAAAGGTTGTGACGTTCTTGGGCTCAACCTGATGCTAGTTGGAGAACGCTTGGATGGACTATCGTGGCTGGTAGTGAAGAGTTTCTCCGAGGGAAACGGCTTCCAGATGGGAGTAGATGACAAAGTCTCGGAGGACAGAGGGCTGGTGTGGGTCAAAGAGACAGAGACATGCCGTTCAGAACCAGGCATCTCAGTGGAAGTAGCTTTTATCCGAGTAGTTTGCTGTGTATGTGGCGATACCATGGATGTCCCTACTTTGGAGTTACCAGCCAGCCAAACATCTGGACTCCAGCTGGTCTCCGACAGAGCACTGGAGGAGTCTGACACAGATTGCCATTGTGTGGAATCACTAGAAACAGCTGTAGAGTACGTATCAGAAACATCTGGAGTTTGACTTGTGGCAATAGGCACATCCAAAAAACCATTGGTGACAAAAGCTGTGGAGGATGCAGAATTATCTGGAGTCAAGTGAATGGAGGGTGGAGCAGTTGAGTTTTCAGAAACATCTGTCAGTACTAAAGGTGATGATGACATGGAGTATGTGGAAACATCTGGATTGTGACTCCGGTCAGACACATCTGACGACTGCTCACTGTAAACAGAGGCAGATGTTGAGTATGTGTCAGAAATACCAAAGTCCTGCACAAGGGAAACAGATGAAGCCACTGTATGTTCAGGAGCATCCGAGGGCCAACTTGAAACCAGTGCATCTGATGTGGGGATATCAGAAGCCAAGGTAGATACACAAGGAGTCGCAGAGCAAGGGACAGATACAGCTGTGCTCCCGCTAGCAATCGGCAATGCAAATGTGGAGTGTTCAGAATGATCCACAGCCCGGTGAGTGGTGGAGTAGTCCACAACATCAGACGTCTGCTGTGCTGAAACAGAGGAGAATGCATCGCTTGGAGACCAGCTGGTAGAGTACGAGTCAGTCACGCTTAGAGTTGGGTCACTGTACACCGGTTCAGCTGTTGAGTGGGTGGTAGCAGTGTATGGAACATGTGCAATGGAAACATGTGAAGCAGCTGGGTACTCAGAGGCAGCTGAGAACCAGTCGGCTGAAACAGATGCAGTCACGGAATATGTAGACGTCTCTGGAGACTGACTGGCTGGCAACAGGCGCGATAGGCCAGGTGCTTCAGTAATGGGGACCGACAGGGCTGTGGAATATTCCGACACATCTGACAGCCACTGCCCTGAAGCTGGTGGAGTCTGACTGGTGAACAGGTACGGCACATCTGGATCTTGGGCAATGGAAACAGATGTGGTGTACCCCGCCTGGGAAAGGGCCAACAAGGTGGAGGAGACTGACCGATCCGTGGAATATGCATCGGTCACATCTGGTGAGATGGATGCCACAGAGGACATGGAAACATCTGCGGCTCCATGGAAGGAAGGCGATGCAGCTGTGGAGTTTGCTTCACCAACATCTGGAGCTGGTGTAATGGAAGCAAATGAAGCAGCTGAGCTGGTGTCAGATACATCTGGAGAGCAGCTGACGGGAACTGAAGTGGTCGGTTCATCCTCAGCAGCATCTTGCCAGCTCTCAGAGCTGCTGGATGGCCCAGCACTCTCAATGGACGTGGAATTAGAAAGCTCCTCAAATGTCGAGTCCCAGCTGACTGCACCAGTCCTCAAACGCACAGCAGGGGCCGTCTCTGAACCAAGTGAACTGGGCACTGCTGTGGATGGTAGAGATTGTGGACTGCTCTCAATGGATTCAAATGGTGTCAAGCCCGCAGTGACAACCCCATCGACTGAAGATTCAGTGAGAGACTCCAATGCATCAGAACGACTAGTACTGTTTGGAGGAGGTGTATTTTGCGAGTTGTCTTTTCTATCCAGTGTAGTCGTTCCCTCAGAGTTAAATGCTGGCTGCGATGCAAACTGGAACAAAGAGATGGTCACCTCGTGATCAGATCTCCCACTTACAGTGGAAGACGGTGGTAGGATGTGTCCGGTAGAAGTGAAGTCTAAAACATCGGCCCTTGGACTTGTCCAGTGACTGTACACAGTGTCTGCCAGGGTTGTAGGTACTCTTAATCCAATGACGACATCAGTACGTTTGCTCAGAGCAAGCGAGCTTTCTTCACCATCAAGGCCAGGACTCGTTGGAGAAGGGCGACTCGGTTCATCAGCAAAGCCCTCGGCTGTGGTTTGGAACTCGCCAGGGAACTGCAATGGAAACCCAGTCTCTCCAGCCTCCGATTTGCTCGGCAGAACGGTAGATTCCACAGACGGCCAATCTGCCGAGGATGCTCTTGCAAAACCCAAGCTCGAAACCAAGGTCTCCTGTGATGAAGCAGCAGGCACATCGGTTCCATCCTCTTCCTGTGTCACCCAGTCAATCTTCACTGGTGCACCATGGAGGCTTCCTAAAGATAGGACAGATTATTAATGGTTTGGACACGCTAGAGGCAGGAAACATGTTCCCAATGTTGGGGGAGTCCTGAACCAGGGGCCACAGTTTAAGAACAAGGGGTAAGCCATGTAGAACAGATGAGGAAACACTTTTTCACACAGACCTTTTGTGAGTCTGTGGAATTCTCTGCCTCAGAGGTCGGTTCACTGGGTACTTTCAAGAGAGAGCTAGATAGGGCTCTTAAAGATAGCGGAGATAGCGGGATATGGGGAGAAGGCAGGAACGGGGTACAGATTGTGGATGATTTGCCATGATCAAATTGAATTGCGGTGCTGGCTCGAAGGGCCGAATGGCCTACTCCTGCACCTATTGTCTATTAACAAGAGCAAGTTACAATTTCTGAAATTAATGAAAGTTCTCTTTTTGAAAGGAAACAGAGGTTGCCTTTTAAGGTCACAAATGAGACCACAGCAGAATTAGACCATTCGGCCCATCAAATCTACTCCGCCATTCAATCATGGCCGAACCATCTCTCCCTCCCAACCCCATTCTCCCCATAACCTCCGACACCCGTACTAATCAAGAATCTGGCTATCTCTGCCTTAAAAATACCCACTGACTTGGCCTCCACAGCCATCTATGGCAAAGAATTCCACAGATTCACCATCCGCTACTTAATCCTTCATACCCAACAGTGAGCAGGACACTGATCAAACAAATCATGTTCAGCATGCAGGCAGATCACTCCAAGCTGTTAGAACAATATGTCCCATCTACACTAGTCCCACCTGCTTGCATTTGGCCCATATCACTCCAAACTTACCCAATTCAGATATTTTTTCAATGTCACCAGTTTCCAGACACCCCAGGCTTGCACGATACCCCATGTATTTATCCTATCACGATAGGCGAGAATTTTATTTGGGTTACTTTAAGATCATCTCCCATTCCTTCAAACCCAAGACAGTCTGATCAATCTGCTTCATTCCATTCCCCAACCCCCTGGGATCCATATGATGAACGTTTATTGACAAAAAGCTGGAGTAACTCAGCGGGACAGGCAGCATCTCTGGAGAGAAGGGATGGGTGACGTTTCTGGTCAAGGCCCTTCTTCAAACCTTCAAATTCCCTTTACAAAACTGATATCCTTCCAGTAAGGAGACCAGATCTATACACAGTGTACTGCATGAAAGTATACTTACTCTATTCTCAATACAGTCACTCCAGTCTCAGTCAGCAAGATGCCAACATTGGCATTTACCAGGATAAAGTGCACAAACAGGCCATGATAGGAAACAGCGGGCTCAGCAGTATTACACTCCCTTGATAATCTGAAGATCAGAATGATCTTATTGCCAGCTCACCTGTACCATCTCTAAATTTAAAGCATGTACCATCCTTGAAGAACGGCTTCTCCAGACTGCCTCAAACAGCTGGAAAATGCTTACCTAGAACCACAAGTACGGGAAGTAGAGAATTCATTTTGGAATAATGCTTGCCACCTCGCTTGCTGCAGTCAGTGCTGGCTCACTCGATGTAAACCATTCTCTGAAGACCTGTTGGGAGGGAAAAGGTGGTTTATTGAAACAATGGAAGATCAAAAAGACTGGCACAAAATACTGGCGTAACTCAGTAGAACAGGCAGCATCTCTGGATAGAAGGAATGAATGGGTGACGTTTCAGGTCGAGAACCTTCTTCAGACGGTCAGGGAAGATGGAGACAGATGTGGTAGGGCAAGGTGTGAAAACAACAGATCAAAGAGGAAAGGGTCAAAGAAAATGGAGAATGGAGGGAGGTGTACAAAAAAACCTTGGGAAGGAGTTGAAGGAGAAACATTTACCTATCCTGGGCATGTACAGGAACAACAGCTTTTACCCAGGAGACACAGGGCAGGAAGTTTTGTTCAACTATGGAAAACATTGGTCTAACTACACCTTGGCAAGAAGAACACATCTATAAATTCAGTCGAGAGAGTGATGAAGAATTCCACATTGATTGAGGTGCAGTTTTTAAAGGCTAAGATTAAAAGCAATCGCACAATGTGAAAGTGCACTAGTAACACATTTGAGTGATTTGGAACGAAATGCACGAATAAAAAGAGATATTTAAACTTCAAATTTGAAATGTGGTTCCGTTTTGTTTGAAAAAAGGCACTTAACATTACAATAAATAATTACAAGTGAAATTCACTTATAGATTTTCCCCACCCCTAGAAGTTAGATTTATCTTAGAGTTCCCATGAAAGGTCATCATCAGCTTGAAGTGTTTCTCCTCCACAGACGCAGCCTGACCTATTGAGTATTTACAACATTCCCTGGTTTGGATTCAAACCATTCCAATAGGCAAGTAGTGACTCACCTTCTATGTTCCGACAACATAGAAAATAGGTGCAGGACTAGGCATTTGGCCCCTCAAGCCATTCTATGTGACCATCCAAAATTAATACCCCATTCCTGCTGTCTCCCCATATCCCTCGATTCCATTAGCCCCAAGAGCTAAATCCAACTCTCTCCTGAAACCATCCAGTGAATTGGCCTCCACTGCCTTCTGTGGCAGAGAATGCTACAGATTCATAACTCTCTGGGTGATAAAGCTTTTTTCTCATCTCATTCCTAAATGGCCTACGCCTTATTCTTAAACTGTGACCCCCTGTTCAGGACTCCAACTTGGGGAACATGTTTCCTGCATCTATCCTGCAACTTGGGGAACATGTTCCCTGCATCTTAAGGGACCTGTCCAATCCCTTAAGAATGTTATATGTTTCTATAAGATCCTCCAAGATGTTTCTATCAACACAAACCTTTATGCAAAGCTGCAAGAACACTTTCCCACACTCACAAAGTTGTAGCTAGCAGCTTCTTAAAAACGAAATACTTTTTCCATGTAACGATAATTCCTCTTTAAAAAAAAATGATTATCCTTTGTTACAGGGACAGTCAAACTTTACATCTTCAAACATTAGTGCTTAGTTGAAGAATGCAGGAAAGAACTACAGATGCTGGTTTAAATCCAAGGTCGACGCAAAATGCTGGAGTAACTCAGCGGGACAGGCAGCATCTCTGGGGAGAAGGAGTGGGTGATGCTTCAGGTCGAGACCCTTCTTCAGGCCATGGGTTTAAAGGCGGGGGGGGGAAGGGTTGTTGGGGGCTAGAGCAACAAGGGGCCAGAACCAGCAGAGAAGCCGATTAATGGAACCGGAGTAACGATTACGTTTTACAAAAGTGAACTGCAACCTAATGATCAAACTCGATAGAAAATCCCACACCAGTCTACTCACCAACGCGTAGGAAGGTAGAACTACAGCCACGCTATAGTCTACTAAAGGTTTATTTTTCCTCCTACGGGTTAAGAAACAGAGGAAAAATGTTTTTGGGGAAACCTATCTACCCCTGCCGCCATTTATGCGTTGCTCCCATATCAGCTAATCTTTAATTAACCTGCTCGACGTCCAACTGCGAATTGGGCGGCAGGAGGGCCACTCAGCTGAGATCAATTGACTGGTGATCAGCGGGTGTGGCCAGGGACTGAGTTTGCGTGAAAGGGGCTCTTGGTTTCTTGGTCCTCCAAAATATTCCAAGTGGAATTTAAACTTTATGGGGAGTGGGAGGAAGTTTGGAAAGAATGCACTTCAGCCTTTCACATGCAATCTGTAAGTGTCCACAATCACATTGCATGTGGACACAACATGCTGATCGTCTGAAGAAGGGTCTCGGCCCCAAACCTCATCCATTCTTTCTCTCCAGCGATGCTGCCCGTCCCGCTCAGTTACTCCAGCATTCTGTGCCCTATCTTCGGTTTAAACCAGCATCTGCAGTTCCTTCCTACACATTACATTGCATGTGGTGTTTGATCAGTTATTGCAACCCTCTACTCAACGCACAAACTTTCAAACCACTTTAGTATCTTCACTTGCTAATTCACAAGATGGTTGATCTACTGGGTTTGGACTTTGCTGATTATTCCCTTTGCCTCTCACTCGCCAGGCTTTGTCCCACCCTACCCCTCTTCCAACTTTCCCCTACTAGATAGCTTTGATGACATATTTAGATTATTGTGTTCAGTTCTGGGCACCATATTGTATTCCAAATGTTGTCAAGCTGGAAGGGATACAGAGAAGATTTATAAGGATGTCGCCAGGACCAGAGGGTGTGAGCTACAGGGAGAGGTTGAGTAGGCTGGGACTCTATTCCATAAAGCACAGGAGGATGAGGGGTGATCTTGTAGAGGTGTATAGGATCATGAGAGGAATAGATTGGGTAGATGCACAGAGTCTATGCATCTGTGAATCGAAGACCAGAGGATATAGATTTAAGGTGAAGGGGAAAAGATTTAATCGGAATTGAGGGGTATCTTTTTCACACATAGGGTGGTGGGTGTATGGAACAAGCTGCCAGAAAGAATTCAGAGATGAATTGAATAGAGTGAATGTGGAGAGGATGTGTCCATTAGTGGGAAAGTCTAGGACTAGAGGTCATATTAAATTAGAATTCAATCAGAATTAAAGAACGTTCTTTTAGGAAGGAGATGAGGAGGCATTTCTTTAGCCAGAGGGTGGTGAATCTGTGGAATTCTTTACCACTGAAGGCTGTGGAGGCCAAGTCAGTGGATATATTTAAGGCAGAGATAGATAGTTTCTTGATTAGTACGGGTGTCAGAGGTTACAGGGAGAAGGCAGGAGAATGGGGTTAGGAGGGAGAGATAGATCAGCCATGGTTGAATGGCAGAGTAGACTTAATGGGCCGAATGGCCCAATTCTACGAGTATCACTTCTGATCTGATGACTTCATTGAACATTATCATGACCTAAATTGATATTTCCAGCATAATTGGATGGCAACCAACAAGGACAACCGGTGTTATTTTCTTTGAATGTGTGTATATTTAGTGAGCTCATTTTGAACTTGAGAGACATACTTGAAGCATCTTTATAGTCAAGGGAGTCCTAGCAATTCCTCTGCCACTGTTGTCATGGCAATGATATTCCCAAGTGATTTTGCTGTCTTAATGAATCATTCTTCGTCTAGTGTCGCTTGAATTAAACATCCAATGGCATCCTGAATCGTGTTGGAAGGTAGCCCAGTCATGACTAAGTGTTGTGAAAGCAGTGATCCCAGCTGCCAGCCAGTTGTGTGCAAGGTGATTAAGCCAAATTATTGCAGAGAAACAAACTGAGAATCTCACCAATGGCTTTTACCGAGACCAAATGAAGTCAGCAACCTCACATTGAAACAAAAATATTCTATTCCATTAGGTTGTTCTTTGGAGAAAACTGGAGTAGCTCAGCGGCTCAGGCAACATCTCAGGAGAAGCAGTAGACACAGTATAAACTATTGAAGTATAATAATATGTATAGAATGTATTGGATGTCAAATTCCAGTGCTAAACGTTTGCTCCTTGGCATAAAGTGCTACAGATTCTCAATCACTGGAAATTAGTCAGTGTTCACTTCGGGGTGGGAGATTGCAACCTCCACGTGGTCCACCCTGTTTCAACGAATGCAATCAACCTGGCGTGCACAAACAGAAGATCAAACAGAACAAGTTGTCTTACAACTTTAGGCTGTGCATGCCATACGCAAGAAGAAGAAGTGTTAACTTCCCTTGACATCAATAAAAATAGAAGCTTGCTTTTGTGGTTTGACAGACATAAATGATGGAAGTTCAAGTTCAAGTGAGATTATTGTCGTGTGTCCCAGATAGGACAATGAAATTCTTGCTTTGCTTCAGCACAACAGAACATAGTAGGCATTTACTACAAAACAGATCAGTGTGTCCATATACCATTATATAAATATATACACACATGAATAAATACATTGATAAAGTGCAAATAACAGATAATGGGCTATTAATGATCAGTTTTGTCCGAGCCAGGTTTAATAGCCTGATGGCTGTGGGGAAGTAGCTATTCCTGAACCGGGTCGTTGCAGTCTTCAGGCTCCTGTACCTTCTACCTGAAGGTAGCGGGGAGATGAGTGTGTGGCCAGGGTGGTGTGGGTCTTTGATGATGCTGCCAGCCTTTTTGAGGCAGCGACTGCGATAGATCCCCTCGATGGAAAGGTCAGAGCCAAATAACTTTGATCTAGTGTGAACAACTAATCGATGGCCGGTGGGTCGAAGAGCCTGTTTCCTTGCTGCATCTCTAAAGTAAACTAAACTGAATAGCAAGGAATTAGTGCACCACACATACAGGGACACAAGTGTAAAGTCCTTTCATGTTCATCTATTGCCCTTTGTTATGCTTACAAGCCTTACCTCTATGTGACCCCCTGACCCATCAGTGTGGTAGGTTTCTAACCAGCTCCACGGTGCAGGGAGGATTGGGGGATGGAGAATAAATGCTGGCCTCAGCAAAAAAAAACACTGAACGTTGGACCAACATTGTAGAAGTTGCATTTACATTGTGGTTGAGAACTGGAGCTCGACGTGAAACCCGCAACGAAACTGGAAGTTTCACTTCCACTGTATGAACCAACATTTGGTGCATCCTTAATTTGCAAGCAATGTTAGTGGCAAGACAAATTGATCAGAGAATGGTAGTGCTGTGTTGAAGACATTGTTATAAGTGTAATAATAAGTCATAGGAGCAGAATTAGGCCATCTGGCCCATCAAGACTATTTTGCTGGTAGACAAAAATGCTGGAGAAATTCAGCGGGTGCAGCAGCATCTATGGAGCGAATGAAATAGGCAACGTTTTGGGCTGAAACCCTTCTTCAGACTTAAATCTATTTCGCTGTTCAATTTGGCCCATTGCGTCCTCTTACTTAATCCTGCCTATCCCATTCCTGCAGAAAGGAACAGTAGATGCTGGTTTACACCGAAGATAGGCACAAAATGCTGGAGTAACTCAGCAGGACAAGCAGCATCTCTGGATAGAAAGAATAGGTGACATTTTGGTCAAGACCTTTCTTCGGACTCTATCTTTTACCCAGAGCTCTGCAAATGATCTTGCTTCAAACGTCCATCCAATATCTCCTTTGACTATTTCCACCAATCTTGCAAGGTTAGGGTTTCAAGAGGGAGCTGCTGTTATCAGGTAAGCCTAAGGTTTGGGGCGGCACAGTGGCATAGCGGTAGAGTTGCTACCTTACGGCACTTGCAGCTCCAGATTAGATTCTGACTACGGGTGGACCAAGGGGCCTGTTTCTGTGCTGTTTATCTAAATTAAACTCACATCTAACGTGTAGGAGTTGTTTATCTAAATGATGTCAAATTGGGAAAAGGGGAAGTACAACGGGATCTGGGGTCCTTGTTCATCAGTCACTGAAAGTAAGCATGCAGGTACAGCAGGAAGTGAAGAAAGCGAATGGCATGTTGGCCTTCATAACAAGAGCAGATGAGTATAGGAACAAAGAGATCCTTCTGCAGTTCTACAGGGCTATAGTGAGACCACACCTGGAGTATTGTGTGCAGTTTTGTTCTCCAAATTTGAGGAAGGACATTCTTGCTATTGAGGGAGTGCAGCGTAGCTTCGCAAGGTTAATTCCCGGGATGGCGGGACTGTCATATGCTGAGAGAATGGAGCGGCTGTACCCCATGGAATTTAGAAGGATGAGAGGGGATCTTCTTGAAACGTACAAGATTATTAAGGGTTTGGACATGCTAGAGGCAGGAAACACGTTCCCGATGTTGTAGTTAATGGCAGGAACAGCATTGGTGTTCAGAGGGATCTTGGGGTCCAAATCCCGAGCTCCCTTAATATGGCAACACATGTAGATGGAGTGGTAAAGCAGGCGTACGGTATGCTTGCATTCATCGGTCAGGACATTGAGTCCAACCATCAGGATAGCGGGAGTAAGTCAGCAGGACAGGCATCATCTCTGGAGAGAAGGAATGGGTGACGTTTCGGGTAGAGACCCTTCAGACTGAGAGTCAGGGGAGAGGGAAACTAGAGATATGGAAAGGTACAAAGAGAATGAAGACAAGAAAGGTAGACAAAGATGCTGGAGAAAACCAGCGGGTGAGTGCCTTTCGTTGTCTCTGTACTTGTACACTGCACAATGACAATAAAGTTTTGAATCTGAATCTCAGCATCTATGGAGCGAAGGAATAGGTGACGTTTCGGGTCGAGACCGTTCTTCAGACCCTTCCATATCTTGTTTCTCTCTCCTGACACCGTTTGTCCATTCCCTCCACATATGCCGCCTGTCCCGCTGGGTGACCTCCAGCACTTTGTTTTACTCGAGATTCCAACATCTTCAGTTTCTCGTGGGCTGGAGGATTACAACCTTCACGTGGTCCGCCCTGTTTCGACTAATGCAATCAACTCGACGTGCACAAACAGAAGATCAAATAGAACAAGTTGTCCAACAACTTTAGGCTGTGCACGCCACACAAAAGAAGAAGTTTCTTGTGTTGCCAACATTAGAATTGAGCAAGCGCGAAACTTTGATATACAAAATAAATGGTTGGACATGGAGCAAGGGCAAGCTCAATTTTCTTTGTGTAATTGAATCTTGTGGTTTATGGAAAATGTTACTAACATTTGTGACTAATGTTCATTCATCTTTGCCACAATGTAATAAATAATCCCATTCCATCAGCGATGAGGTCAACGAAAGAGCGTTCACGTCGCGGCCCTGTTTCTACTCATCTTTCCATCACCATGCGCAAGACAGACACCATTGTATGCAGATGCCGTAAAGTGTGTTCAGCTCTGGCTGAACAACTTCTAATCTTGTGTGTGGATTCGATACAAAGATCAGACATAAGGCAAATCCAACCATGTTTCTTCAGTTCACATCAGCAAGTTCAACATATCCCTGCAGATGAGGTGAGATTGAGTTTCAGTGCTGCAGCATTGAGACTGCAACAGTTCTAATCTCTCTCCAGAACATCCATCATGATAGCTTCATGGATGCCAGCAACTGGAAGGTAGTCTTATATGACGTAGTCTTCTTGATTAGTAAGGATGCCAAGGGTAACAGGGAGATGGCAGGAGAACGGGGTTGAGAAAGAAAAATAGATCAGGCACGATCAAATGGGGGTGCAGACTCAAAGAGCCAAATAGAAACATGGAAACATAGCTTAAGACAAATGGCTTAATTTTGTTCCTTTGTCTTATGGGCTAGAAGTATATATCGTCAATGCCGTCTAGGTTGAGTTGAAGACTGGTAAAACAATTATTGAGCACAGGAGGGAGGTGAAAAAAGAGGGCGAGTAATACTGCAGAGCTAGGTGTCAGAACATGCTCGCAGTACCAGCTCCACCACCAACTGGAATACTCCATCGTACTGAAGAGGCTCAATGATCACAGCTAGTGGTTGAGGTAGATCTGGGCAACTCCATCTTGTATTGTGCCTTCAAACATTTGCACTGATGATTTTCTTCCAAGACTCGAGGTTCAAGAAAGTTTGTAGAAAAGGATTAGTCCAAGGGGAAGAGAACCCACACCTTTGGTCCACGGCCGTGGGAGTTGTTAACGTACTGTCCCCTTTGTCAGATGGTGACTAAATCCAGTATCCACGCCAAGTATATTGCATTTAATTATTTCTTCCGTTGCGCCAACATTTCAACCCGAAGCAGATTGCATAATGTAGCAAGAGACACCAGTGTAAGTTAAAACTAGTAGAAAGAGGCCAAATTGAATGGCTGGCCGGTGGCAACTCTGGAAAGAGAACTGCAGCAAAAAGTTGGTGTGCATGCTGCCTGCAGTTAGAAGCAGCGATGAACATAAATATCACTCAATACAAGTTCTTTATTATTGTGGATAGTTTGGAAAGGTACTACAGCAATTAATTGGAAACACCCTAATGAACAATTGCTGCTCGTTTCTCATATTTACCTGTGCCATAACTAGTTAGAAAGTTCTTGGCAACATGGAAGTTGTGTCATGGCAGCAAGAACTAGTATAACAGTCAGCTCTAGAATTGTTGGCAGGGTGATTGGCATCTATGACACTTTGGAGTGATGCCCTATTCACGGACCTGTGTATGCTTTCACATTATAATATGCTCAGATTTTGGTTTTCTCGTTGAATGTGATTTTGACGTTCAGCTGAATAAAGATTTCAACTTTAAGCGGAATAGAAATCTTTGCTAACGTCATGGAGACAACACTCATGAGGTAACATGGCGGCAAGTCCATCTTTATTGAAAAAGATGTAGGTCTGCTTTCTTAGCATCTCCAAGCCCATTGCCTAAGGCCTCAATGTGTTGTAGTGGCATCACTTACCTTATGTGCCAAAGCCTCGTGCACACAACTGGCTCATCCTTGTTGGAAAATTAAAGACTAGGCTATCAGTTGCTCTGAATAACTTGAAAAGATGTGAAATAAAAAGTGCTTATGTTTTGGGCTTTGTTTATTTATTTCAACTGCGAAGACAGATGTTTTTCATTTCAAATTCATTCCCATCTTGTGGATGATGACATCCATGCTTCCAAGAAAGATACCTTAATATCTCAACACCATGTGTTCTATTGAGTGATCTTTATTGTTCTATTCTTTTGTTTTCTTCTAGACGAGCATCATTCTCAGCATCAGGGAGTGAGATTCCTTCGCATGTTAAGTCTTCACCATCTTAAGGATCAATCACAGCATTCTCCACAATGTTAAGGGTCAACATCTTCACAATCATAAGTCAATGATACCATTCCGTAGGGACTTCTGGAACTGCAGACTGTAATGCAGGACTCCACCTCTTAATTACCAGCACTTCAGGTAGGGTTACTTACTGAGCTTTGGCAATGGGTGGTCACGGTGGCGCAGCGGTAGAGTTGCTGCCTTACAGCGAACACAGTGCTGGAGACCCGGGTTCGATCCCGACTACGGGTGCTGTCTGTGCGGAGTTTGGACGTTCTCCCCGTGAGTTTTCTCCGAGATCTTCGGTTTCCTTCCACACTCCAAAGACGTACAGGTTTGTAGGTTAATTGGCTTGGTAAATGTAAAAACTGTCGTGTGTGTGTGTGTGTGTGTGGGAGTGTGTGTGTGTGTGTGTGTGTGGGATAGTGTTAATTTGCGGGGATCACTGGTCGACGTGAACCTGGTGGGCCGAAGGGCCTGTTTCCGCCCTGTATCCCTAAACTAAATGTCCGTGCTGCATGACAAGACAAATTTCACTACACCAATTGGCGTATGTGACAATAAATGTCCTTTGTCCTTTGTTATCCACAAGCATCAATTTTGGAGTTGCATTTGCACAAAGGTGTATTTTAATTCACTCCATGTAAATATATTCAAAAGAACCAGACACATTTCAATAGTTTAAGATCTTTATACAAAAGTAGTTTGTAACAACACACTATTTCAATCTTGTTTTAACATACTGAGATACAAAACTAAGGTATAACAAAAAAATAGAAAACACCAGTGTAACTATGCTACTTACTTATGTTATCAATGCCTCAAGTTCTTAGTCTGTACAGCAGCAAAAGATGAGCACATTTACCTCCATGATTTACAGTATGCAGTTATTTTTTGACAAAAGGAAAAGGGAGCCAAATTTACAGCAATGTTAAATCTTGTGAGTGTACAATTGCTATTTTTGAAAAATTGTCCATGGTGACTCCAGCAAGCAAATTTTTTTGTTTAACGTGATACATATTGAAATTGAGATTTCTGTATCATTGATTCTTAATTTATATATTATCTGAGACCAAACAGTACTCTATGCACTGGAGGTAGACAAAAATGCTGGAGAAACTCAGCGGGTGAGGCAGCATCTAAGGAGCGATAGAATAGGTGACGTTTCGGGTCAAGACCCTTCTTTAGACTATGCACTGGAGCATAACTTGTAAAACTCTGCCCACATTACCACAACCCAACCAACCTTATAGTGTTCACTGTAATTTTAGAAGGGAGGTTACAATAAAATGCTTCTCTACTATCAAATGTTTATAAACAAATTTGTATTCTACATTGTTGAACTGAACGCCGAGAAATAGACACAGTAAAATGATCGGCTCAAATATTTTCAATATTCTACCCACTAATCAGCCGTTTCTCTAGAAATATGGTACAGGGACGGAAATGGAGCTCTATCACCCCAGGTAACAATTAAATAAATCAGGTTTCCTGGCAACTCCCATTTGGTAGGTAGGTGTGTACGCACACCTGTGTGTGTGTGCTCATACTAATGGTGAAATACAGCTAGCTGCAAGCTAGTTAATTTTACTTGGAACTTTGAACCTTTTCCTTAATTTAAATTTAGAATGTGTATGCTTTTATCCCTAATTGATATCATAGGAATGTTATTCGCCCTATTGTCCCACCAACATTTGGATTGTAAAGAAGAATCAACACACACATTATTTTGCCATCTTGGAATTAAGTGTTGCAGAGGTATCATTTTTTTGCGAGTAAACTCAAACCCCACAGAGACTTGCTGCAGTTCTCTTGCAATATGCAGAATTTCTACTAATTACTTGCTGAAGTTTGCTTTACTTCCCACCGTGGTCATCTGAACAAGTGAGAATTCTTAGTCAGTCATCAACTCTCAGCCATCCCTTTTCATAATCTTGCAAGAGTTCAAGGTAGTACTTCCAATCAGGTTCAGTCTCATATTTAACCTCATACACAGTCTTCAAAGGATTCTCGTGCTTTTCATGTACCCTGAGTACGACGCCTTTATACCAAGACTCAGATTTATCATTTTCCTCATACAGATGCCTGATATGTTTACCCACTAAATTTGGGTACTTATTTTCCTGATGATTTCTTAAGCTTCGAGGTTTCAAACCTTTCTTCTGATCCAGCCGCTGTGAGTTTCGAGTCAATAAAGGCTTTCTTGTGGTGATTGGTTTCAATATTATCTTTCTGCAGGGAGTAGTTTTCACTGGTTTATGCCACTTTAGTTGCACGATCGAGCCACGGAGGTGGAGAACTTTGGACGTGCTTAGTGCATCCGTATTTTTCTTTGCAACCATTTGGGGTTCTTTGACCTTTACAGTGCAGGGAATATTTGTTCCATTACTGTTATTTTCAATGACCACCCTGTTCAACTTAACTACCAAAGCACTTCCCCTCTTTTCAAAAGTATTTCTCACCCTCTCCTCCAAGACCTCTTTGGTACCCCTGCATAGTTTTTGTGGAGTTGGCTGAGGGTCCTTGGCCAATTCCACTGCACAAGGATTTTGCTCAGGTTCTGTGGGGCAAGATTTTGCCGAGTGATCAATTGACGATGGGTTAACTTCGTTTGCAGATGATGAACCACTTATTGTATTATTACATACAGGGTTGGAATTTACACATGAGGAAACATTATCATCCCGTAGCCTTTTCCTTAGTTTCACACCAAGTCTGGGTACGGTAATGCCATCGTTAGGCTTTTCTTCAATGGAAGAAGGGGTTTTAACTGGTGGTCTGCTTTCCATTTTTGTCTTCTTCTCACCAGAACCAGAATCTGTCTGCTGATCTTCATGACTACTCTTGCCAGCTGGATTTGGAGTGACGACAATCTTCTTCAGCTCTTCCTCATTTTGGTCACCTACAAAATACAAGAATTGTATACAATTAGCATTTCAGATAAGCTAATTAAATCATTATTTAATAAAGAAATGAAACATTAAAAAATGCTACAGGATTCAAAACACTGGTTAAAAGATACCTGCAATGGAGCATCTAGACCAACATGTGAAGGTAGATCTGCAAGAAAAAAATTCATTTACAGCGATCTTATAGGTTGATTATTAATTATGCCTAATATATATTTTAAGTAGGTTTTAAATTTGATTTTTTTTTTTTAATTCCCAGCTACATCTAATATTATTTTTCTCTCCTCCAAAAGATTTGAAACTTTTATTTGGTAAAATTATAAGATTTTCTCTCTTACTTGCTGCTGCAGAGACGGAGGTGCAACATGAGCCTGGCAGATTAATCTGCACTGCTGGGTTTCAGTTAAGACTACAAAATTATCCAAACTTTCCAAATTTAAATTTGTCTTTAAGCTTTCGTAACACACAAGACCATTAAGTGTTTTAAACAGAAGGTGAAATATGTACAGGGATATAATTGTTTCGATTTTAGATCTTATATTCAGAGGAGGTAAACTGTGTGTCAATTCCAATCACATCTTCCTTTTTAATGCTTCAGTGCAGATCAACGACAAGGTTTTGTCATCAAGGTAGTCATTCCTTTCCCCCACTATTTTATAGTTCATATTACAGAAAATACTCAAAATTCCCAATTTAGCAGCTTACATTTTTTTAATTAAGGTGTCCAAGAATATGATTTGCAATGGTAAAATAATGACCAGTCATTCATCGAATTACAGGCAATAAATGCTCAAGATAGGAGCTGAAAATAGATGCAATCCTAATAAGCAACGGACTCCATTTGATTATATGTGGATACTTCAAGGCAATGTATTCAAAGTTGGTCAAAACATTGGATATCTTGATTTTGGACGGAAAGCTTACATTATATCTATGTGACAAAACAAGTTGTGTATTTTACTAAATCATGCAGAAGATCCCATGATCCAGGGATCTTGAGGTCCAAGTCCATAGCTCCCTGAAAACGGCAACACATGTTGATAGAATGGTAAAGAAGGCATATAGTATGCTTGCCTTCGTAGGACAGGGAATTAGGAATAAGAGTCATGATGTTGCTTTATTGGATGTTGGTTAGGCGCATTTGGAGTACTGCGTGCAGATCTGTTTGTGCCATTACAGGATGGATGTGGAGGCTTTAGAGAGCGTGCAGAAGAGGTTTACCAGGATGCTGCCTGGACATTAGCTCTACGGAGATGTTGGACAGACTTGGATTGTTTTATCTGGAGCAATGGAGCCTAAGTGGAGACCTGATAGAAGTACCTCAGGTTATGAGGCATAAATAGGGTAGTCAGTCAGAAACTTTCTTGCAGGGTGGAAATGTCAAAGACTGGAAGGTGAGAGGGGCAAAGATTGAAGGAGATGTGTGGGACAAGTGTTTCTTAAATGCAAAGTGGCAGATGTTTGGAGAGGCCAGGGATGGTGGTGGAGGCAGATGTGGTATTTCAGAGCCACATGGATATGTGGGGGGAATAAATCAGATGTATGCAAAGGAGATTAGTTGAACTTGACATCCTATTCGGCACGGATATTGTGGGCTGAAGGACTTGTTCCTGTGCTGTAGTATTCTATGTTGTAAATCAGAAGTCATCATTGACTTAGTATTCCATGCAAGAGTTATAGTTCAAAGCTACCTTGCTTACACAAGAAAGTCTTTCCCTGGAACCTATTGTAGTATATTTGAGATTCATCCCAAGCATTAAGATATGTTGTGCCATTTTTCTTGTAAATATCCATATCATCTTCCAGGGACGCAACAGATCGGTGGGAATTGAAGATGAACTTTTAACAGCATGGTTACTTCATTTTGGGTTGCCACTAGAACTGTTTAGACAAACCACATTACAATTCATGCAATGCAAGGGTACCACAGTGACACAGCTAATAGAGCCACTCCCTCCAATACCAACGACCTGGGTTCAATCTTGGCCTCTAGTGCTGTCTGTGTTGAGATTGCACGTTTCCCTTGTGACTGTGTGGATTTCCTTCCCATAGAATGGAATACTTTATTGTCATAATGGACAAGGCACAGTGAAATTCTTTGCTTGTATACTCAAGGTATATAAACAGTCGCCACATACGGTGCTGACAGTTACTTTATTCTCCCCGTCAGTGGGCAACAGAAGTGTTGTTACAGTTAAAAGATGAAATCCAAAAGTAAAGACATTTCCAGAACACATTTTGTAAGACATTGTCCTCATTATGCAAACTAATCAAGTTTCTTGGAGACTATCCACATAATTTACTTGATGGATTTCAGCCCAACGCATTTAGTTTAATGCTTTTTAAAAAAACTGGGAGGTAACGGCAGTGTGGAATAGGAGTGGAGGCAAATTGGTGGGGTTTAGAGTCTGTGAGAAGGATATAATTCATTATTATACGTTATTTATGAAATGACAGTAGAACCCTGAAATTTGGACTTTCTTCATCTTTTTAAAAAAAAATTTGAAGCTAAAAGCTTAATAACCATAAAGAGTATTTTCTAGAGGAATGCCCAGTTCCAGGGGTGTAGGTGAACGATAACAGGGGAGGAATTTTTGCCCCAATCGCCTGGAGAGGATCTCATGTTGCATTTTCCCAGACTTTTGCCCCGTGCTCGTACATGGACCATGAACAGAACAGTGAACTTGATGACTGGAGGATGTGGTCACTAACTGCTGATAAAACAAGACTAGAGAAAAAGCTAGCGACATCAAGAAATTCACACGCACAATTTTGTCTTTAGTTTTGGATTTCATCTTTTAACTGTAACAGACCAACACCTAACATTGTAGCTTGCAAACATTAATCCAGACCGGACATCCAAATATATCACCTTTTTCATTATTTATCACCCCTGCTTGCAAAATAAAATCACCAATTTTGCTTAAGCCATGCCAAAACCAATTTCACACTCTTCAAAGTCCAAAGTAGCAACGGAAAATTGGAGAACAGAACTGTATAAGCCAGGGTTGAATTTAGTACTATATTTTCAGAAATAACCCGTGTAATAAGGATGAATCAGGCTTTTAAAATACAGATGGGGACATTTACACAGGTAAAAAACTTTTACTTGGGATATTTTCCAGAGGAATGACCAGTTCCAGATTCCACAAAGTCAAATGACGATTGTTAGAGTACTCTGCACAAAAGAAAAGTTAAAAGATTAGTTTATTTCAATTAGGAGTTTGGGGTCTATTCTACAAGACCCAACCTGTAGCAATTTAATAGAAAGAGTAGAAAGTGAGAGATGCAATTATTTAGCGTGCGAGGGTTAACTAGTTAACCATTACGACCTGGATGCAGGCATTAGGGATAATTGGAGATTAAAATGTGTGAAAAGAGGCAAAAAAATAAACAGCAAAGGGAACTGCAAATGCTGGAATCTTGAGCAAAAAAACATACAAAGTGCTGGAGTAATTCAGCGGGTTAGGCAGCATCTCTGGTGAACATGGATAGGCGACTGTTTGGGTCAGACTGATATTATAAAGATTGTTTGGAGGTTTGCAAGTGACAGGAAGATAGAATACATTAATAGGTTATTTATGAAATTACAGTAGAACTCTGCGATTTGGACTTTTTCAGCTGTTTTTTAAAATAAATTTGAAGCTAAAAGCTTAATAACCATAAAGAGTCATTAGACTTGCCTGAGAAACAGTTCTCACCCTGGAGTGCAGAGCTGCAAGGGGACTTACCAAGACGAAGTTTTGCACAAGAATGCCACAGAACATTCAACAAGTCTGGGTAGATTTCGGGCAGTTGCTTAAGGGAGAGCAGCTTGATCAGTCTCGAGGAACATCGTTGTAGCTTCAGCTCACTTTGTAGCTTCTTCTCCTCCGAAAGAGTTGTCGGTCGCAGTTCTATTTTGTGCTCCTGAAAAACTTGATCAATCATCGCTCCCTTGAGGCTATGAAAGAGTTTCTCCTTCACTAAATATATTGGAATAAAGAACGCACCTGCCCTTATTACATGGGGAAATGGGCAGTTTTTGGTGAAATGGTAGGTCTCCAGTTGAGAAAGCAGTTTTTGCATGGTTGGTTGAACATGTCCATAGGCGAGCCAAATCTCCTGTGATTTTGACATCTTTTCTCCCTCACTGTTTCTCATAGTAGTCTTAGATTTCAGTGAAGATCTCAATTTAGGATTTTCCTGGCCATGCTTCTGCGTTTCAATGTCCTGTAAACATGCACGCAAAACCTCTTCAGAGGTTTCCGCCATAGACCCTGCAATCATGTCACACAGGGACCGATGAAGACTCAGAAAGTGATCGTAACTGTCATTCTCATTCTGCATTGATTCTCCATTACTGGGTACACTGGGTTCGATTTCACAAGGAGACCTTCTAACTTCTGGAACAGGACTCGGTGCCAATTTGGGCTCAATGGGCATGATTAGCTGCAGAGGTCTCAGAAATAATTTCAATGGATCAATCGATCCAAGTAAACTCAATTTTGTAGCATCAATAGAGTCTGGATGAGTATGATTGGGTCCATCCATTACAATGGGGGCTGGTCTCAGTATTTTATATTTATTCAGTTCCAATGTGAGGGCACTATGGTTAACTGCTCTGCTGGTGACAGGGGTTTTAATTACTGTTTGCACATTGTTATCAGATTGTGCTTCAACCTCTGGTTTCCTCTTATGACTCTCAGATTCTGCAGTATTTTTCTGCTTTTCGATTGGTAGCTCCTCGTTCTTCAATTCCTCTCTGGACTCGCTGGAACCTGAAGGCAGTGTAAGCTGAATGTCATCCACTTTGCTTTTTGGTCCTTCCGTATTACTCGTGGACTCCCCGACACTAACGTTCTCTTCTTCTTGCATTTCTTCAGCACATTCCCATTCTTCCTCAGATCCGTAGGAAGCTGAGAACTGTTGCGGAGCGACATCCACAGGCTGATTTTTATTCTTAATGCTGAGGTCTAAGGCTGACTCAGCATCTCTTTTGGTCGCCTCACCAAGCTTTCCAGCGCTAGGGTCAAATTCTTGGCTGGCTGTAGAGCTGCTGCGTGATTGATGGCCAACATTTGGAATCCCGAGGTTAGGAGACAACTTCATGTCTACTCGTTGTATGTCTGTGGAGCTCTTTTCATTTTCTGCTTTACTTGGATGTTTTACTGATAAGTCTTCATTGCTAGTGACCCCTGTGCAGTTAGAAGGGCTGCTTTGCTTTAATTCAGCGTCTTTGCATTGTAATTCACTGGTCCCCATTGAAAGTTGTACAGGGGTTTGCTTAAGTAAGTCGGGGTTCACAACCCCAGCATAGCCAAAATGCTTAGTTTTCTTTTCTGAAGAACATGAACAGTGTAAAGATTTATTGGACTCTGACTGACATTTCTGACACCTTGAGAAAAACAGACCTGTGGCTTCCAGATAAGATCTGTAGGGTGCCAAACTGAACACATTATTAATAACAGGCATAGGTGGGGAAGGAGCCGACAGTCTCTTGTCTTCCCTTGAAGAGGAGGGAGATTGGAAATTAAGCTCCAATATTCTTCTCTTTGGACTAATATTGTAACTCTTTGGAGAGTCACCCTGTCCAGAGTCCACCAACTTGTTATGAACAATTTCATTCTCTTTACTGAAAGTTGAAATACCATGATTACTAATAGGTGAACTATCAATGCTTGGGTGCCGTTCATGCATATAAATGTCCTTTGGTCTTTGATCTGCAGGGGAGACTGCAGCTGGTCTCTCGAATGCCCCCTTCAAATGTTTTCCAGAGAGTAC
Source organism: Okamejei kenojei (assembly GCA_035221665.1). NCBI lineage: Eukaryota > Metazoa > Chordata > Chondrichthyes > Rajiformes > Rajidae > Okamejei > Okamejei kenojei. The sequence goes on along the minus strand of CM069169.1, from coordinate 17,005,295 downwards.
TGGTTGAAAGGCACTGTGTTTGCTGATCAGCTGATGCTGGCCAATATATTCCTTATTGGGAAGAGAGTTTAATGAATCATAACATCGTTTGTCTGTTTGTGCCTCAACAATAACACGCGGCCTGAAGCGCAGGATATCCGATGAAGGCAGTTTTCTGTTTGTTGGATTGTGTTGAGATGGCGGAGCACTTTTTCGAGAGGGGCTATGTAAGTCCAGCTGTCCCGGTTGTGTCCCGGATTCCAAGCCCGGTTGAATCAAAGGACCTGTCAGGGGGATGCCTTTCTGCACTGGAGGGGAATGAACTGGATACTCAGAATGCTGCTGATAAAGGTTTCCTGAGCATACCTGACCTACAAACGTGGAAGTGGCCACAGGTATCCGCCCGCCTGTGCCTTGAATTGAGGGGTACAGGCAACCACTTGTCTGTGCTCTGTAGCCATGTGGATGCAGCAACGAGTAGGGACCTGCATTTTGCTGATTTAAAATAGTGTTTTGAGAGTGAACAACTTTTGGCTGAATTGCCATTGGATACTGTGGAGGTGACAACTTCTCACAGTAGAACGGTGGCTGCAACTGTTGACCTTCGCTTGTTGAATACGCGTGCAAAGGAGGTTTTTGGAAGTTATGGAGGGTGTGTATAGATGCCTGTCTTGGCATGTTTCCGTATTGTAGCACAGAATATCTGGGATCTTGAAGAACATTCCTACTGTATGCACCATATCCTTGGCACAGGGGTGACTGTAGTCCGGCTAGGCTTCCAGTTTCTTTGGAGATTCTGTCTGTAGAACTAGGCTGTGCATTGGTATGTCCATGAGGTAATGATTTATTTTTCAAAAGAGGATTGCCATACTGCTGAGTATGCATCAATTGATCGTTATTTGCAATTAAACAGCTTGAAGTAACCGGAGTTGTCATTCTCCATTCAGTTTCCCGTGCTCGTTGGTGAAAATGATCTGCCGAATTTTCCAAAGAGCAACCAGACCCGGAGCAGCAAATGCTACCTCTATATACAGGTTGCGGAAATGCTACATTTCCGCAGTTATGGACCGTAGGTAATGTAGACACCATTAAGGTATGTTTCCCAGCGGCAGATGGGCATTGTATACCCGAGGGGGTCTGAGCATTCCTCAAGTTCTTTTGTCGTTCAACAAAAGTGACCCACTTTGACCGAACATTCATCAGGTCCTTAACCAAATCAAGTTTATCTTTCTGATTTGCAGGTCGCTGATACGTTGGGGATGGAACTTCGGGTTCAGTCCGATACAAACGGTTGCCAAGATGAGCATCATCAGTAGCTCGCGACTGGGCAGAGAGATTACTCATGCTTTGTAAATAGGATCGCGACGGATTCCAGATTCCCGAGTTGTCGGTTCCATCTCGATTTCTAAGATGATATGCTAAATAAGATCCAGTGTATTTAAGGGAGTTTTCTTGTGCATAAGTGGGAAACGGGCTGGGTTTAGAAATCTCTACTGATAATTCACTGGGTTTGTTGTCCAGCCGAGGCATCTTGCTACAAATGACAGAATCCATGCATTCAAGATTTCTTTTATTGGCCATCATGATCCTCGCCGGCTTTTATCTCCTCCAGTAAAAGGTAAAAGGCCTTAACCAAAACAAAAAGAGAGAAAGAACATTAAAAACATCAAGCAACATTCTATCATGGTTAAAATAAATGCAGAATACATGTGCTACAGTGTGCCAACTGGAAGTTAATTGGTGAATGTACGCACAGATGTAACCAATGCAAGATTAGAAATGAAGAGAAATAAAAAATAAAGCTGGAAATGAGAGAGATGCAAGATGAACCGATTCTCTGAAATTATTGAATTCCTAGTTTGAGGACAAAGTTGTATGATTCCAGCCACACAATTGAAGGGAACTAATCAAAAGTGCAAGGTGACGCAGCGGTAGAGTTGCTGCCTCACAGCGCTAGAGACCCGGGTTCGATCCAGACTGCGGGTGCCGTCTGTACGGAGTTTGTACCTTCTCTCCGTAGCCGCATGGGTTTTCTCCGAGATCTTCGGTTTCCTCCCGCACTCCAAAGATGTACAGGTTTTGTAGGTTAATTGGTTTGGTACGAGTGTAAGATTTTCTCCCTAGTGTGTGTAGGATAGTGTTAATGTGTGGGGATCGCTGGTCGGTGCGGACTCGGTGGGCCGAACGGTCTGTTTCCGCGTTGTAACTCTAAACTAAACTTAACTTGAGAAGTATTTAGAAGTGTTTAGGTGCCCAATTGTGGGAAACTCACAAATTACATTGTATACACCAAAGTTCACATTCACTATTAGATGAGACAATGTTATTTTTTTAATGCACTATAAAACTCTGAACACTTATATTTTGTAATAAAGGGACACGTGCAAAAGTATCACATATTTCAACCTGAATACATGCCAGTGTACAGAAGTGCTTATCTGACACCTCATAGGAATGCATTACCCTGGAGTCACATTTAATGGACTGCTCTACTAGGTTGAAATTAATCAACATCATGCAGACATGTATGCCGTGCACAATTTACATTGAAGCCAAAACAGAACTGATCCGTACTAGTACGTTTCAGGCATGTCAAAAACTTATTTGGAAGCAAAATCCAAAAAACACTTTTCTTCTCCAATTCAAATGCCTCTTTTAAAATTAGAAAACCTAAATATTGATGTGTCGCCACAGAGATTGGATTTGGAAAATCATTTCATGCAAAATGAAAACTATTCATTGTAAAACTCTTCGGAGCTAGAATATTGGCAAAGACTAAACATTGCGCTAAACCCTAATCTTAAACAAGTTATCACTCACGCCACCTGTTTTTATTATACATGGGATGCATATCTATAGGTCACAGCTCCCTGTTCAGGATCTCAAATTAAAAGACTGATTCACCGCCATACAAAAGTCTGTGGTTTTACCATGAGTTTATATAAATTTCATGGGGAGTATAATTGTTCAACAATAATGGCAGTATAAAAATAAAAAGATCTCTACTGTCACCTCAGATGTTGTACGACAATTGACTGTTGTGTACAAAAGGATTTTTCTGTGATCATGCTGTAATGCTGGATTTTCTAACTACCACCAGGTGGCAGAATTACCAAAGACTTCCACTCAGTCTTGCTACACTGTCCTTTCACTATAGGAGGTGACCACTTGATGGTTAGCGTGGTGAAATTTATGGTTTTCAGTTGCACAATCTCGAGAAACAACCTTGCGATTTATTCAATCAGTTTGTTTGAAAAATTCCTAAGTTTATTCAAGAATTATCGTTGGGCTAAAGAGGATTAATTCTCATCAGCAACCAAAAGCAGCGACTTCCAATTACAAAGACACTTAATCATAAAATGTACACTGAGCAGCAGATAACATTAGATCATGTGCAGAAGTTTCTCCCCCCACGCAATAGATTCTAGCCAAGTTACAAAACACACAATGATATCCACCATCTAAAAACAAATACTTCAGACTTTGATATACAGCTTGAAACTGAATACACAGCTACATAAATCTTGGATATGTATGATACATTTTGCATCCCTTGATCTTCCCCTACTTATAACAACCTTTGGTAAACATGTAGCTGAATAAGAATCTCTAAGCTGTTAATAGCGCATGTTAAAAGTCGTCACAACAGCAGAAACAATTAATATATGCTGCACGTACCATCATTGTTCTTTACTGACATGGTCCATGATTAATTCCACAATTGAAAGTCAGATACAAACACCAGTTCATTGTAAACTTTAAGGGACGCGACCTACATCCAGTGTGCACTGCTGCTGAGGCAATAACAAATGGAAATGCTCTCTCTGGTGCTGTCTGCTGCTTATTTGGCAAAGGAAACAGACTTGTGACAATCACTGCATAATCAGCCAATAACCAGCTGCCAAGTACGCTTTTTGAAGAGCAGCTATCAAGAGATTGCAAATATTTTAATCTACTGATCTCTATTAATCTAAGTACAGTGGTTCAATCGTGTACCAACAAGCAATTTACACGTTTAAGATAATGTTTTATATATATATATATATCCTTGACATAGCAATGAGTATAATTTGAATGTTTTCTCCACGCATTCAATGAGTTGAAGCGACAGGTTTTAATCTTGGATTACTAGTAACAGTAAGATCATGTTTAACTTTCAATGCTTGCCAGGTGCACAGCTCAGAACTTAGAACATTTCAGTGCAGGAACAGGTCTTTTGGCCCAAATGTCTGTGCAGAACAATCTCACCTGCCTGCACATGATCCATATCCCTCCATTCCCTTTATATTCATGCTCCTATCTAAAAGTCTCTTAATCTATGCTATTGTATCTGCCACATTTTCTGTTGGGGCTGGTTCCCTCCCTCTCCACCCCTCTCACATATATACACACAGACAAAATTCTGTAATTGTCTCAAACCTCTCCCACACATAAAAGTGCACAAAAAATCTGTAATCACCACAAAACTCGGCAAAGAACGAAATCCACTTGCTGAACCGGCGCTGAAGTCATTTCAAAGTATTATTAATTTGAAAGGGGTCCATATTCAACATTTTGGTTAATGCCAATATTCATAAGGACTGCTTTCACAGAAATGAAGACACAGTCGATGCAACACAAATGTTAATTTGGATGAAAACCCAAGGGGAAATGCCAATATTTCCCAATTTGGCACACTGGTTATTGGGATTAAATCAACTGTTCAATATAAAATGAATGAAGTGATAAAAGCATTTAAAATACCAGGTTTATTAGCACAATTCTCTCTGCATCTTCATAATTATAATCGGGTACCAAACGACAAAATCCATGGGAGGGGAGGTGATGGACAAACAAAGGAATTAAAACAAACAGAAGACACTTTGTATTACATTTTATTATCCCTGTCATAGTTTTACATGGGCACAAAATTCTGGAGTAACTCAGTGGGACATGCAGCATTTCTGGAGAGAAGGAATGGGAGACCCTTCTTCAGACTGGGAGTCAGGGGAGAGTAAGACACAGAGATAGGAAAGGGTAAAGTGTGCAAAAACAAGACGTCAAAAGAGCTGGAGATCAAGGAAAATGTACAATAGACCATTGTTAGCTCGGAGAAGGTGACAACAAAGCAAAGAGATAAAATGTAATCGGGGACAGCAGACTGGTCGGAGTACTGGGAAGGGAGAGGGACGGAGAGGAAATGCAAGGGTAGCTTGAAGTTAGAGGAGCTAATATTCATATTTGCACATAGCTTTTACATGCCTCAACAACCCTTCAACTCCATCTTACTGGCCCCTGATCTAACAGCACCTCAATTTTTAAATTCTTATCCCCAAGTTGTGGACTCTTAATCATCTATTTTAGTTGGCAGTTGCTCAAATGCTGAAATATCCTCCCTGAACTTTTCTGCTGATATCTCCTATCTATTTTAACAGAATCTTGAAAGCCTTGCATCATCTGCCCCAATATCTCCAGTTATGTCTAGTCATCCTGTCGAACTGTTTCGCTCATAGTTCAGGCACCTGCAGTCCCGTGTGGTTCCATGTGATATGAACTTGTTCTCCTGTTGAGAATGGAGTTACCACAAAGACTTCCAGTAAAGAGTGGTTACCTCCAAGGGAACATTTCAATAGGTTGCTGGTGATGTGGAAGGTCAAGCCTACTTAAAACATGTCAGATGTCTCACCACAACTTCTATCTACCTTCACATCAATGAAGCTTAACAAGGAACCTCCCGACTTCAGGGCCTACCCGATCACATTGTATGGGATTATTCACGGGATGTAAAATAAGTGTGGAACTATTGTGGAAAAATGTGGAAATCCTCACTCCGAAGAAATAAAAAAGTCACATACAACGAATAATCCTCCGACATTTTCGCCACCTCCAACGTGATCCCACCACTTGCCACATCTTCTCATCTCCTCCCCTGTCTGTTTTCCACAGAGACCGCTCCCTCCGCAATTGCCTGGTCAATTCGTCCATTCCCACCTGAACCACCCCCTCTCCGGGCACTTTCCCATGCAGCCACAGGAAATGTTACACTTGTCGCTTTACCTCCCCCCTTGATTGCATTCAAGGACCCAAGCAGTCTTTCCCGGTGCAGCAGAGGGTCACCTGCACCTCCTCTAACCTCATCTATTGCATCCGCCGCTTAGATGACAGCAACGACAGAGGCAATTAGAAGGGACTGGAAACAAGAGTTATTGATAAAAATTCCGAACGATAGATGGGAAAAAAAATCTATTATATGTAAATAAACGTTCAATTAATGTAAGACATAACCTAATTCAATTTAAATTTTTACATAGATTATATTATTCGAAAACTAGACTGAATAAAATAGTTTCAAATGTTTCCCCCAAACGTGATAAATGTCTAACTCAAAATGCCACCATAGCACATTCCTTTGTCTCTTGTACAAAACTGCATAAATTTTGGAATGAAATTTTTGGAATTTTTACAAAACTATTTAACACACAATTGAACCCCAATACAGAACTGATTATCTTTGGATCAATGGAAGAGGGAAGTAAACTAACTATATTCCAAGAAGCTTATACTCAAATTTTGGAAAAACACAACCACGCCAACATTCAAAATGTGGATTTCAAATATGTCGGAAACGCTACATCTTGAAGAAATGAGATTCCTCCTACTAGGCAAAGTAGACCAATTCTTAAAGACTTGGTCTCCTTTTATCAACTTTTTAGAAGTAGATGGTGCAACGTAACAAAACCTTAGAAATTAAATGGTTTAGAACCGGGTGACGGATGGGCAAAAATACGAAATAGGTAGATCTCTCCTAATCTCTCTTTTCTCTACTTTCTCCCTTTTTTTCAATCTTTTTAGCTTCTCATCTCTGTCCTTTATTTCTTTTGCTATCTGTTTCTACTCGCGTGTCTATCTATTCCAACACTCTTTATTTGTTTTTTCTCTCACTGTTCTTTTATTATTAAATTAAAAATACGAAATTGTACAAGAATGGAAATATGTATTTATGTATTAGGTACTCAAGTACCACATTATTGTACTTACTTCTAACAAAAATAAACAAAAACAAAAAAAAAGATGACTGCTGCTCTACATCGGTGAGACCAAGCGTAGGCGATCGCTTCGCCCAAAACCTCCGCTCGGTTGGCAATAACCAACCCAATCTCCCAGTGGCTCAACACTTTAACTCCCCCTCCAATTCCGAATCCTGTCCTGGGCCTCCTCCATGGCCAGAGTGAGGACGACCGTAAATTGGAGGAGCAGCACCTCATATTTTGCCTGGGCAGTTTGCACCCCAGCGGTATGAACATTGACTTCTCTAAATTTCAGATAGTCCCTACTTTCTCCTCCCCTTCTCAACTCTCCCTCAGCCCATTGTCTACGTCTCTTCCTTTCTTCCTCCCGCTCCCCAACTCTCACATCAGTCTGAAGAAGGATCGACCCGAAACGTTGCCTATTTCCTTCGTTCCATAGATGCTGCCTCACCCGCTGAGTTTCTCCAGCATTTTTGTCTACCTTCGATTTTCCCACATCTGCAGTTCATTCTTAAACATCGAGTTCCTCTTGCACTTTTTGTCCTTTAACCGGAAAAATATTTACTGTCACTTTCTTTCTCTCCTCAGCTACTGCCTGACCTGTGGAGTATTTCTAGTGTTTTCTGTTGTTATTCCAGAACTCACAATGTTCTACTTTCCAGCATTATTGCCCGTTAGGTGTTACTCCAAGCCAGAGTGCGTAGCTAGAGAGTGGTGGCAAAAAGTTTCAACGACAACTTTCAAAAAGAAAATTTAAGAAATAACTAAATGGGGAAATACAGCACTAGGTCACTACAAACAAATCCTTTTTGGAAGTCCAACATCTTAACTTCCATAAACACATACTGGGGAGCTATGATTATCCTGGGGAGCTATGATATCCACTGCAGCAGAGGAGCACTGGAGAGGAAAGGGCATGCCTTTGCTTCCAACCTCTTGTCAGTTAGTCTGAAGAATGGTGTCAACCCCAAACATTCCATGTCTTCCAGAGATACTGCATCTCCTGCTGTGTCCAGCACTATGTCTACTATACCTCTGATGCCTTGTGTCTTTATTTCAATAGACTGGGTATAAACACACACTGCATGTGGTGTCATGGGACCATGACATCAAATGTATCCAGCCATTGCAGTGAGTATATAATCTTGTGATCTCTCCGAGGAATACGTGCTGAATACAGGGTCTGTGCAGAACACCCTGTACTCAATACACATACTAATATTAATAGCCTACATTCATTTTGTTAATAGAAGATGGAATATCCAAACCTGGGTGACAATATCCAAACTCACACCGTTCTATTCAACCATGATTCCTGTATTTGTTATCCCACGTTGACGCTAATCTAGCGATGAATTTTAAAAAATATCTCTTTAAATCCCTCAGGGCCTTGCTCTGACAACACTCTGCATCCACCTTTGGATCCAAAGCCTCATGTGGATCCTTCATTTTAATGGCTCCATCATGAGCAGCTGTGGTTTTAATCTTTTTGTTTGTTAACTGGAATTCCTTCTGTAAACAGCCTCAAAATCTGCCTCTTTAACCAAGCTTCTGGACACACGTTCACACATTCCCGGGTTTATATACTGCTGAACAAACAAGTGCATGTGCAGACTAGCACCTATCTTAGTTCCAGAAACTACCTTAGTCAGGGAGTTGCGATTTTATCGAAACCGCCTAAATTACATTATTCTGACCCGTACATAGTTGGTTTTGCAGATAACAGACGATAACATCACGCACCAAACAGATATCTGTACATAATGCTCCAATCTTTTGGCCAAAGTTTTCCTAAGAACAATGCGTGTCAACAAGCAGAACAGTTAATGTTTAGCAAAATTCTCCCACACCCTTCAAAAATGTGTCTATCTCTGCCTTAAAAATAACGAGATGCTGCCTTACTCGTTGAATTACTCCAGCACTTAGTGTCTTGTTTTGTAAACCAACATCTGCAATTCCATGAAGATAGACACAAAATGCTGGAGTAACTCAGCAGGGTAGACAGCAACTCTGGAGAAGGAATGGGTATCATTTCGGGTCGAGACCCTTCCTTATTGTTTGTTTCAAACCTTCCAACTGCCGTGAATACATTTCTAACGTATGATTAAATGCTTCACACTGCACATCGCGCAACATGGGTCCTGACCTGTAATGTTGCCTCTGCATTCACTCCACAGAGGCTGCCTAACCTGCTGAGTTACTTCAGGGCGTTGAGCTTTTCTATTACTGTGGCAGACTTAAAACTGGAGTTCATGATAAAACAGCGAATGACAATAGACAATAGATAATAGGTGCAGGAGTAGGCCATTCGGCCCTTCGAACCAGCACCACCATTCAATGTGATCATGGCTGATCATCCACAATCAGTACCCCGTTCTTGCCTTCTCCCCATATCCCCCGACTCTGTCCGCTATCTTTAAGAGCCCTATCTAGCTCTCTCTTGAAAGTATCCATTTTGGCAATGAAAATGCAAACTACCTATATATTTATAAAGTAGCTGTAATTGAGTACAGGAATAGAAGTGTCAAAAGTATATTCACCAAAGCTGTTTCAGCACTGGATAGCAAAGTTGGCTAAAAAATTGACAATTTATTACGGTTGTCACTTCAATTCACAATCCAGGATTAAGGCACATAATCTCAAACAAAACTCAAATACAGCACAGTTGCTGTTTACTTCCAAGTGCAAAGTGAAACCAAACTGTCACCTCAGAGTAGATAGAAAAGAGCCATGACATTATTCGAGCAAACAGATTCACATTCATCACACATCTTTCTTTCCATGGATATAGTCTCAAGACTTGTGTACTGCATCTGTCTTTACTTACAAGTATGAGGTTTAAGTTTATTATTGTCATGTGTGCCGAGGTACAGTGTAAAGCTTTCTTTTGCATGCTATCCAGACAGGTCAGATACTAAACGTAGTATTTTCTCCTTATGATAGTCACTGATCATATATTCTAAACCCTTGCCGCATATGCTTCCTGACCTGCTGAATGTTACCATATTTGTTTTGATCCATCTCATTTTCAGGATCACATTGTATCCAAACTGTTTTGCATAACACCACGCTATGACTTCAGTTCAAATAAATATTATCTCAGATGTAACTGCTCAAAGGCACCCCAACAACACAATTTACATGTACAGGAACATTGTTTAACAGGGAAATAAGATCCATCATATGCCTCCAGGAAGCAACGAAAAAGACAATGGAAATCTTTCGTTATGCAAAACGGTCTGGTCTTTTTAAACGTTTTTGTTTAGATGCCAGTGGTGCTGACAGGTAATGAGTCACAAGTCAACAGTACAAGCAAATACTGCAAATGAGGATACAAAGTGATAGAGTAGCTCAGCAGTTCAGGCAGCATCTCTGGAGAACATGGATTGATGACGTTGCAAGTCGGGACCTTTCTTCAGACTGGTTGTAGGTGGGGTGGGGGTGGGGGAGGCTGGGAGAGAGGAGTGACAGGACAAAGTGTGGCAGGTAATAGGTGAGCACAGGTGAGGGAGCGATTTTGACAGGCAGAATGATTGGAATAAAGGCCAGATATTTAAACAATAATTCTGAAGAAGGGTTCAGACCTGAAACGTCGTCACCTGTTCCTTTTCTCCAGAGATGCTGTCTGATCTGTTGAGTTCTAGCATTTTGTGTCTATCTTCAGTATCAGACAAAATCAGTGAAAAGCTGCAAATTATGAAGCCAGAGGAATGTGGGTGGAGAGGAAGAATAGGCGTTAGTCTAGATGGGGCACTGGTGAATAGAAGAAAGAAAGGAAACGTATGGAGGAGAAGACGGGGGGGGGGAAGGAGGGAGTGGTTAGAGGTCATCTAAATTTGAAGAATTATATTTTCTCAATTCTGTTGATCCTTGCTGTCTCCTCACCTTCCCACCTCTCCCTCAGCCCTCGGGCCCTGGCATTCCCTCTCTCTCTCTCTCTCTCTCTCTATCTTGCTCCCCCACCCTAGTCGCACTAGCTTCTCATTTTCACACCATAAATGGCTTGTTCCTTTTATCATCGATACTTTTTTGCATATATTTCATTCATTGTTCTTTATCTCTCCGCATCACCGTCTATATCTCTCGTTTCCCTAATCCCTGACCAGTCTGAAACGTCGCCTGTCTCCTTCGCTCCTTAGATTCTGCTGCACCCGCTGAGTTTCTCCAGTCTTTTGTGTACCCTTGAAGAATTCTATGTTCATTTTGTTGGACTGCATGCTACCCAAGCTACTAACTACTGTATTCATAAGTACATTTCACTGCAAGTCGTAAAACAATGTATTTTGTTTCCTGTGGTTAAAATGCTTTCTCAGGAAAACATTCACAGCATTGGTACATGGATTTTCAACCTTCCATTCTAAACTTCAGCTACATGCAGCCTATGTATATTTAAAACTGAACTTATTTGATAAGCTAAGATGGACAAAAAATGCTGGGGAAACTCAGCGGGATGAGGCAGCATCTCTGGAGAGAAGGAATGGGTGACAGTCAGGGGAAAGGGACACTAGAGATTTGGAAGGTACACAAAAAGCTGGAGAAACTCAGCGGGTGCAGCAGCATCTAAGGAGCGAAGGAGATAGGCGACGTTTCGGGTCGAGACCCTTCTTCAGACTGGTCAGGGATCAGGGAAACGAGAGATATAGACGGTGATGTGGAGAGATAAGGAACAATGAGTGAAAGATATGCAAAAAAGTATCGGTGATAAAGGGAACAAGCCATTGTAAGCTGTTTGTGGTGTGAAAATGAGAAGCTGGTGCGACTGGGGTGGGGGAGGGAGATAGAGATAGAGGGAATGTCAGGGCCCGAGGGCTGAGGGAGAGGTGGGAAGGGGAAGAGACAGCAAGGGTTAACAGAATTGAGAAAATTCAATATTCAAGCCCAAAGGATGCAGACTCCCCAAGCGGAATATGAGGTGCTGTTCCTCCAGCTTGCGGTGTTGCTCACTCTGGCCGTGGAGGAGGCCCAGGACTGAGAGGTCGGATGTGGAATGGGAGGGGGAGTTGAAGTGCTAACTTCAACTCAGAGATTTGGAAGGGCAAGGTGTGAAAAGGAGAGGTCAAAGGGAATGTAGTTCAAAGACAATGTACAATGGATCGTTGTTAGCTGACCGGAAGGTGTCAACTAGCCTTACAATCAGTAAAATTTAATCAGTTTAGTGAAACTAATTGGATAAGGATTCAAGAGAGTTTATTGTCATGTGTCCCAGATAGGACAATGAAATTCTTGCTTTGCTTCAGCACAACATAGAAAATAGGTGCAGGAGTAGGCCATTCGGCCCTTCGAGCCTGCACTGTCATTCAATATGATCATGGCTGATCATCCAACTCAGTATCCTGTATCTGCCTTCTCTCCATACCCCCTGATCCCTTTAGCTACAAGGGCCATATCTAACTCCCTCTCAAATATAGCCAATGAACTGGTCTCAACTACCTTCTGTGGCAGAGAATTCCAGAGACTCACCACTCACAACAGTAGGCATGAATACAGAACAGATCAGTGTGTCCATATACCATTATATAAATATATACACACACTGTGGAATTCTTGGCCTCAGAGGGCGGTGGAGGCAGGTTCTCTGGATGCTTTCAAGAGAGAGCTAGATAGGGCTCCTAAATATAGCGGAGTCAGGGGATGTGGGGAGAAGGCAGGAACGGGATACTGATTGGGGATGATCAGCCATGATCACATTGAATGGTGGTGCTGACTCGAAGGGCCAAATGGCCTACTCCTGCACCTATCGTCAAACAAATAAACAGATAAAGTGCAAATAAACAGCTAAGGGTCTATTAATGTTCAGAGTTTTGTTTGAGTTGAGTTTAATAGCCTGTTGGCTTTGGGGAAGTGGCTATTTCTGAACCTGGACGTTGCAGTCTTCAGTCTTCATGGGAGACGAACGGAGAGCGAGGGAAAGCATGTTAGAGAAGTCAATATCCATATCGCTGGGGTGTTAGCTGCCCAAGCAAAATATGTATTGACGTGTCTCTGAAGGGGTGTGTTTATATTTAAGCTGTAAAACGAATGGCTCGACAGAGAAATGCGGTGCAAGAGCCGGGAAAACCAACGCATCCAATAATTGTGTTCACTCACTTCCAATAGGTGCCGCCTGAACCCAGCACTTTCAGCAATAGTAAACGCCCCAGGGTTATGTATGACATTTAATTTAATAAGAGTTAAAATCTGATCATTACAAATGCATTAAATCATAGCATTGTGTATATTTAAAAACATTGAGTAAAATTTATTTTTTAAGTAAACTAGCCCAGCAATTTCTACTTTTAGTTATCCAGTGTTTGTTTGCATTTGCACGCAGTAACTGCCACGTTTAATATTATGCAGAAACATGACAATAAACTAAACTGAACGGAAGCACTGCCAAAACATCTTACAATGCAGAACCAGTTGGACTACTTCAGTGAAAAACTAATGAGAGCCAGACATCAGAGATCTATCAGAATGGGTTTTTTTGTTTGGGGTGGGGGGTCGGGGAGAAAAAGATCAGCGAGAGAAACCATACGAGGTTAAAAGGGGGCAGTGGGAATGAGGATGGTGTTCGACTCAGTTATTCCAACAGACTGCTTATTTCTCCAGATCCCAGCATTTGTAGTCTCTTGTATCTCTAGCCCTTTGGGGAACATTAAAACAGGATAGGCAAGGAATGAAGAGACATTGCTGTGGGAGTGGGAGTGTTTAGAGGCCTTTAAATAAGAGATAAGGAAAAGGCAAAGAATTGGGGAAGAGTGAATAAAATAACTAGTCTGAAGAAGGATCTCGACCCGAAATGTCACCCATTCCTTCTCACCAGAGATGCTGCCTGTCTCGCTGAGTTACTGCAGCATTTTCTGTCTATCTTCGTGAATAAAATAATACTCCTTATAGAGAGAATGAGAATGAATACAATACAAGTCTGCAGAATTGCAATCCTATAACAGCAGTTAGTGACTCCAAATGAACAACATTCTGCAAAGATCTACACGAAGAATGAAACAATCAAGTATAGACTTGCAATCCAATAACTACAATCAGAGTAGTATAATAGGTTTCTACAAAGACCTATAATCCTATAACAGCAATGAAACAATCAAGTATAATAATATAATAATATTCTATAAAAGTAATCAGGGAATTAAGGGTAATTATATTCTACAAAGACCTACAATAGCAATAAAAGTATAATAATATTCCATAACAGTGATTAATCGTAACAGTAATCAAGAGAATTAAGGGTGATAATATTCTACAGTCCTACAATAGGAATGAAACAATCAAGTATGATAATATTCTATAACAGTAATCGGAGAATTAAGGGTAATAATATTGTACAACTACAATCCTGTAACAATAAAGTATAATATTCCATAACAGTAACCAGAGAATCAAGAGGAGTACAATTCTGCAAAGACTTGTAGTCATAACAGCAACGAGAAAATTAATGGTAATAAAATTCTGCAAAGACTTCCAATGATACAAGAGCAACGAGAGAATCGACGTTTATACAATTCTGCAAAGCTTTGCAGTGATATAAGAGCAATGCAATGGGATGGGGCAGTTAGTTTTGCTGGAGCGTCTGCGGTAAGCGGAGAGTGCACGGCGTGTGGAGAGAGGCGCAGTGCCGGCGGATGCAAGTTAAACTTCTGGCAAGAGTTGGAGCCCAAGTTGCTGGCGGCCGGCGGCCGGCGACGGTCGGGGTTGGGGGATCGCGGGACTCACCTCAACTCGCTGTTCCCGGGACACATCCTCCTTCCCTCCACCCCTGAGTGGTGAACGGTGAACGACGACCACCGCCGCCGAGCACGCAGCGCGCCTTGTACTTTTTTGTGAATGGCAAAGCGGCGATGGCGCGAAGGGCCGGGCCGGGCCTGAGCGCCGCGCGCGGTCACGTGCTGAGGTGACGGTTGGCGAGGCGGGCGGGGGGGGGGGGAGGGGGCACCTCTATATAAAGCGCCAACCGCCGATGGAAGTCTCCAGAGAGAAGGAGCGGGCGGCGATAATCGGCTCCAGGGTAAGGTGTGAAAAGCTGACAATGGTCAAAGGCACTGTAGTGTTCGTTGTCTAAGCACACAAAAAAAAGCTGGGGTAACTCAGGCGTGTCAGACTGCATCTCTGGAGAAAAGGACCCGTTCTCACTGAGCAAACATCTAGAAACATAGACAATAGGTTGCAGGATAGGCCATTCGGCCCTTCCAGCCTGCACCGCCATTCAATATGATCATGGCTGATCATCCAACTCAGTATCCTGTACCTGCCTTCTCTCCATACCCCCTGAGATGGACAAAACACGCTGGGGAAACTCAGCTGGTGGGCAGCATCTCTGGAGAGAAGGAATGGGTGACGTTTCAGGTCGAGACTTTTCTTCAGACTGACAGTCAGGGGAGAGGGACACTAGAGATTTGGAAGGGCAGGGTGTGAAAAGGAGAGGTCAAAGGGAATGTAGTTCAAAGACAATGTAGAATGGATCGTTGTTAGCTGCCCGGAAGGTGTCAACTAGCCTTCCAATCAGTAAAATTTAATCAGGATAGTGAAACTAATTGGATAATTAGGATTCAAGAGAGTTTATTGTCATGTGTTCCAGATAGGACAATGAAATTCTTGCTTTGCTTCAGCACAACATAGAAAATAGGTGCAGGAGTAGGCCATTCGGCCCTTCGAGCCTGCACCGCCACTCAATATGAAGGGGGAAATCCTTTAAGACCGAGATGAGAAAGACTTTTTTCACACAGAGAGTGGTGAGTCTCTGGAACTCTCTGCCACAGAGGGTAGTTGAGGCCAGTTCATTGGCTATATTTAAGAGTGAGTTGGATGTGGCCCTTGTGGCTAAGGGGATCAGAGGGTATGGAGAGAAGGCAGGTACGGGATACTGAGTTGGATGATCAGCCATGATCATATTGAATGGCGGTGCAGGCTCGAAGGGCTGAATGGCCTACTCCTGCACCTAATTTCTATGTTTCTATGATCATGGCTGATCATCCAACTCAGTATCCTGTACCTGCCTTCTCTCCATGCCCTCTGATCCCTTTAGCCACAAGGGCCACATCTAACTCCCTCTTAAATATAGCCAATGGACTAGCTTCAACTACCTTCTGTGGCGGAGAATTCCACAGATTCACCACTCCATCCTTTCACCCTTTAAAAAAATTTTTTAGTCCTGTTAAAAAACAAAATTTTATTTGGAGGTCTTTTGTGTGGTGGGTGGGGAAGGGGAAGGGGAAGGGGAAAACTTTATTTCCTAGTCTCTACCTGGTCGGAGAGGCGGCTTCCCTCCGAGCTGCTTCTTCGCCTCGTCCTCACGGCCTACCATCGGACTGGAGCGGCATTTCGTCGGGACCAGCCGGGACTACAGCTTCGGCGGCGGCACAACGCTGGGACACCATCGCGGATCGGGCGATGCCTTACCGGGTCGCCGTGCGGTAAGCTCCAGAGCGCTGTGACCGCCGACTCCAACATCGAGGAGCTGTGGCTGTGGAGCGTTCAGCCGCGGGTGGCGCTGGATTTAAAAACACCGTGGAGCCTGGGATTCGAGATCGCCAGATTCGGAGCTCCAGCCAGCGCGGCCTGAGGACTTCGGGAGCCGCGGTCTCCAGAGAGGAAGCGGCCGCTCCAGTCATTCCAAGCCGCTGAGGAGTGGTCACCCGACGACGGAGTTCCAGTTTCCCGGCAAGAGGGCCTGAAAACATCGGACTGGCAGCGGAGGCCACAAATAGGCCCCGACCTCAGGCGGTCACAGAGGAGGACTAAACTTAACGGTGCCTTTCCCCACAGTGGAGAATTTTGATTCTGCTGTGGGGGGATGTTTGTGTTGAATTCTATGATGTGTTGTGTCCTTTTTCTTTTTTTAATTTCTCTATGGATGTACGGAACTTCATTATTTATTTATGTAAAGCACTTTGGTTTCAACGCGAGTTGATTTAAACGTGCTATATAAATAAAACTTACTTACAACTTACACTGTCTGTGTGAAATCTTTTTTTTTTCTCATCCCCCTCAATCTTCTAAATTCTAGCGAGTACAAGCCGAGTCCATCCAGTCTTTCTTCATATGAAAGTCCTGCCATCCCAGGAATCAGTCTGGTGAACCTTCTCTGTACTCCCTCTATGGCAAGAAGGTCTTTCCTCAGATTAGACCAAAACTGTACGCAATACTCCAGGTGCGGTCTCACCAAGGCCTTGTACAACTGCAGTAGAACCTCCCTGCTCCTATACTCAAATCCTTTTGCTATGAACTAACAATGGTCTGTGTAGGAAGGAACTCCAGATGCTGGTTTAAACTGAGGGTAGACATTAAATGCTGGAGGAACTCAGTGGGACAGTTAGCATCTCTGGAGAGAAGGAATGGGTGATGTTTCGGGTCGAGACCCTTCTTCAGACTACTTTTTCATTGTTTAAGAAAGAACTGCAGATGCTGGAAAAATTGAAGGCAAACAAAAAATGTTGGAGAAACTCAGCGGGACAGGCAGCATCTATGGATAGAAGGAATGGGTGATGTTTTGGGGTTGAGATATTTATTCAGACGAAAGGTCTCGACCTGAAATGTCGCCAATATCTTTTCTCCATAGATGCTGCCTCGCCTGCTGAATTTCACCAGCATTTTTTTGTCCACTTTCTGTCATTTTTCATTGTTACCTATTTGCATATCTTTCATTCATTTCTTCTTGATTAGTGCGGGTGTCAAAGAGCTTATGGTGCGAAAGTAGGAGAATGGTGTTAGGAGGGAGAGATAAATTTAATTTAAAAAAATTAAATTAGCCAAGTATGTATACATACAAGGATCCTACATCAGTCTGAAGAAGGGTTTTGGCCCGAAACGTTGCTTATTTCCTTCGATACTACAGCACCTGCTGAGTTTCTCCAACACTTTTGTCTATACATACAAGGAATTTGCCTTGGTGCTTTGGTCGCAAATAACAATACGATATACAGTAGACAATAAAAATAAAACATAATTTAAACATGTGAAGAATTAAATAAAATACCAGAGCAAAATGAGGCTACATTATGGCTGTTGAGTAGAGCACAATACATGAAACACATGCTTGGTGGCTGAGCCAAACCAGACCATGATGGAGAAGGCACGGACATACTCCATGATGTCAGTATAAAACTGGACCATCATTGCCTGTGGCAGATTGTGTTTCCTCAACAGCTGCAGGAAGTAAATCGTCTCTTGGGCCTTTTTGACTGTGTAGTCGATGGTGGCCTCCCATTTAAGGTCCCTAGAGATGATGGTTGCAAGGAACTTAAATCATTCCACAGATGTGACTGTGGTGTTGATGGTAAGTTAGGGGAGGGGGAGCTCTCCTAAAATCTACAATCAATTCCACTGTCTTAAGAGCATTGAGTTCCAGGATGTTGCGACGGACAGCAGCTGTGTCACTTCGCCAGCTAAAATCCACAAACAAAATCCTTGCATAGGTCCCCTGGGGGTCTTGGTGCTGGAGGATGAAGTGCAGGCCTGCATCATCCACTGATCTATTGGCCCAGTATGCAAACTGCTTGGGGTCCAGCAGGGGGTTTGTGATATTTTTTAGGTGGGCCAGCACAAGTCTTTCAAGGGTCTTCATGATTTCAGAGGTCAGTGCGATAGACCTGTAGCCATTAAGACCAGTAATCCTTGGCTTTTTGGGTACGGGAACAATAGTGGAGACTTTGAAGCAGGCAGGGACAGTGCACGTTTGCAGGGACCGATTGAAATCGTCTGTGTAGACTGGTGGCAGTTGTTTGGCACAGAGCTTGAGGGGAGAAGGGGAAACACTGGCGATTTCCGACTTTTCTGTCTTCTGAATAGCTTTTCCACCTCCTCAATTGCTATTGTTGGTGATGGAGAAGTGGCCCGACTGATGTTGGGCAGCAAGGAGGGGGTGGGTCGTTGACAAAGTACCAGTCTTTGCAGACTGGAGTCAGGCGGTAAGTGGGTGCGAAGTGGTGATTGGGGAGGAGTGGGTGGGAATGGGTCCAGTCTTTGCAGGCTGGAGTCAGGCTATGAGTAGGTGTGAAGTAGTGATTGGGGAGGAGTGGATGGAGAATGGTCCAGTCTTTGCAGACTGGAGTCGGGCTGTAAGTAGGTGTAAAGTGGTGATTAGGGAAGAGTAGGAGGGAAGAGGTACTGGGGTTATGTTTCTGTCTATCGAACCTGCAGAACTCGTTCAGGTCGTTGGTCAGCTGACGATTGTCCAAGGAGTGTTTATTCCTCTTGTAGCTGGTGATTTCTTGCAAACCCTTCCACACTGAAGAGGATTAGCTGAGACCTTGCTCCTCAACTTCTCAGAGTACCTTTCCTTGGCAGCTCTGATTCCTCTTCTCAGCTTGTACTTGGCCTGCCTGTATAGGTTTGCAGCCCCGCTCCTGTAGGCCTTATCTTGTCTGGTGGAGTTGTCTGAGGTCAAGTCAACTTTATTTTATTCGTCACATACACATATGAGATGTGCAGTGAAATGAAAAGTGGCAATGTTTGCGGATTGTGCAAAAACAGAATCACATATTACATATTTGTGGGAGGAAATAAAAGAAAAAACAGCAATTTTAAAAAGACACCACACAACAGTAAATTGGTACTTTAAAGTTAGTCCCTGGTACAGATTACAGTCCTAATGGCCTCTGGGAAGAAACTCCTTCTCATCCTCTCCGTTTTCACAGCATGGCAACGGAGGCGTTTGCCTGACCGTAGCAGCTGGAACAGTCCGGTGCTGGGGTGGAAGGGGTCTCCTATGATCTTGTTGGCTCTGGAGTTGCACCTTCTAATGTATAGTTCCTGCAGGGAGGCGAGTGTAGTTCCCATAGTGCGTTCTGCCGAACGCACTACTCCCTGCAGAGCCTTCTTGACCTGGGCAGAGCAGTTCCCAAACCAAATTGTGATGTTTCCGGACAAGATGCTTTCCACAGCTGCTGAGTAGAAGCACTGGAGGATCATCAGAGACACTCTGAATTTTTTCAATTGCCTGAAGTGGTAAAGGCGCTGCCTTGCCTTACTCACCAGTGCTGCAGCGTGTGATGTCCATGTCAGATCCTCTGAGATGTGAACTCTCAGGTATTTAAAGCAGCTCACCCTATCCACAATATCCCCATTTATCTTCAATGGTGTGTACGTCCTCGGATGTTGTGCCCTCCTAAAGTCCACGATCGGCCCCTTAGTCTTTTTGTCATTCAAGAGGAAGCTGTTGTCATGACACCAGAGTGCCAGATCAGCCACCTCCTCCCGGTAGGCCTTTTCATTGTTCTCGGAGATCAGGCCCACCACCACAGTGTCATCAGCAAACTTGATTATAAAGTTCTGCTGTAGACCAAGGCATGTCATTGTTGAACCTGATCCGGGTCCTGGTGGGAATGTGATTGTCCTCACAAAAGCTGACATATGATGTCACGGTGTGTATATACATCAAGGCTTGTGGTTGATGAATATAATATAGATCAGCCATGATTGAGTGGCGGAGTAGACTTGATGGGCTGATAGGCCGCATTCTACCCATATCCCATATGACCTTGTATCTCACTACATCACCATCTATATCTCTCGTTTCCCATTCCCCTGACTCTCAATCTGAAGAAGGGTATTAAGATTGAAGCTGGTTTCATGATTGCTGCCTCGCCTGTTGAGTTTCTCCAGCATTTTTGTCTACCTTCATGATTGCTGGCTGCTTCATGCATTAACACAGTCACTGAAGACCACAATGACAGAAAGCATAAGTTGCATCTCATCGTCCTAACAGGCAATGAAATCCCACTTGAAATATCACTATAGTCATTAAAGAAAATATTTTTTTAAATCAATGTAATAAAACAATAGACAATGGGTGCAGGAGTAGGCCATTCGGTCCTTCGAGCCAGCACCGCCATACAATGTGATCATGGCTGATCATCCACAATCAGTACCCCGTTCCCGCCTTCTCCCCATATCCCCTGACTCTGCTATTTTTAAGAGCCCTCTCTCTTGAAAGCATTCAGAAAACCTGCTTCCACCGCCCTCTGAGGCAGAGACTTAAACTAAAGTAATGCTTAACTAAATCTGACTCTGTATGAAGAAGGGTCCCGATCCAGATTGTCACCTATTCATGTTCTGCAGAGATGCTCTCTGACCTACGGAGTTACACCTGCACTTGGTGTTCTGTTGTGTAAATCAGCATCTGTAGTTCCTTGTTTCTACATAACTAAATATAATTGCTAAATGTTTGCTTTGAAGCAGGATTCGGTGAGCTTGCAGCAATTGTACATAGTAGCCCACTGTTGTAATCTTGTAAATTTACATGTTTCTCTTTCGCAACACATCGATCTTTGGTTTAAACCAGCATCTGCATTTCCTTCCTACACAAATTGAAGTGGACCTTGTCCCCTGCTATGTAGCTTTTCATATTATGTTCTCAATGTGCTTATGTCCTTGCAGATAGTGTGTGACCTTTCAGATTCAGATAACAATTGCCAACTTGTAATAGTGTGCTATTGTATCTGTCTGGTTATATGCCAAAGTTTGGTTTAAAATGGTTATCTCATGAAGGTGACCGCTGTATGTATTGATAGCCGCACCAAATAAAAATGCAGAAGCCAGCACTTCAAACTTACGGTCTCGCTGAAAGGGTTCAAAGGACTGTAGTGGTGGATTTTAGACTTTGGGCATTTAAAAAAAATCTGTTCACTAACTTGTTTGCTAAGCAGAACACAGCCAAAATGTAGGTAAACATCAAAATAATTTTTTTCTCTAATTAATCTTGGAAATCCCATTCAAATATTAACATACTTTTGGGGAACATTGTGTTTATTTGTATTATATCAGCTATGTACCAAAACTACTATTGAGTCTATGATTAGGATGAAGCAATAATGGTTATAAAGAACATAATTACAGAAGAACCATGTCAACTTTCTTAACCAACCATTGGGAATCTAATAAGTAGGAAGGAACTGCAGATGCTGGTTTAAACTAAAGATATTCACACAATGGTGGAGTAACTCAGCGGGACAGGCAGCATCTCTGGAGAGAAGGAATGGGTCACATTTCTGGCTGAGACCCTTCCTCCGCCTGGTCAGGGGAAAGGAAAACTCATTTTGTGTCTATCATTGGGAATCTAATATTGATGTTTGAATGGCCTCGAGTGAAATAAATGATGCCGTAACAACAAGCTCTCACAACATCAACAAGACTAAAGAACTGATCGTTAACTTCACAAGGAGAAATCAAGTGGTAATGTACCAGTTTTTATTGGTGGGTCGGTGGTGGAGAAAGTTAGCAGCAAAGAGTAGGAGTAAACGGGTCCTTTTCACAATGGCAGGCAGTGACTAGTGGGGTACCGCAAGGCTCAGTGCTGGAACCCCAGATATTTACAATATATATTAATGATCTGGATGAGGGAATTGAAGGCAATATTTCCAAGTTTGCGGATGACACTAAGCTGGGGGGCAATGTTAGCTGTGAGGAGGATGCTAGGAGACTGCAAGGTGACTTGGATAGGCTGGGTGAGTGGGCAAATATTTGGCAGATGCAGTATAATGTGGATAAATGTGAGGTTATCCACTTTGGTGGCAAAAACAGGTAAGGAGATTATTATCTAAACGGTGGCCGATTAGGAAAAGGAGAGATGCAGCGAGACCTGGGTGTCATGGTACACCAGTCATTGAAAGTAGGCATGCAGGTGCAGCAGGCAGTGAAGAAAGCGAATGATATGTTAGCTTTCATAGCAAAAGGATTTGAGTATAGGAGCAGGGAGGTTCTACTTCAGTTGTATAGGGTCTTGGTGAGACCACACCTGGAGTATTGCGTACAGTTCTGGTCTCCAAATCTGAGGAAGGACATTATTGCCATAGAGGGAGTGCAGAGAAGGTTCACCAGACTGATTCCTGGGATGTCAGGACTGTCTTATGAAGAAAGACTGGATAGACTCGGTTTATACTCTCTAGAATATAGGAGATTGAGAGGGGATCTTATAGAAACTTACAAAATTCTTAAGGGGTTCGACAGGCTAGATGCAGGAAAATTGTTCCCGATGTTGGGGAAGTCCAGGACAAGGGGTCACAGCTTAAGGATAAGGGGGAAATCCTTTAAGACCGAGATGAGAAAGACTTTTTTCACACAGAGAGTGGTGAGTCTCTGGAACTCTCTGCCACAGAGGGTAGTTGAGGTCAGTTCATTGGCTATATTTAAGAGGGGGTTAGATGTGGCCCTTGTGGCTAAGGGGATCAGGGGGTATGGAGAGAAGGCAGGTACGGGATACTGAGTTGGATGATCAGCCATGATCATATTGAATGGCGGTGCAGGCTCAAAGGGCCGAATGGCCTACTGCATCTAATTTCTATGTTTCTAATTCCTAGTTGTTAATATCTTGGATGATGAGTCCAGTACACAGATGCAATCATGAAGAAGGCATGCAAGCTCCTCTACACAGAAATTTAAGGAGATTCAGTACCATGGGAGGGGCGAGGGGGAAACTTTTTTTTCAGTCTCTTACCCTACTGGAGATGCGATTGTTTTCCGGATCGCATCTCCTGTTGCTCTGCGGCCTAACATCTTGGAGCTAACGCCCTCCTCGGACTGACTTTGATCCCCACCGCAGGACGTGGACTTGTATGACTTACTTGGCAAATGAAATTCCTCATATGTTTCAAAACATACTTGGCTAATAAAGTATTATTGCATTGTAATTGAATACGAGTACTTTCCACATTCAAAATTTTAAGGTACTAGTAGGGAAAGCACATTTTTTAACAATAGGTTTACCTTTTCCATTTGAAAATACGTGCTGGAGTAACTCAGCGGATCATACCGTATCTCTGGAGAACATGGATAGGTGACGTTTTTGTCGGGCTCTTTTAGTGGATAGAAAGTCATAAAGATTAGTTGCAACATCTCACAGTACTTTGCCAATTGTCTTTCAAGCAATACTTCCAACTAATGGCTTTACAAGTGTAAAGAAACCAGGCAACCCAGCCAGACAGTATTGTCGCTGAACAATGGGTTGATTAGAAGCTATTAGGTAAATGTAAATGACATGGGGACATCATGAAACTTCAAAGATCTAATGTATATCTCATCAGCTCTTGGTTCATTATGACTAGATTGTGCTTTCCCCTCAGTGATAACAGGATGTACATGTATGTAGGGATGTAGCACAATGGCACAATAGTTTAATAAAGGATGCAAATTTAAGAGAAATAAAGTGCATCCGGCTGAGTAAAACACAAAGCATTAAGTTCACAAGGACCTCTCCGAGTTCTCATAGCATCTGTCAGGTCAAGTCAAGAGAGTTTATTGTCATGTGTCCCAGATAGGACAATGAACTTCTTGCTTGCTGCAGCAGTAGAGTATTGTAAGCATAAATACAGAACAGTTCAGTGTGTCTAACTAGCATAGACCATATATAGATACACATAAATAAACAGATAAAGTGCAATAGGCTGTTATAGTTCCGAGTTTGTTTGATGGTGAGTTTAATAGCCTGATGGCTGTGGGGAAGACGCTGTTCCTGAACCTGGATGTATCAGATTTCAGGCTCCTGTACCTTCTACCTGATGGCAGCGGAGAGATGAGTGTGTGGTCAGGATGATGTGGGTCCTCGATGATGTTGGCAGCGACTGCGATAGATCCCTTCGATGGTGGGGAGGTCAGAGCCGATGAAGGACTGGGCAGTGGTCACAATGTTCTGCATTCTTTTCCACTCCTGGACGCTCAAGTTGCCGAACCAAGCCACGATGCAACCTGTCAGCATGCTCTCTACTGTGCACCTGTCGAAGTTCGAGAGAGTCCTCTTTGACATACCGACTCTCTGTAATCTTCACAGGAAGTAGAGGTGCAGATGTGCTTTCTTTATAATTGCATCAGTGTGCTGGGACCTGGAAAGATCTTCGGAAATATGCACGCCCAGGAATGTGAATTTCCTGACCCTTTCCACCATATAAACAGGATTGTGGATCCCTATCCTACCCCTTCCAAAGTCCACAATCAGTTCCTTGGTTTTGCTGATGTTGAGAGCCAGGTTATTGTCCTATTCAACAATTCATTATTGTGGAATCTGGCTGACTTCAGCAAAGCCAGGATTTATTGTCTGTGAGAAGATAGTGTGATCAGCCTTATGAATTTCTCCAGTACCTCTGGTGAAGTTACGCCCACAGTGCTGTTAGGTAATGAGTTCCAAGGTTTAAAGCCAGAGATGAAGGGCTGGATATTTATCCAGGTTAGGATTGTGTATGATCTGGAGGTGAATCCTGCAAATCTTTTCTGACCTTTTCAAGCTTGACAACATCTTTCCCATAACATGGTGCCCAGAACGCACAATACGCTAAATGCGGTTTCACCATTGACTTATACAACTGGAACATGACCTCCCAACTTCTATACTCAATATTCTGACTGATGAAGGCCAAAAGATGTCGACATACAAATGGAACTTCAGAACTGGTATGGATTTTCTTTTCTGTATTGTCAAGAGCAGAAAGAAAGATTATCCTTGAATTTGTGCTACTGCATTGGAACATTGCATAATGCTACCCAAAATTGTTGATAGGGATAGAAGCCAAAATTCCATCCAAATTAAATTAAAAAGATATGGGGACTGATTATGTTCGGCTCCAATTAGATTGTAACAAGGACATAACTTACAGCAAGACAAATATTTAGGCTACCAAAACATGGAACATAAATAATTCCTCATCAAAATGTTTATATAACTTGGATGCAAAACTTTGCGTTGATAAGGCAAATTACCAAGAAACAAGGAAGAACATTGTGTGAAAAGAGTTGCAGCAGACATTGATACTCGCAAAACATATGATTAGCCTTTGGAAACAATGGACTGTTGAAAAGCAACTGAATCTTGAGGATACACATAAGGCTGGAGAAACTCAGCGGGTGCAGCAGCATCTAAGGAGCGAAGGAGATAGGCGACGTTTCGGGTCGAGACCTTTCTTCTTGAGGATGATTAGAAAAAGGTGTGGAAGAAGAAAGCAGAATTAACATCTGAGGTTGTTGTTCGGCCATTTTGTAAACTAGATAAATGAATGTAATCGTGCAGCTGTAAAAGCCTGAAGATAGAAGATATTTATTTAGGTTATCAGGCATGGCAGAGGCAGGACTACATTAATTGACCGAAGTGCTGCTATTGCCTGAAGTATATGTGAGCAAAAAACCAAAACCAGGTAAGATTAACTCGCAACAACTCACATGTTAAAGATTAATCAAAATCCATTTTTCAGTTACAACTAATAGGAAATTGGATATTTACAAGATTGACATATCCTGATTAAAATGGCTGAGTTATATCAGATATCACCTGGCTCGGATATTATTTCCACAAATAAATTACCTTTTCTACATTTGTTGTTTTTGTGCAGATGGCGTTGCCTTTGAACCAAAGGTATCAGTACTTCATTAGCAAATGACTTCATTTAAATCACACGCAGAAAAAAAATCCAGATGCAGCGCTATAAATACACATCATTCCACTCAAGAGCTGACTATTTGGAAATATTCAGGAGTTATAGAATTATGCGGTCAGGATATATTTATTAAAATAAGAACCAATCCTCTAAATGGCAAAACAACTTGTACACAAGTTTGTAGGAAGGAACTGCAGATGCTGGTTTACATTGAAGATAGACACAAAATGCTGGAGTAATTCAGCGAGACAGGCAGCATCTCTGGATAGAAGGAATGGGTGACGTTTTGGGTCGAGACAGTTTAATTTGCAAGGATACTTTAAACCATATTGAAACCAGTCATCAGGTGAGGAACATTCGAATCAGTACCATTGATGACGATAAATGAATTCATGTGCATGTTAACTAACCCTCATTGAAACCTCCACAGTGAGATCAGCTGGAGACATCTCGTATGTCAACATATATTGTAAAACGGAAATCCTTGCTCTTCAATGTATAGTTTGATCATTTAATATTCTGCTGTTCCTTTATCCAGAGAACTATCCATCAACATGGCAACAAAATAATCATACTTTGGGTGTCAATGAAGATGTTAATAAGTGCAGCAAATTCCGACATCTTGAATTCTCTAATCCTCTACTAGTTCCAACAATCTTATTATTTTTTTAGGATGAATAATAATACAGTAAAATGTGTCATTTATAATAACATAATTTCCCTCAATATCTCTATTGTTACTTTTACTTGCATACATGAACCCGTTTCTAGGTGCTGAGACATTTTAGAAACAAATCTGTCAATTTTAAAGGATCAAATTACAATAATTGTGTTCTCTAATTATATGATGATTGAGATCTGTGAGGTCGTACAACAATTTGTTTTGTTTTGACGGGTTCATCCCCAAACCAACATCACTAAAATAATTGCATCTTAAAGGAGATTACTTTGCAAAAGTCAGCTGCTATATTTCCTACAGTCATTTTATCATTTGACTTTGATATCAATCAATATGTTCATGTCTGTGTTTTGTAGATGATAACATTTGGTTTATTTGACAGTCAGATATGCTGTGGAAAAGATCAGACCGTTCTTAGAGATATGTTCCTTGTTTTTAATTTAACAGCTGCAGTTGCAAACAGTATTTGATTAAAGTTTCTGTTGGTTGTGAGTGGAAGGACCAGACTGTCAAGGTTGTGCGAGTCTGAAGAAGGATCCTGTCCATTTCCTCCACAGATGTTGCCTGACCTGCTGAGTTCTTTCAGCCCTTTAGTTTTGCTCATTGTTTCTATATCTTTAGCTCCTTGTGTGAGGTCTTTGTTTTCTGTATTATTATTGTTCCATTGTACCTTCTTGGTGATCTTGGCATGCATTCACTGCTGTAGGGGATTGCGTTTGACTGGTCTGTGGGATATGTAATCTTCTGTTCTGCTATCAAGGGCAGTGTTGTTCACCTGCAGAGAATCACTGACTTCCATGCTCGGTAAACGATGTATATGGCCAAGCTTAGCAGCCAGTCCAGCTTCAAGGTGTCATGGCTGTCTGTCCAAAATATGAGCACAATCTGCTGCGCATATGTCAAAGCTAAAGGAACCATTTGGACTATCGAGAATAAATTCACAAGATGTAATTCAACACAGTTATTGTGTAGCTATCCTGATGCGAGTTCACCAGAAGACTAATGGAGTCAGAATTCTATTATGCCAGGGTAAGAACATTGAGGCACCACTGCAACTCTTCATGTAAGCAAATATACATGGAATGGCACAGTGGTGCAGCAGGTAGTGTCTCAGCTCCAACAACCCAGGCGCGATCTACACCTTTGTGAGTACTGCTCCACTTTCCTCCCACATTCCAAAACATTGTTCACTCCTAGTCCATCCTCTGTCTTATAACATTTACTACTAGTTTCCACTAGTTGAAATTATTTCTGTGTGCTGGTTTGCAACCACATTGATAAGGCCTAGAGGATGGCGTGATCCAACCAAGTCAATGTGGGCCTTAACACAATCTTGATAAGGTTACTGTGGACCCCACGGTTCCCATTTATCAGTTTCTGCAACAGGAGGGTCATACACTTAAGGAAGTCATAGTCAGTATTGTTTCTCTTGATAATGTCAAGATGATGAGTAAACTGTACTGGTCAGAAGCTTATCTTAATTACCAATAAGCGCTTTGAATGTAAGACAACGTCTGCTGCTGTGCTTAAAAAACCTTAGGGTCTTGATAATGAGTCAGCAATAAGCTGTTTGTACCTGAATAGTGAATATCCATCATAAAATAATTTAAATCTATGCAAAGCATTTGTCCCAAATGGTTGTCCTGGCCAAGTGCCA
Source organism: Okamejei kenojei (assembly GCA_035221665.1). Taxonomy (NCBI): domain Eukaryota; kingdom Metazoa; phylum Chordata; class Chondrichthyes; order Rajiformes; family Rajidae; genus Okamejei; species Okamejei kenojei. Next base: position 16,976,627 of record CM069169.1, on the reverse strand, counting down.
AAGAACAGCGAGGATCAACTGGCTGGAGCATTCAAGGACATCTTCAACCTCTCACTTCTGCGGTCTGAGGTTCTCAAGAAGGTGTATATTTTACGTGATTCCCAGAAGGACATGATGACATGCCTCAAGCACTTGGATCCAACGTCATCAGATGCATCGAGGTAGAAAATGAACATAACAACTCTTGCCTCAGAAATGATCTAGATCCAATTCCTTTTGTCTATCGCCATAACAGATTAACAGCTGATGCGATTTCAATAGGTCTCCAATTTGCACTGGACCATCCGCATAACAGAAACACATACGTCAGGTTACAACTGTTCATCGACTAAAGCTTGGCATCCTACCGAATCATCCCTTCCAAACTTTTCACAAGCTCCAAGACCTGGGCCTCTGTATGTCCCTTTGTAGTTTGATGCTTGAGTTCCACAACGGCAGACCTCGATGTGAAGAACTCCTCACTGACCATCAACACAGGTACACCATAGGGCTGCATACTTAGGCCCTCCTCTTCTCTCTTTACAATCATGATTGTGTAGCTAAGCAGTGCATGGGGAGTGTACTGGCAAGCAGCAGCAAAGCCCACCAACACTCCTGGACAGCCTGCCGCGGACAAGGCTCGCCTGTCGTGGACTGACTTCGGAGGTCCTGCCAATAGCCTGTCTCGCCCACCGCTGATTCCAAACTCTGTCCCGAGCCACCGGTATCGACGGAACCCGCGAACGAAGAAGGATCCGAGAGCAAGGAGGGACCCGAGAGCAATGTGGATTGTCGGGAGCTAAGTGGACCGTCAAGAGCGAGGTGGACCACCAAGAGCGAGGAGGGGGACCTGTGCCGCCAAAAGCTAACTGGCGGGATGCTGCTGAGAACAAAGGGGGGACATGACAGAGGAGGCTACCAAGAAGGAAGGAGGGCCCGGCAGGGGACCGTTTGCGGCCATTTGTTGTGGCAAGCCTAGTTCGCAGAAGCAGAAGATAAAAAATGATGAACTTTTTGTAACTTTGTTAGCACCAGATATGAAGCGATTCTTGTGTACTGCCTACGCGTAGCCTGCTGTATGATTCTACAAGGTTGTATGCAAAACAAAGCATTTCACTGTACCTAGGTACATGAGACAATAATGTATCATGGAATCATTGAATCAAGTCACAAGTGGCGATGAGTCAGCATTTACGATGAGGAGTTGTAACACCATATCCTGCACTTTATTTATTTTCTCTTTTGCATTACTTCATGTACGATTTGCCCGGGTAGCAGAGATTCTAATGTAGCTTGGGATTCATGACAATAATAAATCAATGCTATTGGCGAAAACATCCTTCAACCACTAACCTTATCTTCTACAACAAAGCCATTTTTGATCTAATTAGCTCACCTTGGATCCTATGTGCTTTAACCTTCAGGATCAGCCTCTCCAAAGTCCATGGATACAATAATAATAATAATAATAATAATAATAACTTTATTACGGACTCAAGGTCCAGACAAGGGGCAACATTACATTAAAAATGCATTGCATCTCAAATATCATAAATATATATAAAATCAAGGTAAATCACATAAAAACATCTTAATTTATATATATATTTTTTAAAAACCCACAATACTTAACTTAAAAATTCAGAGTAAAAAAAATGATCAATGTGGTACAACGAGACAACGATACCAGTGTCTCCACAACTGGGATTCGTAGCGTGTAGTGCTAACCCTTATGTTTGTCAAGGCCATAATAAGCACATTTTTAGAGTCATTTATCCTGCAAATGAATTTATACATGTGGTGTCTTAGGATAGCTTCTAGAGTACTGACTCCTGCAGCCACAAACATATTACTGGCACTACACCATCTTGGTTGCCTTAGCAGTGTTCTCATGGCATCGTTATATGCAACCTTCAGTCTCTGCATACTTGTCTTTAAATAGTTCGACCACAGGTGTGCAGTGTAGAGGGGTGTGCAGTATGCTCTAAATAGCGACATCTTCACCACATCTGCACACGCACCAAATTTACGCAAGAGGATATTCGCCTGTATATACAGCATGCGTCATTGCCTATAAATATCCTCATCATCTGTCATTTGTTCTGTAATAATATGCCCTAGATATTTTATCTTATTACAGACACTAAGATTGTTATCAGACAATTTAAAGTCAGGATATTTTAGGCTTTTATCCTCTTTGGTTCTACAGACCATAACAGCACTCTTACTAGCATTATATTTAATGTCTTGTTCCAAACCATACACGGAACATGCAGTAAGGAGCTGCTGGAGACCAGCGCTAGATGGACTAAAGACCACAAGATCATCTGCATACATAATATGGTTCACTAGAATATTACCAATCACGCACCCAGTGTTACAAGCTTTCAATTGTTTAGACAGATCATCAATATATAGATTAAAAAGGACTGGGGATAAAATTCCCCCTTGTCTAACACCATTGCTAACCCCAAATGGGGCTGAGACCCTATTGCCCCATTTTATTTGCATAGTCTGGTGGATATACCAGTAGGCCAGAATTCTCACAATGTATTTAGGCACCCCTCTTTGACGCATTTTACCAAACAGCTTTCTGTGATTAACACGGTCAAAGGCTTTGGAGGCATCAATAAAGCACATAAGGATTGAAGAGTTTTTGCCTCTATATTTGTTTACAATCTCCTTTAGGGCATATATGCATAAGTCAGTGCCATGTTTAGCTTTAAAGCCAAACTGGTTATCTGTGGAGTTAACAAACTCATGTATTCTATCCAGCAGAACTCTTTCTAATACTTTTGACAATATGCTGGCTAAAGCTATGGGCCTGTAATTATTTAAACTGCCTACTTTACCCGCTTTGTCCTTAATAACCGGCACTAACAGGACAGACAACATTGAGTCTGGTAACATGCCATGAATCATAAAGCCAGTAAAACAAATAGCTAGGAGAGGAGCTATCCTCATACTCGCATACTTAAGATGTTCAGCAGAGATATGATCCAAGCCACTTGCTTTGTTGTTGGACAGCTTGTTCATGGCATGATACACCTCATGTGACATAATCACCATCGAGTCATTACTCTCAATATTGTCCACCCTATACAAGTCACCTTGGACACAGTTGAATAAAGTGCTATAATGTTGTTGCCATAACTCCGCGATATTAGCCGTTCCGGAGATTCCATCTACAGTACATGGTAGAGATGTTTTGCAACTGCTAAGAGCTCTCACTTCCTTCCAAAAATCTGTAGCATTGTTACTTAGCAGCTTCTTAGCCATGGAATCAGCCCTCATAGCTTGCTCATTTTTACAGATGAAGCGAACAGCATACTTATACCTTGCATTAGTGAGCTTCTTGTGCTCAAACACAGGCCCCTGTCTGGGTCTACCTGCCATAGCCCATGCTTTGGTGGCTTCACGGGCTTCAGTATGATACTCAGCTACATACTTATTCCAGCCAGGCCTGATGTTATGTGTCTTATTTTTATGCTTGCAGTAGGGCATACTGCCTACATATAAGGCGCTTACTATATCATTATACATGGAGCAGATATCTCTCCTATGCTTCATATCTTTACAGTTAACATTACTACATATTATTGCATCTTTAGGTAGATGAATATTGCTTAAGGATTTATCTGTATGGGCATAATAGGCTAGGATGTCTTCCTTTGTAAGCGTTGACCAGTCCAGTTTTTCTGTATTAAGACTATTTCTATCTCTGGATACCACAGGTATGTAGTCAACATTTATTGTCATAGCAACAGGTATATGGTCAGTCATTGCTGCCCCGTACAGAATGCTCATACACCCCAATGAGGCATGTGCATCAGCTGTACTAATACAGCGGTCTAGCCATGATGTGGTGTGCCAGGCCTCACTGATATAAGTATAGCTATCTGTAGGTAAAAGCACTTTGCTTGACAATATTAAATTATTATCTTGACAGAACTGAGCCATATGATTGGAAAATAATATGTTCCTATCTGAGATATCTGTATTCATATCCCCAATGACATATACACTACAATAATTATTGTTTTGAATGAAAGAATAGATGTAAGCAAGTCTATTTAAATATTCATCCTCATTCTGATGGCATTCATAGGGTGTATATACATTCAGGATAACAAATTCCTTGTTGTTGTGAGTAAAGTGAATGGCAATGCACCAGTCAACATCAAGCCGAATCACATTTACCGATGAGTCAAGCTTCTTGTTCCATAGAATGGCCACACCACCTGGTATCCTACCTCTGACTATTCCCATGCCAAGGTCAGTTGTAGATTCCCCAGCCCCATGATAGTTGTCATTGAGAGAATTGAGTTTGTCCAAGTCTTGCTTCGCTAAGAATGTCTCTTGCATACATAGTATGTCACAGTTATCCCCTGCGCTCTGGCCCAAACGCAGGCCACGACAATTGTACGATAGAACTCTAATGTTCATTTAGTAAGACTAGTGAGTGCCCCTAGCACCAGCAGGTATACTCATTCCCCCTGCGGCAGGCGCGGTGCTTGATCCGATGACTCCAACCCTGCGCGGCTCGTAATAGCGCCGTACAAATGCCCCTTCTGGCCAGAGCTCCGGATTGTACATTTCGCCAACCTCATTGCATTCCGCAGATACTTTAAATGAACTGTATCTACCGTGTACAGTGTCAATCTTTAGACAGGTAATCTCACGGCCAAGTTTTTCATTACGATAGACAGATAAAGTTCTGACGTCTAGATCTGGTGAAAACTTGTAGGCAAAAACACTCACCAGCTTAGTCTTAATCATTTTGATGTTGCCCGCAGCTCCGGTACCAATAATAGGCACAGCGTTACTGGATTTCTTTATCTGCCCAGTGGACAATTTTGGCTTACCAACAGTGTTATCTGGAGCATGTCGTCGACCCTTTTTCACAACATGACTCCACTTTGGAGAGTCTTGCACCGTTAGACCACTGGGACTATTCTCCACGTTTAATGCAAGACCCTCCGCCGCAGCCCTCACTCCGACAACTAAGACAGAGGCTCCTGCCGGTGCAGCTCCCAGTGCTGTATCTGCCATGCCAATGGCTCCATCCAACGCCGCCAATGCATCCGGACCACCGCCCCGAGACAGGTCAGTGGTGCGCTCCAATACACCCACTGGAGTAGTGATCAAGGTGCGCTACAATGTCTACCACTCTGCCTTCATCAATCTCCTCAAAAGACTATCCACATGTCCCCTCTCTGAACTCATCATCTCCCATGTCCTGTGTATGAAGGAACTGCAGATGCTGTTTTACACCAAATATAGACACAAAAAGCTGGAGTAACTCAGCAGGACAGGCAGCATCCCTGCATAGAAGCAATGGATGACGTTTTGGGTCTAGACCCCTCTTCAGACAGACCCATGTCATTCTCCTTGGAAATATTACATTTGAGCTTTACTCACATCACTTGGCTCCACACATAGGATTCCCAGTGGACCAGCCATTCTTTGCTGGCTACTCTCTTCTTCATGATATGGTTAAACCCAATGCTGTCTTGTGCACGGGGCCTTTATACATAGAAAAGGGTACAATTCTGTGAATGTTTAGCTGATATATTCTCCACATTGTAATAAACAAATCAATGCCTGTTTCCTGGGCAACCATTGTTAATTCCTCAGCAATTAGAAGGCGATTTTCAGAAATGTTTTCCTGACTGCAATGTTGATTCAGGTTGTTCCCTTTATTTATGGTTTTTAATCCAGTGGCATACTCAAGAATTAAACTTTAACACAGACAGGACGAGGAGAAAGATTTCACAAAATAACCTAGCATACCACCGAGGCAGGAAAACAGATGCTTGCATGTCTTTGAGGCATTTTGTAAGTAGCCTAGCTATGATTTCAAAGATCATTAAAGTTCACTCCGAGACTTGAGCACAAATCTACTCTGATATCCAGGACCATTGATGGGTAAGCTGAGGCCCTTAGGTACGTGCGCAGGTTACAGTTTTTTTTAGGGACAATTTTACACGAGCCAATTAACCTATAAGCCTGCACATCTTCGGACTGTGGGAGGAAACCGGAGCACCCAGAGAAAACCCACGCAGTGACTGGGAAAATGTACAAACTCTGTACAGACAGCACCCGTAGTCAGGAGCGATCCCGGGCCTCTGGTGCCGGAAGGCAGCAACTCCACCATTGTGCCACCCCTTAATAATAATGATGATGATATTTGTATCACCGCTGACATGGTTGTCACATAACCCTGTGAATGTAAAGTTACTATCAAAAGGCAAGGAAGATGCATTTGAAAGTAATCAAATAAAATTGTAGAAACCAATGAGTATTACAGAAGCTCAGAGACTGGAGAAAGACAGACAATATCTATTTCAATACAGCAACATCATAATGTGATAAGAAGGAATATAATTTAATAATTTGTATATCTACCTTTGCAATAAAGAGTTTAGGTTTCAGCACAACAATTGTTTTTGTGCTGGACAGCACAGTGGCAAAGCTGGTAGAGCCACTGTCTCACCGCGCCAGAGACCGGGGTTTGATCCCGACCTCGGATGCTGTCTGTGTAGAGTTTGCACGTTCTCCCTGCGACCCCTTGGGTTTTCCTCCCACATCCCAATGATGTGCGAGTTTGTAGGTTAATTGGCCTCTGTAAATTGCCCCTGGTGTGTAGGGAGTGGATGAGAAAGTGGTATATGGTAGAACTAGGGTGAACAGGTGATCGATGATCAGTGTGGACTCGGTGCGCTGAAGGACCTGTTTACATGCTGTATCTCTAAACTACGTTTTCGAAAGGAAATGTTAGGGATCAAGTAGAATGATTGAGGGGGTGGAGAAATTGGATTAAGAAAAGCAAATACATAAAAATACACAGTTAAATAGATGGTTGGGGAGTAACTAAAGCATGGTCTTAAAGTCATGGAGTGACACAGTGTGGAAACAGACCCTTCGGCCCAACTTGCCCACACCAGCCAACATGTCCCAGCTACACTAGTCCTGCCTGCCTGCGTTTGGTCCATATCCCTCCAAACCTATCCTATCCATGTACCTATCTAACTGTTTCTTAAAAGTTGGGATAGTCCCTGCCTCAACTACCTCCTCTTGCAGCTTGTTCCATACACCCACCACCCTTTGTGTGAAAAATGTACCCCTCAGATTCCTATTCAATCTTTTCCCCTTCACCTTAAATTTATGTCCTCTGATCCCCGAGTCACCTACTCTGGGCAAGAGACTAGATAATGATAACCAAGGTCACTGTATTTTTCCAGAATAGTGTACTGTTTACATTTGAAAGGGATAAATTCACAATTAATCCATGAAAATGTTTTTCTCCGGTCTCCTCTAAATCCCAAAGATGCATGTGTTTTGTAGGTTAATTGGCCTCTGTAAATTGTCCCTGGTATATGGGGAGTGATTACAAAAAGTAGGATAACATAGAACTAGTGTGAGCGGGTGACCAAAGGTCAGCATGGACTCGGTGGGCCTGTTTCCACATGTATCTTTGAACCAATCAATCAAGATTTAAAAAATAATAATGACAACGCATTTTGTAAAATATGAGTGCAGAGATCACCACAAATCCCCTTCCTTCAACTCGACCAACCTATTTACAACAGGAATTGCAACATTGCCTGAGACCAGCAACAATTACATTGGCAAAACTGTCCGTAGGATATATTAAATTGCAGCTTTTAATCTAAAATACAAATTTTATAAAGGTTTCCTTTTGTACAAAATGTACATTTTTAATGGGTATAGCGGCCTCTATCTACATTGTTACGCAATTATTAGGTTTGTACGTGAGAAACGAGGCGACCTTGGCCTCTGTTTTGTAGCGATTTCTAATTAGTTCTGACTATTCTAATCCCCAGACTCATGAAACAGATACTCTGTTTTCTAAACTGTATCATGGGAAGAGATTACTAGGCAAACAGAACAAAACATTGTAAGGTGTGCCATGCGATGGAAGCACACAGAAGCTACCTAATGGCCAGGGGCAGATTACCCCCCTGTGGTTCCCAGGGCCTGATAGTTTGAGTGGTCACTGCGTCATAGAGCACAGAAGCAGGACATTCCGTCCAACTTGTCCATACTGACCAGCCTGGAGAAGCATCATGAAGTATTTCCCTAAGATAGACACTAAATGCTGGAGTAACTCAGCTGGACAGGCAGCATCTCTGGAGAGAAGGAATGGGTGACGTTTCGGGAAGAGACCCTTCTTCAGTTACTCAAGCATTTTGTGTCTATCTTCGGTCTTCCGTTTAAACTAGCATCTGCAGTTCCTTCCTACACATAAAGTATTTCCCCCTGCACTCAAGGCTATCCTTGACTTGCAGTGCAAATGGATTTGAACCATATTGTGGACCAATGACTATATTAAGTGCTGCACCTATATATAATGCAATCAGTTGAATTTAAAACATATCTTTTAAATTTGCATATGTAAGCTACAAGTGCAGTTATATCAGTACGATCACAATGGGGAACAATAGGGCCAAAGATGGTTAGAACAAGACCAAGTAATGTGTTAACTATTTGCTTTAATTGAAACACTTCATTGTGCAACAGTCCATTGTTTAACAAAACGCACTGATTGAGTTAAGAGTTGTTTTTTGGATAACCACTAATTATATAAGATTTATTGTTGATATTCAGTGGACTCGAGGCTCTTTGTGATAAGAAAAATAAGCCTGATGCTGACTCGTCATTTCTAAGACAATATGTGTTCTTCATAAAAAATAGACAGATGGAACATGCAGAATAAGGATTGCAGAAGGAAACAACAAATGAAAATGACCAACACGCAAGGTGGTTAAAAAAAAGAACGAAAAGTAATTTAATTAATCTTCAAATGAAATAATAAATCTACTGGAAAAGAGGTTAAGATTGTTTTTTAACCGTGGTGGGGTCTTGGAATGCATTGTTAGGAGTGATCATGGAGGAATGGTCTTGTGAGGGATAAAGTGATTAAACCCCCACTGTTGTAAAGTTCCGGGAGAGGATTCTAACACAGTTGTGAATGAGGTAACCAGCATCGTCCTTGAACAGGACTGATAGCATTGTATAGCGGCAGGCAGGGATGAGGGATGCGGCCATAATCACCAGAGACTAGCTTTTTAATTAAAGTACAAGAAACTAGGCCAGGTCAAATGCAACTGAGCATGCTTAATGAAATAAATGAATATTACTTACACGCCCCTGGTTGAGAAACTGCTCATTACCATGCATATGTAAGAACATGCGATGTATGATGTGGGAGGTATTGGGGGGACGTACCTATAGACTGTGCACCTCAGTGCTCTGATTGGGAAGAGCCAGAAGGGGAGGTCAAATGTAGAATTGTGTGTATAAAGGGGCTATACTTTCCTGACTTCGGTGTGTCTCAACTTGGAGAGGCACCCGATTCTGCAGACTCGCAAATAAAGCATTTCTTGTTTCCACGATTTAGTCTCTGAGTAGTGATTGTGAGCACACACTATATCTCACAGTCTCGACCCAAAACGTCACCTTTTCCTTCGCTCCATAGGTGTTGCCTCACCCGCTGAGTTTTTCCAGCATTTTTATCTACCTTCATGGAGGAAGATAAGATATGTTTAAGAGGTTTTTAGATAGGCACATGAATATGCATGGAACGGAGGGATATAGATCATGTGCAGGCAAATGAGATCAATTTAACTTGGCATCAAGTTCAGCACAAACATTGTGGCCGAAAGCCAGTTCTTGTGTTTTACTGTTCTATGCTCGACAGCAACAATGGAAAATGCTGGATATACTCATCATGTCAGACCGCATCTGTGGGAAGTGAAACAGAGTCAACATTTCAGGTCTGAGACATTTCTTCAGAACTGAGAATGATTAAAAACAAATGCTTATAAATCTGCAGAATGTGCGGGGGAGGGATGACCATGAGGGGAAACTATGAACATGGTTATCTGGTCATTGAGCAGTTGGCGAGTGAGAACACAGATAAGAAACCATGGGAGTTGTGAGCGGCAGTGTGGGAGAACAGGTATAGCAGATCAGGCAGGGCTTGCCCACCACTCCCACAGAGAGAAAAACAAGCTTCCTCCCATATCCCAAAGACATGCGGGTTTGCAGGTTAATTGGCCTCTAAATTCCCCCTAGTGTGTAGGGAGAAGATGGGAAAGTGGGATAACATAGAACTAATGCGAATGGCTGATCAATGGTCGGCGGAGACGTTGTAGGCTGAACAGCTTGTTTCCATGCTGTAACTTTCAATCAATCAAACAAATCATCAAAGGAAGGCAACTGAGAAGTTTCCCAATGGAACTCAGCAACCTATGGAACTGAGTTATACATCGGCTAGACCAAGCGTAAACTAGGTGATCGTTTCACTGAACACGTTCCCTCAGTTTGCCTAGTCCTACCTGATCTCCCGGTTGCCAAAGACTTTCATTCTCCTTCCCATTCCCACACTGAGTCCGAAGAAGGGTCTCGATCCGAAACGTCACCCATTGCTTCCCCCCAGAGATGCTGCCTGTCGTGCTGAGTTACTCCAGCTTTTTGTGTCTATCTTCAGTTTAAACCAGCTTCTGCAGTTCCTTCTTACCCACACTGACCTTTCTGTCCTAGACCTCCTCCATTGTCAGTGAGGCCAAATGCAAATTGGAGAAACAGCATCTCATATTTTGTTTGGGCAGCTTACAACCCAGGGGTATGATTATTGATTTTTCTGACTTCAAATAAACCTTGCATTCCCTCTCTCTCCATCCCTCCCCCACCCAAGTGGTACCAGTTTCAAAATCTTTCATATGTCTCTACATCACCGTCTATATATCTCGTTTTACTTTCCCCTGACTCCCAGTCTGAAAAAGGGTCTCGACCCGAAACGTCACCTATTCCTTTTCTCCGGAGATGCTGCTTGTTGCGCTGAGTAACTCCAGCTTTTTGTGTTTATCTTTGGTTTTAACGAGCATCTGTCGTTCCTTCCTACACAGGCCATTGGTGAACAATGCTGATGTGGAAGATCTAGCAGTAGCAAACAAGAAGGCTGTCCACTGTGCAAGAGCCTGGCCAAACATTTGAAACATAGATGATGGACACGAAAGAAGACACAGGTGATGAGTTAAACAGTTCTCAAATCAACTTGTACCAGAAGTGGGTGTGTGATAAAATTCCTCACGGGAAGGGAAGTAATATTAATTGGATGAGTTTATTGTGGGGGTATAATAGTGAGTCATTCCACTTTGCACCTTGTCCGGAGCTGGCTTAAGAAATGCAAGATGCTTGTGCCATTATTGTACTGCAGTAACTGCTGAATTGCCAGGAAGGCCAACATAAAATGTCATGTATCTGTACACTGTGAATGGCTTGATTGTAATCACGTATTTCAACACTGCCCGGTCCATCACAGTCCACCATTGAAGAGATCTACAAGAGGCGCTGCCTCAAAAGGGCAGCCAGCATCATCAGAGACCCACACCACCATGGGACTTGGGGCTTTGTTTTGCTTTGCGCTATATTGCTTATTTTATTCATTGAACGGATGTTTTAGTTTATTATATTATGTACTGAGTACTGTGAATGTAAACTGTTGTGCTGTCTCAAGTACTCTTTGCATTGTTCCGTTCCGATACAAATGACAATAAAACGCTCTTGACTGTTGGAATTCTTGACAAACCACGTTGAACTGGCCATCGGTTCCGCTGATGAAGACTGACAAGATGTCCATTTACTGCCAAAAATACTGGTTCCTTCTTAACATAAATCTTTGAGGGAAATTGTTGCATTGCTATAGATCTTGGGGATCATGGTAAAATGCTGATAGATACCAATTTATTCTCCTCATTTAGCTCACTGGTAACTTCCATTTGTTTCTTTTTCAATGGTGAATGGTACTTTATTGTAACATGTACTTCGTCACAGTGAAATTCCCCTTTTTTGCATATTCAATAAAAATCTTACTATACACAAGCATTATTAAGTACAAGTATGAATAGTAGATTACACTGAGGCAGTACTCAAGGCGTCACGTTCCGAGAATCATCTTGTATCCTTCAAATTTCTTAAAGAGGGTAGAGTTTTAACGTGGCCTTAAACAAGTGTTCTCTGCTCGGGAACGTGTAAAATGTCTGATTTCAAAAATAATCTAGTAAAGTTTGTTTTTTTGCGTAGCCTCTAATTCTGTACCTTTACTGATAGCTTTGTTCGGCTGTCTTCTGCAGGAGTTGGGTTAGAATGCGGACTACTCATGTGGTAATCCGGGCAGTATGATTAACAGGCTGTGTAGCTGCATGGTGTGTGGACTACACATGAAGTTGATCCTATTCAGGTCAAAGCAGAGATTTTGATAGCTCCCGGTCGCCGGGAGCTATCAGAGCCAGTGAACTCTTGTTTATTTTCCCTGTGCCTAACCAGTGGGAAACAAACCTACTAACAATACTGTGGCAAAGGATTAAACAGTTAACATGATTAAGAGGCTGAACAAGCAGAAACATGAAACTGGAGATGCTGGTTTGCAAAAAAAGACACATACTGCAGGTAATATGCCTGGAAAACGTGGATAGATGACGTTTTGGGTCGGGACCCTTCTTCAGACATCACCTATTCATGTTTTCCCTGGATTCTGCCTGAGTTTAGAGTAACCTGTGTAACTGCGCACTGAGTTACTCAAGCACTTTGTGTCATTGGGGGAACATCTAGCAAATAGCGAGCGTGTTATCTTATGGTTTCAAACATCTATGCTCCAAGGCAAACATGTTCATTGGAAAAAGACCAATTTCAATATGGCCTAGGGAAACGGGAATTAAAACTTGGCAAGCAAAATTGTAATTCAACAGCGGAAGACTTTGAACGTCGTGATGATTCAGTTACAAATTATGTGCATTCCATAAAGATGGGTAGGGAGCTTAAAGCTTGAGCTCATGGAAAGATAAATAGTAAGACAGAATAACGAGCAAAACCGGAGATGCTGGTAGAACTCAGTCAGCCAAGCAAGATCCTTCTCCATCCAGTGCTGGTTTCACAACGGAGAAGGACACAATGTGTAGGAAGGAACTGCAGATGCTGGTTTAAACCGAGGATAGATACAAAAAGCAGGAGTAACTCAGCGGAACAGGCAGCATCTCCAGAGAGAAGGAATGGGTGACGTTTCAGGTAGAGATCCTTGTTCAGACTGCTGTTTCGGGTGGAGACCCTTCGTCAAACTGGTGTCATGTGGTGGAGTAACTCAGCGTGTCAGGCAGCATCGCCGGAGAATATGGATTGGTGACGTTTTGAGTCGGTATCCTTCTTCGAACCTGAAATGTCCCCTATCCATGTTCTCCACAGAGGTTGCCTGGCCTGCTGAGTTACTCCTGTGTTTTGTGTCTTTTTTTGTAAATCAGCACCTGCAGTTCCTTATTTCTCCATTTCAAAATCGACACCTCTCCCTAGTTCTGAGTATTGGTCATTGACCAGAAACAATATCTGGTTTCTCTTTTCTGCAGGTGCTGCTTGACTGGCTGAGTTCTTCCAACATTTCCGCTTTTGTTCCAGATTCCAGCATCGGCAGTATTTTTTAAGAGTAAAGAGCATATGCAGACACTAGGATTTTATTGTTAGTGAACTCATGGCTGACTGCAGAGAGACAAAGACAGAGCATTACTAAATTCTGACAAAAGGCATATTAAGAAATCTAAATATATTCTCTCAGTATGTGAACAGCAGTAGCAATGTAAGTGGAGAGGGAACCAATGAGGTTAATGTGTTATCTAGAAGTTCTGCTACAATTCAACAGCTGCATTCCCACAGAACCTCGTGTTATAAAAAATCTTCTTATAAAATCATTGTTAAATGGTAGAAAAAAGGTTTAGATTCAAGAGAGTTTCAGATTCTTAATGACAATCTTTAGTGCAGGGTATACAAAAAATATTAATAACAATAAGTTAATTTTTGTTACGGAAAGCTAAGAATATTAAAGCTTGGTCGGCACGGACTGGAAGGGCCGAGAGGGCCTGTTTCCGTGCTGTAATTGTTATATGGTTATATGGTTAAAGACTATGTTACAGATGTATCATTCACAAGAGACGATAAAACCAATTCCTTAACTATTTCAATTACTACCGACTGTGAAACTGACAGACTGTGTTCTCTAGAGACAATGGTGTCTGATTACTGTGGGAGGACATGGAAACAGTTTTCCCCCCATACTGTTCTTTCTCAAAACAGCTGTTTTTTTTTTCTTTCTTTGTGCCAAGTTCTAAAGTAACTTTTAAATGGTTCTCAAGTTCTTGCTAGCTAATCAATTGGCCTGTGTAATGTAAGCAGTGTACGCTAATTCATTGTTCATGTTATATCCAATTTGCATTATGGAAACAATTGTTAGAGCAGAAATATGGACCTCCAAAAGGCATTTGATAAGGTGCCTCATATGAGGTTTGTTATTAAAATCTAAAGTCATAGAATAGATGGGATGATAACAGCATAAGGGAAGCAGTGGAATGTTTTTTTCAGAATGGAGGGAAGTGTATAGTGGAACTCCACTTGGGTTAATGTTAGAACCACTACATTTCTTAATATATATAAATATTAATTATTTGTATTTGGGTTTATCAGCTGTCCGTGTTTTTTCACTTCTTTTCTTTTATTTTTAGTACATTAAAAGTGTTAGTTGGGAGTCTGATCTTTTATGTGTGGGGGTGGGGGGGGGGGGGGGGAAGGGGTAAACTGTTTTTCAAGTCCCTACCTGGTCGGAGAGGCTGCTTTCCTCCGGGCAGCAACTTCGATCCGTCCTCGCGGCCTACCAACGGGCCTGGAGCGGCATTTCCTGAGGGGACCTGGCCAGAACCTCGGCTTCTGCGGCGGCACAGCGCTGGAACGCTATCGCGGAGCGGGCGATGCCTTGCCCGGGTCGCCGCGCTGGAACTCCGGTGAGCTGAGACCGCCGAGAAAGACATTGCGGAGCTGCGGGACTGTGGAGCGGCCAGCTGCGGGCGGCGGTGCTGAACTTTACATCGCGGAGCCTGGGATCTCTTGCCGGGATCACCAATGGTGGAGCTCCATCCAGCATGGCCTGTTGGCTTGGAAGCCGCAGTCTCCAGCGTAGGAAGCGGCCGCTCCTGGCACCCCAAGCCGCTGAGAGGGTTCTCCTGAAGCCTGAGCACCATCACCCAGCGAGAGGGCCTGAAACATCGTGCCTCCATAGCGGCGACTGTGGAGGCCTCAATGGGCCTGACCACGGGTGGACAATGAGGATCGGGACTGGACTATGTGCCTTCCCCCACAGCTGTGGGGGGATGTTTTTATGTTAACTTTCTTCTTCAATGTTATGTTGTATTTTTATTAGTGTGCTGCAAGGACACCTGAATTTCCCCTGAAAAGGGGATTAATAAAGTATTTATTATTATTATTATTATTATTATTATTATTATCCAATACAAGTTCCAGCTTTGCAAACAACACAAAATTTGGCAAAGTGTGTTTTACACAGAGAATGGTGGGGCCTGGAACACATTGTCAGGGTGGTGGTGGAGGCAGATACAATAGTGGCATTGAAGAGACTTTTGGATAGCACGGTAGTGCAGGGAATAGAGGGATGCGGATCATGAACAAGCAAATGTGATGAGTTTAACTTGGCATCATGTACAGCACAAACGTTGTGGGCTGAAAGGCCTGTCCCTGTTCTGTAATCTTATTTTTATATGTATAATCATGAATACAAGCAGATCAGATCAAGAGAAATCAGCGAATAGACTTGGTACCGGCTTGATGGACCAAATGGCCATCTTTTGTTCACTAACCAGTCCGCAATAGGAGGCTCTGTAAGAGGATAATTATTGACATGGACTGATGGAGCCAAATAGCCTGTATCTCCGAAGATAGACACAAAATGCTGGAGTAATTCAGCGGGACACACAACATCCCTGGAAAGAAGGAATGGATGACATCTCGACCCGAAACGTGAGTCTGAAGAAGGTTCTCGACCCGAAATGTCACCCATTCTTTATCTCTAGAGATTTTCTCTCCAGCATTTTATGTGTATGTCTGTCTTTGGTGTAAACCAGCATCTGCAGTTCCTTCTTACACATTTATCCTGTATCTCCGCCGTATAGACTTTGAAATGTGCGTTGAGATGTTTTGCTTGAAGATGAGTTGTATCAAAACTTTATTGGTGGTGGTGATCAATCTCTAGCAGCCACCATTTCAGTTACGTGCAATGTCAGATGAGAGCTATCTGCCTTTACAAATCATGATCGATAGCCTGCCTGGTCCCTTCCTGTAATTTGCTTCATTTTAATCCTGTGTCTGTCCCATCGTATTTAGTGCGGTTAAATTAACCAGTCATTTCTAAGGAACTTGGAGCAGCGAACAACAGTATACCTATTTAGCACAACTTTTAGGAATAAAGTTAAACTTACCACAGATTTTCAATGTTCTGCTAGTTCTTGTTCAACTATGAATCTGAGGAGGAAGCAAAGTCATAGTGTAGGAACAATTAATACTAACAATTTGTCCTCTTTTTGCATTTTGCAACACTTTATTTTTTTGTTAGATTATTTTTTAACATTATTGCAATGATTGTCTTATGGGCAAGTGGCAAAGGATTGAAGAAGGGCTGTTTGATTTGCTTCTGGGATAATCCTACCCAAAATCTAAACATGAATGCGTGTTTTACACATTCAGTTGCCTTATAACAGCTGGGAAGAAGCTGTCCCTGAATCTGGAAGTAGGCATTTTCAAACTTCAGTACCTCACGCCTGATGGGGGTGGAGAGAAGAGAGAGAGACCGGGCTGAGACTGATCCTTGGTTATGCTGGAGATAGACACAAATAGCTGGAGTAACTCAACGGGTCAGGCTGAATCTCTGGAGAAAACGAATAGGTTACATGTCGGGTCAAGACCCTTCTTCAGACTGGTTATGCTGGTGGCCTTGTCAAGGCAGCATCAAGTACCCATCTACACTACTGCCCATTGACCAGCACTTTGTTTTTAGTCTTCAGTACATTGGCAAGTCAACTGCCCATCTGCTACATGTTTTAGGAGTTTCTACCTCCACAACCATCTCAGCCAATTTATTCCAAACTCCAACCATTCTCCAGGTGAAAAGACCTTATTCCCTCTCTGAACCTCTTACACCTAATTTTAATTCCAGTTATAGGCACCTCTGCTGTGGGGAAGAGTTTACTTCTCTCTACCCTAACTGTGCTTCTTATAATGTTGTAACCTGCTATCAGTTTCTGCTAGTGTCCGTCCTTCCAAGTTGTTTTGCACGCCATATTGTGTAGTACGGGTGTAAGGGGTTACAGGAAGAAGGCAGGAGAATGGGGCTATGAGGGAGAGATAGATCAGCCATGATTGCATGGCAGACTTGATGGGCCAAATGGCCTAATTCTGCTCCAATCACTTATTACCTTATGAATACAAGTTGATTACAATGCGTAATTAAGAGCCAGGGTTATGGAACTAGAGTTAAGGTTGTATCTCTAATCAAATAGATTGAGAAATAAATAGAGCAAAGACTGAGAGATAACAACAAGTCAAAATAGGTGAAATGTAATGTGAAATTAATCACCACAAGTTGTAAATAATGGAAAATAAATTGAGTTGATGGAAAAGATATAAAGTTTTAATTTCTTCTCTTTTTAATACCCCCAACAACAATTCATATATGAAGAAACGAGAGAGCGGCTGTGTGCTAGTGTTTCAGTGCGAAAGAGTTTGGCAATATTTAACTGATATCACATTTTAAAAGGGGAACATAGGAACTTAGAAAATAGATGCAGGAGTAGGTCATTCGAGCCAGCACCGCCAGACAATATGATCATGCTGATCATTGTTTTTGTAATCAGTTCATGTAACTATTTACAGTGTTTTGCTTAGTTTAAACATTGCAACAAGGAAGAAAACATAAGTGCTTGAGTAACTCAGCAGGTCAGGCAACATCAGTGAAGGGAATGGATAGGCGATGTTTTGGTTTGGGACCCTTCTTTAAGACCCGAAATGTCACCAAACTGCTTCCTCCAGAGATGCTGTCTGACCCACTGAGCTCTAGAACTTCTAGACATCTAGAACTTTTTGGTTTTGCTCACGATTCCAGCATTGGCAGTTCTTTGTGTCTTTAACATAGAAAGTATGAGGTTATGGGGAGAAAGCAGGAGAATGGAGGGAGAGATAGATCAACCATGATTGAATGGCGGAGAAGACTTGCTGGGCTGTTAGGCCTATTTCTGCTCCTATCACATGATCTAGAATGACATGATCTAGAATGCCTTTCAGTGGCTGAGCAGGCAGCAGAGTGCTTAAACATAGAGTCCATCTATTGCACAGTGACTTCTGCCTCTGTGCATATGCAGGGGTTTGGGTGCTTTGCGAAAACTTGGCTTTACAGATAAGTGACAATGCTTTGCAAATTGCTGCTGGAGAACCACATGATAGACCGGAGACGCTACGTCTGTGGGGTTGCAGAGGTGGCAAACTCTTGAGCTCTTGTGACCTGTTTGCTGCCATAGAGTCTGGGATTCTGCAGGTTTTTAGGCTATTCCTGGACCTGCAATTGGTTAAGAGAGTTTAATGGTTATACTGTGTTTCTACTTTGTTTCTTTGTTTGCTCAACAATACCTGTGATTGGATGCCCTTAATGGCGTGCTTCCTGAAGTGTTCGACATGTTTCTACCTTGTTGCTGTTTGCAAAATACTGTTTATGAGAACTGTCACTCCATGTATCTTCTCGCCGGTATGGCTATTGTAGACTTGCGTGAGTGGATCGGCAACTGTCCCCGCGGTTTGTACAAATAAAGGAAGCTTTGTTCTGTTTATTTGCACTTCCGTTTATTTATTGATGTGTGAATATATTTACATAATGGTATATGGACACACTGATCTGTTCTGTATTCATGCCTATTATATTCTGTTGTGATGAAGCAAAGCAAGAATTTCATTGTTCTCTCTGGGACACGTGACAATAAACTCTCTTGACTTGACTTGAGCCACTTAGGAAGAGAGGTTTAGATCCGGAATCAACATCTCTGCCCTGAGGTTGTTGGAACTATTAATGCTTAAACCTTAGCAAACTTGACAAAATCTAGGGCGTGATCCTTTAACGAACATTCTTAATTGATTTTATTAATGGACATGCTTCATATCTAAATCCCTCCTATTCATCTTTTGAAATTGTGATCCTATAATGAGTTTATGTGTGAGTGGTCCCACTGTGATTCATTTCACAGTGAGATGTTATTTTGTGTTTTGGGATGAAACCAATATTTTTTACAAATCATGCAACTAATGACGTTACGAGGTACATCTACACCCTTTGTTTATAAAGAAAGATTTGTCTGTCATCTTAAAGAATGAGATATAACTACTTCCTTTTCTTGAATCATTCGCTGAATAGATTGGCAATGGTCAGAGCAAGTTTAGACTGGAGACACGAGACAATGCAGATACCTGAATCTTGAGCAAATCCATATTCTCCAGAGATGCTGCCTGACTCACTGAGTTACTTCAGCACTTTGTGCCCTCATGTTTAAACCAGTAACTGCAATTATGCAGGATGGAACCGCAGATGCTGGTTTACACCAAAGATAGACAAAATGCTAAAGTAACTCAGCAGGACAGGCAGCATCCCTGGAGAGAAGGAATGGGTGACGTTTCGGGTCCTGTCCCTTTGTCAGACTGAGAGTCGGGGAGGGGGAGACTATTGATATTGTAGGGTGAGGTGTGAAAACAACAGATCAAAGCAGACAATGGTCAAAGAAATGAAGAATGGTTCATTGTTAGCTGAGGGGAAGGTGACAACGAGGCATACAATCAGTAAAATATCAATAAAATAAATGCAGTTCCTTGTTTCTATTGCTGGAGGTACTTAATGGGTCAGACTGCATCTGTTGAGGGAATGGATAGATAACTTTCAGGTCAGGACCTTTCTTCAGACAGCCTAGACAGGGTTCAACATATAAACAGAAAATGTACTCATTCTTGATTCAAGCACAGTTGTGGAGTTATCAGAACAAGATACCAGTGACTATTTGACATTAGTTCTCTAGCTAATCAATTGATCTTACCATCAAAACAGAAAATAAAGATGATCCATAGTTTTTTTTTCCAGCTGTAAATTGCCTCTTAAATCAGACTGTAAAAACCTTACAGCTGTTTCAGCAGGTCATTTTCTGGCAAGACCATTAAACTACAGAGGGTAGTAGGGTGAACTGCGAGGTAGCTGTTTCATGTACAACACGATTTACTTCGCTCGTTCTACTGGAGAAAAATCAAGCGATATTAATCCCAAATGAACTCCGAAGAAAAGGCGACGGGAAGATAGTGACCAACATAACTTGCACCCACCTTTCCAAAGGCAGTCCAGCAAACAAGTTAAAAGCTTCATCGTTATTTTAAAGCATGTAGTGATCCACTTCGATGCACATTACATCAGCCAGACTAGGAAACAAGAGTCTGTGGTCGGTCGCAACGTCCGAAGGAAATGACATCTCACTCCACAGGCTAAAATTGTCAAGAGTTGATGCGATCACAAAGCAAGATCGAAGCCACAACCCACAAGTCAAGAGATTTCTTCCAGCAAAGTAGCTGAAACTGGAGCAAATCAGTCCCTCTCCTTTACAGAGGGAAACCAAGAAGGGTTCTTCCTTTAAATGTGCATGTTGCTTTAATTATGAGCCACGTTGGTTTGGATCATTCAAATGCAGTCAGAAGATTATTTTCTTTATAAAAATCTCGCTTAACTTCTGGCTGCTGCGGTGCTTTTATACTTGCAGCAATAGCGAGGTGATGAAACAGCCCATGATGTCAGCGTGCCTGGGCTCCCAGCCAAGGTTTGCACAACCCTGCCTGCCAGCTCCAGCCCACACGCACCAGGCGGGCAGGCAGGGGGCAGGGAGGGAGAAGAATGCACCGCCATATGAAGCAACCTCCGGCACTCGCCCGATCACCGTTTCACAGCCGCTCCAATACTGCCTTTCAAATGCAAGCGACGGGATTGTTATCGCAAATAAAGAAGGTTAATTAAAACTAGAACTGGAACAAATGATCAAGAGTCGAAGAGGGATTGCGAAGAGGTTGCTCTTCCTTGCGCATTGGTCTACTAATTCTTTGTATATGAATGCAAATTCCTTGTATGTGAATACTTGGCCAATAAACTTACTTACCTAACACTGCCCACTGCATTACACTACATTGCCCGCTGTCTGAAGAAGGGTCTCGATCCGAAACGTCAACCATTCCTTCTCTCCAGAGACGCTGACTGTCCCGCTGAGTTACTCCAGAATTTTGTATCTGTCTTCGGTCTGCTAACATCTCCCACTAAAAGATGTCTACTGTAGAATTAGAGACAGAGTTATACAACGCAGACAGAAACAAGCGTTGCCCGCTGCGTCTATGCCACCCGTTGTACCTATCTACATGTAGATATCACACTACACACCTCCAGAGGTGCTGGCTGACTCTCCCTCCTAATCCCCATTCTCCCCATGACCCCTGACACCCATTCTACAGTATCCGTAGAAACGTAACTGCAGATATTGGTTTACATAGAAAGACACAAAGTCCTGGAGTAACTCGGCGGGTCAGACAGCATCTCTGCAGAACATGGATAGGTGACGTTATCCGGCTAAAGTCACCCGACAACTATCAGGCTTACAGCCTCCAAGACTCGCAATATGGCAATGAATGATAATTTGCTGATAAATACCAGAATTTATCTTCAACGTCGCTATTTATTTTCTACTGCCTTCCAAGATGCTCTACCAAAGGGCCGAATCCTGCAGCTATTTTTCTTTGTTTCTAAGCTAATCCTGTTTGCTTGTCTCTCTAAACCTTTCCATTCCATGTACCTGTCCAAATAGTCTCTTAAATTATGTTATAGTACCTGCTTCAACTACCTCCTCTGGCAACCCATTCCGTATGCCCGCTACCCTCTGTGCGAAGAAAGACTGGAACAACAGAAATGCTGGAAGAACTCACCCCGTCAAACCACACAAGTGCAAAGAGAAACCAATTGACCTTGCAGGTGGACACAAAGTGCTGGAGTAACTCAGCGGGTCAGGCAGCATCTCTCGAGAAAAGGAGAAGGTGACATTTCTGGTCGAGACCCTTCTTCAGACAATTGACATTGCAGGTCAGGAACCGCTGAGAAAGGGGGTCCCTGAGACATCAGTGACAGCAAATGTTGGGATGTGGAACACTAACTGCTGGAGGAACTCAATAGGTCCGGCAGCATCTGCTTACCTGGATCAGGTACACTCCATGGCTTTCAAGAGGTGGACTGGACTTTGCATTAGGTCTTTTGACCCAATTCATTCATGCTGACCAATGTGCCTTCCTGAGCTAGTCCCGTTTACCGATATTTGGCCCATATCCCTCCCAACATTTCCTATCCATGTACCTGGCCAAGCACTGATCAAATATTGTCATTTTTACCCACCACTATCACTCCTTATGACACCTCATTCCCTATATCACCATCTGTATGTGAGGGATAAAATGATTAAACCCCACTATTGTAAGGGTTCAGGAGAGGATTCTAACCGATAGAGGCCAGGGAGAGGATTCTGACACAGCTGTGGATGAAGTTACCAGAACTGTCCTTGAGTAAGGATTGATGGCGTTGTATAGCGGTAGAAGGGGAGTGATGGATGCGACCCTTATCAGTAGAGACTATGATGATGGATGCGACCCTTGTCAGTAGAGACTAGCTTTTAATTCAGATACAAGAGAACTGAGACTGGTCAGTCGGAGGTGAGCAAACTGGGGCAGGTCATTTACAGTTGAGCATGCTTAATGAAATAAATGAATATTACTAACACACCCCTGGTTGAGAAACTGCTCATTACCATGAACATGCGATGTATGATGTGGGAGGTACTGGGGGACGTACCTATAGATTGTGCACCTCAGTGCTCTGATTGGTGAGGGCCAGAAGGGGAGGTTAATTGTAGAATTGTGTGTATAAAGGGGCTTTACTTTCCTGACTTCGTTGTGTCTCAACTTGGAGAGGCACCTGACTCTGCAGACTCGCAAATAAAGCATTTCTTGTTTCCATGATTTAGTCTCTGAGTAGTGATTGTGAGCACAACCTATATCTCACATGTATGAAAAAGTTGTCCTTCGGGTCCTCTTTAAATCTTTCCCCTCGTACATTAAATCTATGCCCTCTTAGTTTTAAACTTCTCTACCTGAAGAGAAAGGCAGTGGCCATCCATCTTATCTCTACTCCTCGTGATTTTATATCGGTCTACATGGTTGTCCTTCACTCCAATGAAAGCCCATCTTTTATCGTCTTGTAACGCAAGCTCTCCAGTTTCAACAACATAATTTTCAAAAAAACAAGGAACTGCAGATGCTGGTTGACACTGAAAGACTGGGGTAACTCAGCAGGTCAGGCAGAATCTCTGGAGAACATGAATAGGTACCTTTTCAGTGGTCCCGATCCGAAATATCACCTATCCATGTTCACCGGAGGTGCTGCCTGACCCGCTGAGTTACCCCATCACTTTATGTCTTTTAGGGTCTGTGTACTTACGTTCACCTTCTGTAAGCAACAGAGTGGTTGGCGACTCCCAAGATGTCCGAATGTTTAGTTGATCAGTTACATCCTGAGAAAGAGCTGTTTCTCCATCTTATCTTGTTTGATGTGTCTCAAAGATGAGTCAGCAGTTTTGAAGCCGTTATCTCTCGTTCCATGTGTGCTTGTAAGCCAATTACCCCGAGATCCATTGTCCTGATAAGATTGCCAGTTGGACGACCATCTTATCTTCCGGTTGCAAATGCCGAAACTTGTCAGGACAGTCACCGCTGCTATCTCTTTGGTAATTTGGCAATTCTGTCAGTCGTTAGAGTTTATTGTCACAGAGGGCAAAGCTTTACGGTGAGAGGAGCTAAGCTTAAAGAAGATGTTCAGGGGAAAATGTTCACAAAGAATTTGATGTGTGCATGGTGTGCATATTGCCTGGGGTGATGGTGGCGGCTGATATAGTAATGGTGTTTAAGAGTTTTTCTCCGTTTTGTCTGGACCATCAGAGGTGCAGGGGAGACGTAATAGAAGGTTAAACAATTAGGAGAGGTATAGATAGGATGGACTGTCAGGGTATTTTACTAGGGTGGAAATATTAAATACTAGGGGGCATAGCTTTAAGGCAGTAAAGGTTTAAAGGAGAGTTACTAGGCAAGTTTATTTACACAGAGGTGGTAGATTTGTGGAAAGTGGTGCCTGAGGGAAGTGTTCTTCTTGCATATGGCGCGCACAGCCTAAACTTGTAGGACAACTTGTTCCATTGATCTTATTTGATTGCGCACACCAGGTTGATTGCATTCATTGAAACAGGGCGGACCACGTGAGGGTTGCAATCTCCCCCCCCCCCCCCCCCAGGGAAGTGGTGGAAGGAGAAACAGTAACATTGTTCAGGAAGCGTTTAGAGAGGGTCATGAACAGGGAGGGAATGAATGGGAAAAGGCAATGTGCAGGCACACGTACATTTTATGTTGGCACCTGCTGAGTTACGCCAGCTTTTTATGTCTGTCCTGGTCAGCACAGATGTTGTGGGCTGAAGGGCTTGTTGCTGTTCTGTTCTGTTCTGTTGTATGTTCTTTACGGTTTACTGATCAGAACTTGCATGTCCCTCTCTCCATCTCTCCTGCCGTCCGTTGTACCGCTGGCAAAAAAACTGTGGAGCTGGCCACAATTCCGTTTGCAATGGTGGTGTCCACCATCTCCACAGTTGGCATGGGCGCTGGCCAGCAAGGGTTATCTCTGTGTTGTACGTTCTGTGTCATAGAGTTATAGAGTGATACAGCGTGGAAACAAGCCCTTCGGCCCAACTTGCCCACACCTGCCAACAATGTCCCAGCTACATTTGTTCCACCTGCTCGCAAACGTTTGGTCCATATCCTTCCAAACCTGACCTATCCATGTACTCATCCAACTATTTCTTAAATGTTGGGATAGTCCCAGCCTCAACTACCTCCTCTGGCAGCTTGTTCCATACAACCACCACCCTTTGTGTGAAAAACCTACCCCCCAGATTCCTATTAAATCTTTCCCCCTTCACCTTAAATCTATGTCCTCTGGTCCTCGATTCACCTACTCTGGGCAAGAGGCTCTGTGCATCTACCCAATCTATTCCTCTCATGATTTTATACACCTCTATAAGATCACCCCTCATCTTCCTGCGATACCAAGATAAAATGCAAATTGGAAGTCATGTTAGAGACCTGTTTCATCTACTTGGAAAGATTGTCCCAAGAAAGTTCAGAGTAAACCCTAAGCTCCATATAGTTAGGGTGGCACAGTGGCGCAGTGGTAGAGTTGCTGCCTCATTGCACTGCAGACCTCAAACTGTGGGTTCAATCTTGACCTCATGTGCTGTCTATACAGAGTTGGGAAAATTATATTGTTGTCCTGCATGGTCAAGGTCTCAAAAGGTGTGCAGGTATGTTGGTGCACTGGAGCCAACAGCAGTGTGGTCAGTGTGATGTAAGTGGATGGTCAATGGGCCATCAGTAGGCATTTAAACTGGCTTTGTGTCAATTGATAAAGTCACATGGTCATTGTCAGATAGGAATATTTGTCAGATAAGAATAGCTAGAACAATGGAGAGACCGGAAACAGATGTATAGACCAGACAGTTAACTTGTTTCCATCTCATCTCTTTATCAGTTGAGTTGAGAGGACTTATTGTGAAATTATCTATATTCCTTTCTGCCTATCTACATATTATCAGTCCACCTGTCTGCCTGCTTTCCTAATAACCACCAAACCCTAATCTCAAATTAAAATCCAGTGCTGGAGGCTCTGTTTGCTGGACTCCACATGCAAAACGCGACACAGAATCAACATGGGCAGCATATTGGAGCAGAATTAGAGCTGATGACTCACAGCGCCTGAGGCCCGGGTTCAATCATGAGCTCAGTTGTTTGTCTGTGTGTGGTTTGCAAATTCTCGCCCTGACCATTTGCATTTGCTCCGGATTCCTCCTCCATCCCATAAATATGCGTG
Organism: Okamejei kenojei; assembly: GCA_035221665.1. NCBI lineage: Eukaryota > Metazoa > Chordata > Chondrichthyes > Rajiformes > Rajidae > Okamejei > Okamejei kenojei. Next base: position 16,950,727 of record CM069169.1, on the reverse strand, counting down.
TCAGATGAGGATAGAAGAGGAGGAATTCATTGTGGAGTGGGAGGGATGGATGAGGGGGAATTGGTGGGATAAAAGGGGAGGGGGGATGGGAGATGAATGTATGAAGAAGTGGGGAGGAGCAGGCAGACAGGGTGTGTGGGTGGGAGATGGTGAGGGATGTCATAGTTCCTGTGCTATCATATCCCACACACATGCGGCAATTTGCAGAAGTCAAATAACCTGCAAACCTGCACGTCTTTGGAATGTGGGAGTAAGCAGGAGCACCCGGACAAAATCCATACCATGAGATCTTGTGCTTGTCGCACTGGTATAACAAGCCATTGGTTAGTCAAGACTATGCTCTAAGCATTAAGTTAGGAGGAACATGTTGGAATTTTAGTCTGCTATATAGCCTCTTACTCAAGCAGGCCTTGATGTGGTGTGGCCCCTTTATGACCCTTGCATTAAATGTACTGGCGTTGGGTTAGAAAGAGACCAGAGGGTTATGATTTCTTGACCTATTCCACATTAATATGACATTCCAAGCTGACCAGAGTGGGGTTGTAATGCAGTGCGTTATTCCACTGTTGTTAATCGTGAGTCAGCAGTTGGCAATAATGAAGCCTCTGTCTGTCTGAGTCATGATATCCCAACTCCAATCTGCTGCCGTTGTGTTGATGTGCTGCATAAACAGACGTGTGATCTGCAGGACTTCTTGCACTCGGTTATCTGCCTGTTGCAGAGCTTTTAATTAAGTTAATAAGCAAGAAATCAACACTAGTTGGAGTTATTGGGGGTTGATGCTGGCACATGTAACTGGGTTCTGAACTTTCTATCACAACGGCAGCAGACAGTCAGGGTGGGCAGTAGGACATCAAAAACCATAGCCGTGAGCACTGGCACACCCCAAGGCTGTGTCCTAAGCCCCCTGCTGTTTAGTCTGCTTACACACGACTGTACTGCTAGACTCAACAACAACTTCATCAACAAGTTTGCTGATGACACAACAGTGGTGGGTCTCATCAGTGACGATGATGAGTCAGCATACAGAATGGAGGTGGAGCTGCTCACAGGATGGTGCAAATCCCACAACCTCATTCTCAACATGGGAAAAACGAAGGAGATGGTGGTTGACTTCAGGAGGGCGGGAAAACAACGCCATACACCTCTGCACATTGATGGAGCTGATGTGGAAACGGTCAGCAGTGTGAAGTTCCTAGGACTCCACCTGTCAGATGACCCGACATCCACCCCAGCACTGGTCAGGAGAGCCCACCAGCGACTACACCCTCTACCGTAGACTCCGGAAAGCAGGTCTCCCCACTGCACACCTACGAACTTTTTATAGGGGGACAATCGAGAGCACATTAACCTACGGCATCACCTCCTGGTTTGGGAACTGCAAGGCGTACGAACGGCACCAACTGGACAGGATTATGAAGACCGCCAGCAGGATTATTGGTGCTCCACTCCCTATATTGCTGGACATATACAGGAAGAGATGTATTAGCAGAGCCATCTCCATCATCAAAGACCCCTACCACCCATCACATCACATATTCTCCATCCTGCCATCTGGGAAGAGGTACAGGAGCATCAGCTGCAAAACCAGCATTATGCTCCTCAGCTTTTTCCTGCAGGCAATTAGACTGATAAATGGACTTTGCCCCCTGCCAAAGTATCATGCACCAAACACCAACCTGGACACACTGAAGCAGAGCCATTGTCGTGCCACTGCCGATCGGAACTCGTGACATATGTACTTTTATTCTCTATCTCTATTACTGAATGGACACTGGTTGAGAAACGCTTTTTCGTTTTCCTCTGGGTATGCAAATACTCAGAAAAATGATAATAAAGATATACAATACAATAGTTTTGTTTATCGAAGGGTGAACACCTGTTTGGTTACCTGTGATAAATTTGTTGAGTGTTGTAATCCTCTGAAATAACACAAGGTGACCTGGGTGTGCGGTACATTCTGTTCTTGTGTCATGGACTCTCCTCATCTCCTCACCTCCCTACCAGTGCACCCTTGGATCAGCATTCCAACAGACTTCATCCTGCACAACCTTATTGTATTCCTCTTCTCCACCGGAATTGACCACTTCCATCTGTGTCTCCATCCGAATGTTCTTTTCACCACCTGCCCTGGAGTTTGCTATCGTGCCCCTAGTGTCCAGACTCGAGTTGTGCGCGCATGCCGAGTACAAAAGTGAATCCTGCAGCAGGCCGTTGAAAATGTCCCCAATCCAGCTGCACACTCTGGTCCAAAGGCCAAACCTGCAGATGCTGGAATTCTGGAATAAAACCACGGAACACTAGAAATACTCAGCAAGTCAAGCAGCAACCAGGAAGAAGGAATCATGGTTAATGCTCCAGGCCAATGTTCTTACATCAGTGCTGGGATATGAAGCATGCATTTTTTTTTTGTAAAATATTTTTATTAGAAGTAAATACATATTAAGAAAAAATAATATAAAATCGAAAAAAAAGGAAACATATTATTCATCACATACATTCTTAATATTTTTAAAATTTACGGTCATTCTTATTTATACTTCTATATTTTTTATTATTTTATAACAGTAGGAAATAAAGAGAAATAATAAAAAGAAAAAGAAATAAGAAAGAATTAAAAAATCAATAAAAGAGTGGAGTATTAAGCAAGATCTTCTTCATTGGAGATATATTCGTGATCTATTGAAGCATGCATTTTAAGGTCGAGAAAAGTGGGAGTGAAGAAAGGGAATGTCAGTAATGGGTGGAGAGAAAAGTGACAAAAGAGGTGTTAATGTGGGCTGAGGCAGCGGTGAAAGGTTGTTAGAGAAACAACGAAGGTGATCTTCACTGTTGGTGGCATTGTGTGTTTTGACCTGTTCTGTGAGTCTGGCTTTCATGTGGAGCTCAGGAATGCTCCTAATTACCACTCAGATCGGGTCAGCAAACAAAGATAATCTCATAGAGCAACAGTGCGTTTCTTAACCAAGTCGGTTTATTCAGGCCTTAACTATATTATGGGTAACAATCTGTCAGGGCTGAAATTACTTCACTTCACAAAACACTTAGAGCATCTTATAGTTCCTGATAAAATGGTTCCTTGCAGGTTTTATTTTACCAGTAGTGAAGATTTCTTTCTAATCATTGATCCTTGCTTTATCTCTGCTGGGCGTCTAACCTTCTGAAAGCGAGGACCTCTCTTCCTCTTGTTTAGAAAACTATTTTCCATTTGTCCCGCAAATGGGTGTTATAAAGTAATTCCTCTTTCCTCACGATCAGATTTATTGCCCTCAGCCTCGTTTACAAATATCCTACGTTTACCTTTTCCATCTGAACCCAACCCGAAACATCACCCATCCATTTTCTCCAGAGATGCTGCCTGGCCCACTGAGTTACTCCAGCACTTTGTGTCAGTCTTTGGTATAAACCAGCATCTGCAGTTCCTTTCCTAACACAATGTTAACCTTTACTCTAGCTAGCAGCTGTATGTCTTGCAATCTAAACACTTCCTAAATCTATTTATTACCTCTCCAAAAGTGACCTTTAAGTGACCTTCACTCTGTTGGCCCCTTTCCTCATCATGTTCCTCTGGTATGCATGCTCGCAGGTTAACTACATTACAAACTGGCCCAATTTTCTTATAATTTCCATAAATTCCTATATCATCACTATGACTACTGTGCTTACAGACCTGTGTATACAGACAGACCTGTTATGCTGCTGCAAGTAAGAATTTCATTGTTCCATTTTCAGTGCATATGACAATTAAATAAATGGATATATTTAAGGCAGAGATAGATTCTCGATTAGTACGGGTGTCAGGGGTTATGGGGAGAAGGCAGGAGAATGGGATTAGGAGGGGAAAGATAGATCAGCCATGCATGAATGGCAGAGTAGATTTGATGGCCAGAGTAGACTTAATTCTGCTCCTATCGCCCCGACGTGGGTTTCGATCGCCCCAACGTGAGAGTTTCGATCGCCCCAACTGTGGGAACTTCGACTGCCCTGACCACAGGAGAATAAAGAGGGAAGAAGATTGTACTTTATTGCCTTCCATCACAGTGAGGAATGTGGGGAATCCGCTGTGGTGGATGTTTATGTTAACTTTTATGTAGTTGTGTGTCTTGTTGCTTTATTTTTCGTATGACTGTATGGTAAATCAAGTTTCACTGTACCTTAATTGGTACACGTGACAATAAAAGACCTTTGAAACCTTTGAATTTATAAACACTCTTGACTCTTGTGTTAACTGCAGTAGAAATACAAAGTGCAGAATGATATACAATACCTGGCCTTGCTTGACACCACAAACTCCTTTGACTCGGTCAATTAAGAAGAACTGTTGAGCAGCCTCTCTCATGCCCATGAAAATGCATCTCCATCCTGTATCTGCTACATGGTGGCATGCAGACCATTCATGTTAACCAGTGAGTCCACAATAGACTGAATCTCATTACAGTATCTAATCATGAGGGGGATAGATAGGGTGAACGCATAGAGTCTTTTACTCAGGGTCGTGGAATAAAGAACCAGAGGACATAGGTTTAAGATGAGAGGGGGAAGATTTAAAAGGAACCTGAGTGACAAGTTTTCACTCGGAGGATGGTGGGTATATGGAATGAGCCGCCAGAGGAGGTAGTTGAAGCGTGTACAATAACAAGACACGTGGACAGTCCCATGGAGAAGAAAGGTTTAGAGGATTTGGACCTATATTGGCAGGCAAGTGGGACTAGCTTAGACAGGCCATCTTTTGTTTTTAATTCAAAAAATGTATCCAATTATTAAAAAAATAAGATTACGCTACAGTAAAACAAACCAGATCCCACCACCATAATACAATACAAAACAAAGATCCTTAATAAACCACTGTACAATTATCTTACACTCCTTGTCAAGGATGCATTCAACACCCTGCGGAGCCAAGACAGGCCATCTTGGTTGGCACCGAGGGGCTTGTTTCTGTGCTGTGTCAACCTCCAATATTGTTGTCAATCTTCCTCACTGTGGTGTTACATCTTATTACTACCAGTGAAGAGCTGTAATCTGCAGGTCACATTGGCAAAGGTTCGGTTTATGTCATATTCACTACTGTATCATTTGGTAAAAACTTCAATCATTGTGCAAAGGCGTTGCTTGTGTGTGGACATGTTTTTTTTAGGCTAAGGTCCAGATTAAACTAAAACTAATCTAAATTATTGGTCATCAAAGCAGAAAATGCATAAAACACTCAACAGGTCAGGCCACATCTGGGGTGGCAAAGTGGCACCCTAGTAGAGTGTGTGCTGCACAGCACCAGAGACCCAGGTTCGATCCTGACTATGGGTGCTGTCTGTACAGAGTTTGTATGTTCTGCCTGTGACCACGTGGGGTTTCTCCGGGTGCTCTGGTTTCCTCCCACATTCCAAAGATGTGCAGGTTTGTAGGTTCATTGCCGTCTGTAAATTGTCCCTAGCGTGTAGGGCAGAAGTGGTGTACGGGATGATCGCTGGTTGGCGCGGACTCGGTGGGCCAACAGCCCTGTCTCTAAACTAAACTAAGCTATGGAAAGAGGAACAGAATTAACATTTCAGGTCAAAGTCCATTTGTCAGAATTTGGTAAAAGACAAAAGAAACGTAGACATAAGGAACTGCAACAGTTAGTTTACGAAAAAAGAAACGTGCAGGAGTAACTCAACGGGTCAAGCAGCATCTCTGGAGGATATGAATAGGCTACATCTTGGGATGGTAGGACCCTTCATTCTGATTGGTGCAGGGAGGAGAAAGCTGGAAAAGAGGTGGTGGTGGAACAAAGCCTGGCGATTGATAGGTGGATACACGTTGGGGGTTTTGAGGGGCAGATGGTTTGACAAAGGTCAAAGATGAAAAGACAAAAAGTGTGAGATGAGGAGACCAATAGACAATAGGTGCAAAGGAGTAGGCCATTTAGCCCTTTGAGCCAGCACCTCCGTTCAATGTGCTGATCATCCCCAATGGGCTGATCACCCCCAATCAGTACCCTGTTCCTGCCTTCTCCCCATATCCCCTGACTCTGCTATCAAAGATGGAAGAAGGTGAAATATGAAGCCAGATGAAGCAATATAAGTGGAAGGAACTTGTGTACAGATGTTGCCCGTCCCGCTGAGTTACTCCAGCTGTTTGTGTTTATCTTCAGTTTAAACCGGCACAAACAGCTGGAGTAACTCTGTGGGATGGGCCACATCTCTGGAGAAAAGTAGATAACTTCCCAAAATGTCACCTATTCCTTCTCTCCAGAGATGCTGTCTGACCTGCTGAGTTACTCCAGCTTTTTGTGTCTGTCTTCAGGAAACAAGCTTGTTAAGGTGTTAACGAAGAAACTGCAGATGCTGGAGAATCGAGGGTTACACAAAAAGCTGGAGAAACTCAGCGGGTGCAGCAGCATCTAAGGAGCGAAGGAGATTGGCGACGTTTCGGGTCGAGACCCTTCTTCAGACTGGTCAGGGATCAGGGAAACGAGAGATATAGACGGTGATGTGGAGAGATACAGAACAATGAATGAAAGATATGCAAAAAAGTATTGATGATAAAGGGAACAAACCATTGTAAGCTGTTTGTGGTGTGAAAATGAGAAGCTGGTGCGACTAGGGTGGGGGAGGGAGATAGAGATAGAGGGAATGCTAGGGCCCGAGGGCTGAGGGAGAGGTGGGAGGGGGAGGAGACAGCAGGGGTTAACAGAATTGAGAAAATTCAATGTTCAAGCCCAAAGGATGCAGACTCCCCAAGCGGAATATGAGGTGCTGTTCCTCCAACTTGCGGTGTTGCTCACTCTGGCCGTGGAGGAGGCCCAGGACCGAGAGGTCGGATACGGAATGGGAGGGGGAGTTGAAGTGCTGAGCGACCGGGAGGTCGGGTTGGTTTTTGCGGACCGAGCGGAGGTGTTCGGCGAAACGATCGCCAAGCCTCCGCTTGGTCTCACCGATATAGATCATCTGGCATCTGGAGCAGCGGATGCAGTAGATGAGGTTGGACAACAGCCAGCGAGATTCACCTCAACAAGTCACAATGCAACAGCCAGTCTAATTTTCATGCAAAACTTTGCATTGTTTTTATAATATTTTATATAAATGCAAATCATTTTATAATAGTTGATTCAGTTAGGTTACAACAATAATGCAAGAAAAAGCATTTCCCAATTCAGAGTGTTGCAAAACTGTCAGCTCATAATTAGGTTTATTGCGCAGTCAATACATTTTCTGTAAAAAAGACACAAAGCGCTGGAGTAACTCAGTGGGTCAGGGATCAACTCTGGAGAACATGGATAGGCTACATTTTGCGTTCGGACCGTTCCTCAGACAGATTGTAGCAAGGGGGAGAAAGTTGGAGGGGGGGGGGGGGGGCAAGACAAAGCCAGGCAAGTGATAGGTGGAAGACAGGCATGTTTGGAGGTTAGTTACCTAAGATTGGAGAATTCAATAATTCAATGTTCCAGCAATGGTGGCAGTGGTTACCCAAAAGTCCGCACGCACGCTGCCGAATGTGAGTGCGCCGAACGGAGCTGGGCGCCACAGTTAGTGATCTCAGTGAGTAGGAACAGCAGCATCTCATATTTCACTTGGGCAGCTTCTCGAACTTCAAGTAATCCCGACATTCCCTCTCTCTCTATCCATCCCCCACCCAAGTCGCCCCAGCTTCTCATGCTCACCCAAAACACAGCTACCAATGGCCTGTTTCCTTTATCATCGTCACTTTTTTGCATATCTTTCATTCATTGTTCTTTATCTTTCTACACCATTGTCTATATCTCTCCTTTCCCTTTGCCCTAACTGGTCTGAAGAAGGATCTCGAGCCGAAACGTCACCCATTCCTTCTCTCCAGAGATGCTGTCTGTCCCGCTGAGTTACTCCAGTTTTTTGTGTCTATCTCAGTGAGTTATTCCAGACGGGATGGGGAAGGGGATTCCAATTTACATACAATCTGACTAACTGCATGTAAGTGTTCACAGAACAAAACCCTCATGCAAGATTTGGAGTGCTTGTTGTCAAGTAGCCTGATAAGCTGACCTCAGTGTAGAGCATCACTGCACCACCCTGTGCTGGAGTAATTCAGCTGGTCAGGCAGCATCTCTGGAGAACATGAACACCTGATGTTTCGGGTTGGGACCCTTCTTTTCAGATGGGAAAATCAGCATCTGCAGTTCCTTGTTTCTACCTCTCAAAGAGGACGTACCTGTTCCAGGAACCACAGGTTAAAATCACTCCAGGCGTTCAGGCAGTTAGCTCGTAGACACAAGGAACTGCAGATGCTGGTTTACAAAAATAGACACAAAGTGCTGGAGTAATTCAACAGGTCAGGCAGCATCTCTGGAGGACATGGATGGGCAACTTTCCAGTATGGGATCCTTCCAAAGTGATTGTAGTTGGGGGAAGAAAGCTGGAAGAGAGGTAGGAGTTGGACAAAGCCTGGCAAGCGATATGTGTAGGCAGATGCTGGTTTACACCCAACATAGGCACAAAATGTTGGAGTAACTCAGGCAGGCAGCATCACCCGAGAGAAGGAATAGGTGACGTTTTGGGTTGTGACCCTTCACAGTCCTTCCCTCCAGAGATGCTTCCTGTCTTGCTGAGTTACTCCAGCATTTTGCGTCTACCCTGGCAAGGTGGATATAGGTGAGGGGAGGGGGGGTTGTGATGGACAGATGGTCGCTAAGTTAGAAACATGCTTGGAAGCCATGTTTGGATGTGGCCAACTTTCAGACGCGGCTAGGGAACTGTCGGGTGAGATGGACAGGAGGAGGTTCACTACCTTCACGGAAAGAGGAAACCTTCCAGGCTTCTAATGTAGCAGGTTTACAAAAACTATAAGAACACTATTCCCACAAAGGTCACCCCAACCTACATGGTCAAAGATTTAGTAACCAGTGATTTTGTTTTGAGATGTTGTATAAAACCTGATGTATATCAACGAACAAATCAAAAATAATTGAACAGAAGTTAGTTAAGCGTCACCATGTCAGGACGCTGAGGTCAGAACAGCACAAAGGAGCGTTTGGAAGCATTTTGAAAAGTAACATGGCTGTCTTTATATTGCATCCACTGGTATCGGGGTGATTGGGCAACTCTGCAATCCTTTAGGAACTCTCCATGCTCCAATGTTCTTTTTTGTGGTTCTCGGTTCTCTTGGTCTCTCCTCTCTGTTCACTGTTTCAGTTCAGTTCAGCTCAGTTGAGTTTATTGTCAAGTGTACCACGGTTGCGTTTCAGCTATCTACACTCTGGATTTCCATTGTTAATCCACCAATCTTTCTGTAGTATCACATTCCCTGCTTAGACGTTTGGTTTCCTGCCCCTAACATCTCCAGGAATGGCTACGGAGCAAATCTGTGCTGAGAAGTGATCTTCTGGTGCTGCCTGCAAATCTTATCACATTGAAGACACATTATACGTATGTAATCTGCCCCGTTCTCCTGACGATAATATGTGGGCAGAGAATGACACAAAATAGGTGGTTGTGCAGGCTGAGAGATGGTGGTAGAAGATAATTAGAGACACAGTGGTCATGTTCTTCACCATGTGTCAACCCCAGGGGAAACCAGCTGCCAAGACAGATGTGTACATCAATTCATTCTTCCCCTGCACAATTAAAGCACGGAATAGTCTTCACCCTACCAGACGCAACTAAATTTCTCCAAGAATCCTTTTGCTTAAGTCCACCCTCCGCCACCTCCAGTTTAAATTCCGCCCGGACCTGATGACATACCCGGTCGTGTTCTAAAAACCTGTGCGGACCAACTGGCTGGAGTTTTTACGGACATTTTTACGAACCTCTCACTTCTGGGGTCTGAAGTTCCCACCTGCTTAAAAGGGCATCAATTATACCGGTGCCCAAGAAGAGCAAGGTGACGTGCCTCAATGACTATCGACCAGTGGCAATAACGTCGGTTGTGATGAAGTGCTTTGAGAGGTTGATCAAGGCGCAAATCAACTCCTACCTTGGCAAAAGGTTGCATCGTGGCTTGGTTCGGCAACTTGAGCGCCCATGAGCGGAAAAGACTGCAAAAAGTTGTAAACACTACCCAGTCCATCATCGGCTCTGACCTCCCTACCATCGAGGGGATCTACCGCAGTTACTGCCTCAAAAAGGCTGCCAGCATCATCAAGGATCCACACCATCCTGACCACTCACTCATCTCCCCGCCACCTTCAGGTAGAAGATACAGGTAGAAATCTGCAACATCCAGGTTCAGGAATAGCTGCTTCCCCACAGCCATCAGGCTATTAAACTCAACTCAAACAAAACTCTGAACATTAATAGCCCATTGCACTCTATCTGCCCTTTTATTTATGTGTGTATATATACATATATTCAATGGTACATGGACACACTGATCTGTTCTGTAGTCAATGCCTACTGTGTTCTGTTGTGCTGAAGCAAAGCAAGAATATCATTGTCCTATCTGCGACACATGACAATAAACTCTCTTGAATCTTGAATATTTTGGAGGACCAAGAACCAAGAACCAAGAACCAAGAAGAAGGAGATAGAGCCAGTCACAATGGTCTATCCTTGTGGCCAGTTCAAAGAACTGGAAAGATTGTACCAACACTATCTCTGCAACATCGTCACAGCAGAACAAACAAACTAATCAGCAACCTCTCCCAAGCCAGCAACCTTGGGAATTAATTCTCTAACTTCAAGTAAACATTGCATCTCCTCTCTCACAGTCCCTCCCCCACCCTAGTCATCATACTAGTTTCACTGGTTACTCTTAAGTTTCAAAGAAGGAACTGCAGATGCTGGAGAAGGGTCTCGACCCGAAACGTCGCCTATCTCCTTCGTTCCTTAGATGCTGCTGCACCCGCTGAGTTTCTCCAGCTTTTTGTGTAACACTCTTAAGTTTCAGATGTCTGTATAACTCGTTATCACCTATCCCACAGCCAACAATGGATCAGTGTGGGCTCCACCATTCCTTCTTTCCAGAGATGCTGCCTGACCTGTCCTGCTTTTTGTGTCTATCTTCTAATTAAACCCTCATTACATGGAATGTGGAGTGAGTTGGTCACATTGCAAAGGAATCATATGGGTATTGGGTTTAAATAATCACATGAATCCTTTCAGCTAAAAACAAGGCATTGGATGTGACATTGCTAAAATGTTAGCAACCCATGGGATTACATCATCGAGAAGGCTTTGCAATATTTGTTACTGTAAGTGGAATTTGAGTAATCCAAACCTTGAAATCTTATTTGGGTAGTAGAGTTAATAAAAACAAGCATAGCAATAATGGTCATTGCTCAAGAACTGTTGATTGAATCTATCATAGTTAACCTAGGTAACATAGCTAAGCGATGGTTGAACGACTATGGGATTGAGAAATAGACAGATAACTTAAAATAGAATTAAATATAAATGATCCTGCCCAGATATAGATTGGCAAATCCTGTAAATTAAATCTGAGAAAATGAAATAAACAGCAAATGCTGTAAATCTGGAACACATACATGTCATGTTGGAAGCACTCAAACAGTATCTGTGGAAAGAAAACAGTCAATTTTTCGGGTCAAAGATCTTTTACCAGAACTGGGAAAACAAACTAGTTTTAAATTTCAGAAAATTTGGGGGAGGGTTGGATTGGGAAAGCACCAGGGTTCCCGCAATGATAAGTGGTTGACCAAGTTATAGGTTAGTGAGGAAAGTTAGAGTAAAAGAACGAGTAAATACAAACAAAGGAAGATAACTGAGGGCGGCACAGTGGCGCAGTGGTAGAGTTACTGCCTCACAGCGCCAGAGACCCGGGTTCCTGACTACGGGTGCTGTCTGTACGATCTCCCCGTGACCGCGCGAGAAAGAAAATGTACAACCAATGCTGAAACTGTGAGACACCAAAGCATGCAGATTCTACAAATCCATTTAGAAAGCAATGGCGGAAGGTTCAGCGGGTCAGGCAGCAGTAGTGGATAGAGCTGAAATTAAAGGTTGATGATGACCTATTATCAGAGCTGGTCAAAGTGGAAATGTAAGTTACCTGAAATTGTTGCACTCAGTATGAACTCCTGAGGGTGGCGACGTGCTTGGTCGGAAGATGGGAAGATGCTCTTTAAGCTTACATGGAGTTTGGCTGGAGCTGTGTAAGAAACCAAAGACAGAGAGGGTTGGAATGGAAACATTAAAGTCACTCAGGATCATCTTTGTAGACTGAATGGACCTCTTCACTAAAGTCCAGGTCACAACGGTCATTAAACTTTAGACTAAAGTCTCAAGGTCTACAATAAAGTAAAGTAAAGTAACTTTACTGGACCTGTGGCACTGACTATCGACCTGTGGCACTAACGCCTGTGGTGATGAAGTGCTTCGAGAGGTTGATCATGGCGCAAATCAACTCCTACCTCGACAAAAACCTGGGCCCACTGCAGTTCGCTTACCGCCACAACAGATCAACGGTGGATGCGATCTCGCTGGCCCTCCACTCCGCTGTGGACCACTTGGACAACAAAAACTCATATGTCAGGCTGTTATTCATCGATTACAGCTCGGCATTTAACACAATCATCCCCTCCAAGCTGGTTACCAAACTCTCAGAACTGGGTCTCTGCGCATCCCTCTGCAATTGGATCCCTGACTTCCTCATTCACAGACCAGTCTGTTCGTATTGGTGGAAATGTGTCAGACTCGATAACAATCAGCACGGGAGCACCTCAAGGCTGCGTGCTCAGCCCCCTGCTCTACTCACTCTATACTCATGACTGCGCAGCCGGTCATAGTGCGAACTCCATCATGAGGTTCGCTGACGACACCACTGTTGTGGGACGTATCACTGATGGGGATGAGTCGGAGTACAGAGGAGAGATCGAGCGACTGTCCATATGGTGCCAACACAATAACCTGGCCCTCAACACCAGCAAAACCAAGGAACTGTTTGTAGACTTTGGAAGGAGTAGGATGGGGACCCATAATCCCGTTTATATCAACAGGTCGATGGTTGAAAGGGTCAAGAGCTTCAAATTCCTGGGCGTGCACATCTCTGAAGATCTTTCCTGGTCCGAGAACACTGATGCAATTATCAAGAAAGCACATCAGCGCCTCTACTTCCTGAGAAGATTACGGAGAGTCGGTTTGTCAAGGAGGACTCTCTCTAATTTCTACAGGTGCACAGTAGAGAGCTTGCTGACCGGTTGCATTGTGGCTTGGTTCGGCAACTTGAGCGTCCTGGAGAGGAAAAGACTACAAAAAGTAGTAAACACTGACAAGTCCATCATCGGCTCTGACCTTCCTTCCATCGAGGGGATTTATCGCAGTCGCTGCCTCAAAAAGGCTGGCAACATCATCAAGGACCCACACCATCTGGCCACACACTCATCTCCCCGCTACCTTCAGGTAAAAGATACAGGAGCCTGAAGACTGCAACAACCAGGTTCAGGTTTTTGGCAGTCTCCCTAATGGTCGAAAGTGGTTTCCTTTTAAAAAATTGGTAATTTTTTAGTCGAAGCCGGTTGCGATGCTAGTTGAAGATGCCGGAGGACAAAAACCTCCTGGAATCTCCGGGAACCGCACAGAAACCTTGGGTGGGACGCAAAGTCTCCAGAGGTTTTTGTTCAGGTTTTCGTTCAGGTTTCCTAAGTGGGACAGGGGCATTACTTTTTCCCCCCTAAGTCTCTCTGGTTCTCAGCTTTCACTTTTTCCTTTAAGACACTACTCAAACTATATTGTTATGATCAGCGCCTCTACTTCCTGAGAAGATTATTGACTCAATTCCTATGCAATTGAGTCAACGTTTGCTTGATAATGTTCCAGTTTTGCTCCATAATAGTAATTAAAAGCTGTTGTCCCTCCTCATTTTCCCATCTGCACTGTTCAGTCATCCAGGGCCCATCACACCAGAGGGGTGTTTCACCAAGCGCTTGAACATAAAACGTCAACACAAAAAACTTCCGAATTAAAGAGGCTTGAGGAGATGGCCTATGTCGTGAAGCGAACTGGAAGGAACCTGGAACGAACAATTTAGTTTAAGCAATAGAATGAGTCAACAATCTGCTAGCAAGTGTGAGTGGGAGGCAGGAGTAGGATTACATTGTGTGGGAAGGAAATGCAAATGCTGGTTTAAACCAAAGATAGACACAAAATGCTGGAGTAACTCAGCGGGACAGGCAGCATCTCTGGAGAGAAGAAATGGGTGACGTTTCGGGTCGAGACCCTGTCACATCCTGCCCGCAGAAGTGAAGTAATAATGATTCTGACACGTTATTAAGAGGTTACTTTCCATTTTCCGAGTTTATTATCTCACACACCAATGGCCTCCTGCCTTGGCTTACACGGTGCACATGCGATCTGACCTCCAAGTCAGCTGATACAAAGGTCATGATATTTGCATGTCATCATCATGACTCATCCCTCCTTTACCAGAATTAAACTTTAAATTAACATGTGTTCTTTCTAATGTACTTTCCAATTAAATTCTTACAAAACATATTTGTGTTTTCATTTGTGTTCCAATAACTCACGAAACAGATGCATTACAACTACAAAACAAATGCAACTTTTTACACTCTCATAACCTTAATAAACTCCTTGCTCATAATAAACAGTATCAAACTATAACACAAAATTGTCATATCTCTTGGGGACTCTCCTTTCACGGTTTGGTCTACCAGTTGGCACAGAAGCATCAGAGCCTGTTGAATCTGTCAAAGTGTTGTCGCCCAGACACCTTCTCTGCTCACCACCTGCGTTGCAGCGTGCTGCCTCTGGAACTCTGGACACCACCTCAGAAATGTTGTCTGTCCCCTCTGAATCAGTAGCTCTTGGTGGATTTTGGGCTACCTCGTTTTGTGTGTCCCTGGACATGTAACTTTTGACGCTCGATACATTCCTCTTGTAGGTAACACCTTCTGGAGACTTGATTGTTACCATGATGCCCCTCCTCGATACAACATTGTATGGCTGGCAATGGTAAGGAGTGTCTATCTTACCGCCATCATCTCGCCTCACTAGCACATCATCCCCAGGAATTATTTCAGATTGCCTGGCTCCACGTTTCAAGTCGGCATACCACTTTGCCGCACCTTTGTTTTTGGTATCACAGTCTCTCAGCTCCTGGTCTTCCATGATCTCTCGCACTCTGCAAATTTTCCTTCCAAACAAATCTTGTGCTAGACTTTTCCCTGTCGTTGAGTGAGTGATCGCCCGATATACAGCTACGTATGCTAACAGTGCCTCCTTCCAGTTTTTCCCTTCGGCATGGGCGATGCGTATCCTCTTCTCTATGGACTGGTTTTGTCTACTGCTCCGTTAGCTTGTGGCCATTTCAGAGTCACCTTGTGATGATGGATGCCTGTGATTCTCATATATTCAGCAAACGTCACGCCTACTATGTTCTGTTGTGCTGAAGCAAAGCAAGAATTTCATTGTCCTATCAGGGACACATGACAATAAACTCTCTTGAATCTTGAATCTTGAAACGTCTCAGAAACAAACTGTGGACCATTGTCGGGGTACAATGTAACAGGCAACCCGTGTCTGGTGAAGATCTCTGCTAATGCCTGTACAGTCTTTTCTGCTGTAATTGACTTGATCACTGCATATTCATAGTACCTACTATAGTAGTCTACCACTACCATAATTGATTCACCTGTTGGAAGTGGTCCAAGAAAGTCAACAGCTATGTCAACCCATGGTCCTGTTGGCAACTTTGTACTTCTAGTTGGTTCTGGTGGGTTGCTCCTGCTTGTGATGTGGCATCCGTGACAGGTCTTGACAAAATTTTCGGCATCTTTCTCACAACCTGGCCACCACACTTTGCTCCGCAAATTCTGTTTAGTACCAACGATGCCTAAATGTCCTTCATGAGCTAATGGCACGACCCTTGGTCATAGTGCCTGCGGGATCACCAATCTGCTATCTCTCAGCACACACTGACCAATTACACAAAATTCATCTTTATGGGAACATATGCTTTGTAAGGGCATTGATCCCATTGCCCACTGTGAATACGTTCTCTGATATCTTTTGAGTTTAGGATCATGTTCTGATTTCCTTTCAACTTCCTTCGTTGTCACGGCTCCTGGCGTTGACTGAATTGCGACGAATCGCACCAAGTTCTCTGCTTCCATCTCTAGCGTGGATGTTGCTCCCAGCCATTCTTCCTTCAACAGTCTCGACAGCGGGTCCACGATGTTTGTGTCCCGGCAATGTGGACTACTTTGTACTTGTACTGTTGGAGTCTCAGCACCCAGCGTTCTATTCTGGCACATGGCTTAGACCTTGTCGAATAAATAACAAGTTCAAATTCAATGCCGTACAAGTGTGCATGGAACCTTTCACAGGCCCACACTAGTCCCAGTGCTAGTCTCGTCACAAATTGAGCAACAGCCTTGCCCTCTTCCTGAATTGTTTCACGGAATAAATGGCGTTAAAATGTAGCATTGGGCACCACCACATAATGACTGTTCAAAGCATCAACAGCGTTCTCTTATAGTCCTCCTTCTTTCCGGTATCAGGGAGTGTTTAAAAAATTTCTCGAACTGCTGGCCCCGCGGTGAAAAGAAGCAATGCTCTCCGCTGAGCCTTCTGCCCCGGCATACTCTCCTCAAGAAAGAACCCTCTACTTTTGGCATAAACTTTGAATTCCTCCAGCCAAGCATTCCACTTCACGCTGACAGTACTCGCATCACCCGTCGGATCGAAGTGTGGAACTCCACGAAGTGCTAAGAAATCGGCTCCAGCAACCGCCATTTTAAATGAAAAAAATATTTTTTTCCAGCTTGAAGCCATGGATTCAGAATCCAAAATATCTAAAATATCCGAAATATCCTCGTCACCAGTGTCACATCCTGGCCACAGATGTGGTAATAATGATTCTGACACATTATTAAGAGGTTACATTCCATTTTCCGAGTTTATTATCTCACAAAGCCATGGCCTCCTGCCTAGGCTTACACAGTGCACATGCGATCTGACCTCCAAGTCAGCTGATACAAAGGTCATGATATCATGGAAACTTTATTGTCATTCAGACCTTTCGGTCGAGCGAAATTTCGTTGCCTTGCAGTCATACATATAGTAAATAACAAACACCCAATAAACACAAATTTAACATCCACCACAGCGAGTTCACCAGACACCTCCTCACTGTGATGGAAGGCAAAATCTTAAGTATTTGTCTCTTCCCTTCTTGTTCTTCCTCTTCCTCTGCGCTGAGGTGATCCAGGCCTCCGATGTTATGACCCCACCGGGTGATGTAAGTAAGTCCCGCGGTTGAACCGTGCTCCGTGAATGGGCCGGTTCAACTCCGCTGCCCGGGGCGGTCGAAGCTGCCGCTCTCCAGTCCAGCAGATGCAGCTGTTGCCGCGGGAGCTCCAGAAAAACGGGTCACCAACCTGTGACCTGCGAGCTCCCAACGATGTCGTCCACTGGGCCCGTGGCCGAACCTCCGAAGTCGCTGCCGCCGCCAACGCCACCGGAAGGCCGCCGCAGCCCCGAAGTCGGCCAGCCTCGCGCTGGTAAATCCTGGCTGGCTCTGCCTCCGGAGCCACGAGGTCGGTCACAGTTGGACGCCGCCAGCTCCGCCATTAGGCCTCAGCGCAGAAGGAGACGGAGACGGGGGATACGACATGAAAAGTCGCGTCCCCCCGAAGGAAGAGCTAAAACGTTTCTCCCACCCCTCCCACACACATACACAACATAATAACTCAAATTAACACGCCATACAAGACACGAAAACAACAAAAAAAAGAAAAAACAGACGGGCTGCAGGCGAGCCGCAGCTGCCAAGGCCACGCCGCCACTCCAAAATATATTTGCATCATCATGTCTCATCGTCATGACAGACCGTTCCTCAGACTGTTTGCAAGGCCTGAAGAGGGGTTGTGACCTGAGACGTCATCAGTCCATTCCCTCCACAGACTCTACGTGACCGACTGTCTTCCTCCGGCAGCGGCGTAGTCTCAGCGGCGCAGGTAGAGTGGCTGAATCATCCTACACACGAGGGATAATTTACAGAAGCCAATTAAACTACAAACCTGCACATCTTTGGAGTGTGGGAGGAAACTGGAGCACGTACAAACTCCTACAGACAGCACGCGTAGTCATGATCAAACCCAGATATCTGGAGCTTTAAAGCAGTTTAGCTCACAAGTCCTGCATTATTTGACTTGCCAATTTCACTAGTTGAGCAAGACTTGGTGCACGCTCAAAGATTAGTTATAGGAAGGAACTGCAGATGCTGGTTTAAACCGGAGATAGACACAAAATTCTGGAGTAACTCAGCGGGACAGGCAGTATCTCTGGATAGAAAGAATGGGTGATGTTTCGGGTCGAGACATTTCGGGTCCGAAGAAGGGTCTCGACCCGAAAAGTCATCAATTCCTTCCATCCAGAGATGCTGCCTGGCCCACTGAGTTACTCCAGCATTTTGTGTCTATCATCTCAAAGATTAGGTTTGCTTCAGATTACAACAGCCTCTGACTGTGGTCTGTGTGGATTCCACACACAAAGCTGCTCCTTTGTATCTGTGGGGCTGTGTTTCTGTAATTATTGTCATCTGATAGTTTTCTTAATTCACCTACAAACTCGCCCACAGTTTCTCAATGTGAATTGACCGTAAAACTCCATAGAACCTTGCTTCACTGTGGGTTAGAAACATAGAAACATAGAAAAATAGGTGCAGGGGAAGGCCATTCGGCCCTTCGAGCCTGCACCGCCATTCAATATGATCATGGCTGATCATCCAACTCAGTATCCCGTACCTGCCTTCTCTCCATACCCCCGATCCCTTTAGCCACAAGGGCCACATCCAACTCCCTCTTGAATATAGCCAATGAACTGGCCTCAACGACCTTCTGTGGCAGAGAATTCCAGAGACTCACCACTCTCTGTGTAAAGAATGTTCTCCTCATCTCGGTCCAAAAGGAATTCCCCCTTATCCTTAGACTGTGACCCCTTGTTCTGGACTCCCCCAACATCGGGAACAATCTTCCTGCATCTAGCTTGTCCAACCCCTTAAGAATTTTGTAAGTTTCTACATGATCCCCCCTCAATCTTCTAAATTCCAGTGAGTACAAGCCGAGTCTATCCAGTCTTTCTTCATATGAAAGTCCCGACATCCCAGGAATCAGTCTGGTGAACCTTCTCTGAATATGGCAAGAATGTCTTTCCTCAGATTAGGAGACCAAAACTGTACGCAATACTTCAGGTGTGGTCTCACCAAAATCCTGTACAACTGCAGTAGAACCTCCCTGCTCCTATACTCAAATCCTTTTGTTATGAATGCTAACATACCATTTGCTTTCTTCACTGCCTGCTGCACCTGCATGCCTACTTTCAATGACTGGTATACCATGACACCCAGGTCTTGTTGCATCTCCCCTTTTCCTAATCTGCCACCATTCAGATAATAGTCTACCCTCATGTTTTTGCTACCAAAGTGGATAACCTCACATTTATCCACATTATACTGCATCTGCCATGCATTTGCCCACTCACCCAGCCTATCCAAATCACCTTGCAGCCTCCTAGCATCCTCCTCACATCTAACTATACCCCCCAGCTTGGTGTCATCTGCAAATTTGGAGATGTTGCATTCAATTCCCTCGTCCAAATCATTAATGAATATTATAAATAGCTGGGGTCCCAGCACTGAGCCTTGCAGTACCCCACTACTCACTGCCTGCCATTCTGAAAAGGACCCGTTTACTCCTACCCTTTGCTTCCTGTCTGCCAGCCAGGTCTCTATCCACATCATTATTGAACCACCAATACCATGTGCTTTAAGTTTATATACTAATCTCTTATGTGGGACCTTGTCGAAAGCCTTCTGAAAGTCCAGATATAACACATCCACTGGTTCTCCCTTATCCACTCTACTAGTTACATCCTCAAAAAATTCTATAAGATTCGTCAGACATGATTTACCTTTTGTAAATCCATGCTGACTTTGTCCAATGATTTCACCACTTTCCAAATGTGCTGCTATCCCATCTTTAATAACTGACTCTAGCAGTTTCCCCACTACCGATGTTAGACTAACTGGTCCGTAATTCCCCGCTTTCTCTCTCCCTCCTTTTTTAAAAAGTGGGGTTACATTAGCTATCCTGGAATCCTCAGGAACTACTCCAGAATCTAAGGAGTTTTGAAAAATTGTCACTAATGCATCCACTATTTCCGTGGCTACCTCCTTGAGCACTCTGGGATGCAGACCATCTGGCCCTGGGGATTTATCGGCCTTTAATCCGTTCAATTTACCCAACATCACTTCCCGGCTAACCCGGATTTCACTCAGATCCGCCATCTTATTTGACCTCCGGTCCACTGCTACTTCCGGCAGATTATTTATGTCTTCCTTAGTAAAGACAGAACCAAAGTAGTTATTCAATTGGTCTGCCATGTCCTTGTTCCCCATGATCAATTCACCTGCTTCTGACTGCAAGGGACCAACATTTGTTCTAAGTAGTCTCTTTCTCTTCACATATCTATAAAAACTTTTGCAGTCAGTTTTTATGTTCCCTGCCAGTTTCCTTTCGTAATCTATTTTCCCTTTCCTAATTAAGCCCTTTGTCCTCCTCTGCTGGATTCTGAATTTCTCCCAGTCCTCTGGTAGGCTGATTTTTTTGGCCAATTTGTATTCCTCATCTTTAGTTTTTATACTATCCCTGATTTCCCTCGTTATCCACGGATGCACCACCTTCCCTGATTTATTCTTTTGCCAAACTGGTATGAACAATTTTTGTACTTCATCCATGTAGTCTTTAAATACCTTCCATTGCACATCCACTGTCAACCCTTTAAGACTCACCTGCCAGTCCATCTTGGCCAATTCACGGCTCATACCTTCAATGTTACCTTTGTTTAAGTTCAGAACCCTTGTTTCTGACTTAATTATGTCACTCTCCATCCTAATGAAGAACTCAATCATATTATGGTCACTCTTGCCCAAGGGGCCACGCACAACAAGACTGCTAACTAACCCTTCCTCATTACTCAATACCCATCTAGAATAGCCTGCTCTCTCGTTGGTTCCTCCACATGCTGGTTTAGAAAACTATCCCGCATACATTCCAAGAAATCGTCTTCTTTGGCACCCCTGCCAATTTGATTCACCCAATCTATATGCAGATTGAAGTCACCCATTATAACTGTGTTACCTTTGTTGCACGCACTTCTAATTTCCTGTTTGATGCCATCCCCAACTCCAATACTACTGTTAGGTGGCCTGTACAAAACTCACACTAACGTTTTCTGCCCCTTAGAGTTTCGCAGCTCTACCCATATCGATTCCACATCCTCCAAGCTAATGTCCTTCCTTTCTATTGCATTAATCTCCTCTCTCACCAACAACGCTACCCCACCTCCTTTTCCTTTCCTTCTATCCCTCCTGAATATTGTATATCCCTGGATGTTCAGCTCCTAGCCTTGGTCACCCTGGAGCCATGTCTCCGTGATCCCAACTATAGCATAGTAATTAATAGCTATCTGCACCTTCAACTCATCCACCTTATTAGGAATGCTCCTCGCATTGAGACACAAAGCCTTCAGGCTTTTACAACACTTTTACCCTTTATACAATTATGTTGACAAATGGCCCCTTTTGATTTTTTTCCTGGATTTGTCTGCCAGCCACTATTAATTTTCACCTTGCTACCACTTGCTTCTATTGTCATTTTATACACCTCTTTCTCTCTGCTCACACCTTTAAGACACCCACCACCTCTTATTCTCTGTTTATTATTTTTTTCTTCTTCCCCCGTACATGTTGGGTCTGAGTGCTTCCCTTCTCTGCCTCCTGCCTCAGACACCGTCTCCTAGCTATCTCTATTTGAGTCTCTCCCCCCAACCTATCTAGTTTAAAGTCCCCCCAGTAGCCTTTGCAAATTTCCCCGCCAAGATACTGGTCCCCCTTGGGTTCAAGTGCAACCCGTCCTTTTTATATAGGTCACTCCTTCCCCGAAAGAGGTTCCAATGATCCAGAAACTTGAATCCCTGCCCTCCACACCAGTCCTTCAGCCATGCGTTTATCCTCCACCTTGCTCCATTCCTATTCTCACTGTCGCGTGGCACAGGAGGTAGTCCTGAGATTGTTATCTTTGTGGTCCTTTTCCATAGCTCTCTTCCCAATTCCCTAAATTCTCCTTTTAGGACCTCTTCTCTTTTTTTACCTATGTCATTGGTACCAATATGTACCACGACCTCAGGCTCCTCTCCCTCCCTTTTCAGGATATCTTGGACACGTTCAGACACATCCCAGACCCTGGCACCAGGGAGGCAAACTACCATCCGGGTCTCCGGACTGCGTCCACAGAATCGCCAATATGACCCCCTAACTATGGAGTCCCCTATTACTAATGTCCTCCTCTTCTTTTCCTTATGCTTCTGGGCATCAGGTCCGGTCTCTGTACCGGAGGCCCGGTCGCTGTTGCTACCCCCAGGTAGGCTGTCCACCCCAACAGCACTCAAACTGGAGTACCTATTTTCAAGGTGTACAGTCACAGGGCTACTCTCTAGCCCCTGCCTCTGCCCCTTGCCCTTCCTAACTGCGACCCACTTGTCTGCCTCCTGTTGTTTTGGAGTGACTACCTCCCTGTAGTTCCTCTCTATGACTTCCTCACTTTCCCTGACCAGACAGAGGTCATCAAGCTGCTGCTCCAGGTTCCTAACACAGTCCTTTAGGAGCCCCATCTTGACACACCTGGCGCAGATGTGGATGTCTGGAGTGCTATCAGATTCCTTGACCTCCCACATCTGACATCCAGAACAGTACACTGCCCTGGCCTTCATACTCCCTCCTTACACAGGATACCATATCAACACAATACAAAGTACACTGCAAACTGCTGAAATCTGACTGCCAATCAGCTGCTTACCCTAGTCCACTTCCCACCAATCAGCGGCTTCCTCAAAAAAACCACTTCTCCGAATGGAACGTTATGGATTTCGGTAAAAACAAGCCCCGCGCTGGATTTTTAAGCTAACCGGTTGGGTGTCACTCCTCCCCCTCCTTCTCTTCCTACGGCTCCTGTGGACCTCTGAAAAAACAAGCCCCACGCTGGATTTTTAAGCTAACCGGTCGGGTGTCGCTCCTCCCCCTCCTTCTCTTCCAACGGCTCCTGTGGACCTCTGAAAAAACAAGCCCCGCGCTGGATTTTTAAGTTAACCGGTTGGGTGTCGCTCCTCCCCCACCTTCTTTTCTAACGGCTCCTGTGGGCCTCTGGGTTAACGTGCTTCTCCAATTAATACACCTAATCCTTCAGTTTTTTTCATGAACTGGTTTCTCCAGGTGCTGTGGTTGTCTCATAAAACCCACACACATAAAATCATGCTAATCAGGAAAGATTAGTTTACTTTCAATAACAATATCACTCATAGCAAAGGAATGTGATTCTCGCTGAATTCCACCCCAACTGGATATAAAAGTCAAAAGCTGCAATCCAACATTGTTCGGGCCATTTCTCTTTTTAAAATATATATATTTTAAAATCAGGTGCAGATCTGACTGAAGAAGGGTCCCAACCCTTCTTCAACCCTGAATAAGGTTCCCAAGAATGTCTCCACTAGTGGGAGAGTCTAGGGGTAGAGGCCATAGCCTCATAATTAAAAGGACATTATTTTAGGAAGGGAATGGATATTTTTAATTACCTTATGACCAACCCAGAACATCGCCTATCCATATTGTCCAGAGACTGCCCGACCCGCTGAGTTACTCCATCACTTTTGGCCATCTGCAGTTCCTTGGTCTGCACTTTGTATCATTGTATCTGCAGTTACTTATTTCTACGGAAGACTTGACACAGTAGACGTGGAGTTGATGCACCAGTGGGAGAGGCATGAACAAGGGAACATAGTTGCCAGGTAAGGGGCTGGCCACTTTACACTGAGGGGTGCAGACGTTACTTCCCTCAGGGGGTAGTCAGTGAGCCTCTGCAATTCTCTTCCCCTGAGGGTGGTGGAGCAAGACAAGAGATGTTGAAGGTGGAGATGAATAAACACTGATAGTGAAGGTGAGTATTCGACAAGTCAAGAATGTTTTATTGTCTTCTGTCCCGGATGGGGCAATGAAATTCTTACTTGCTGCAGCACAACAGAATATGTGAATATGTAAACATTGTACATAACGGGAGAAGAGAAAAAAAAAGAAAAAATTCAATAAATAACAAATATAGCGCAATAATAATATAGTCTTTTGCAGTCTTATGGAGACAAAATCCAGGAGTTGAGGTCAGGGTAGAACCTCAGTCTGAAGAAGGTTCTCGACCCGAAACGTCACCCATTCCTTCTCTCCAGAGATGCTGCCTGTTCCGCTGCGTTACTCTAGCATTTTGCGCCTGTCATCGGTGTAAACCAGCATCTGTAGTTCCTTCGAACACATCCACATATATTGAATCACAGGGCAGCTTTACAGAATCAGGTGACCTACTCCTGCTCCTATTTTCTTGTGTTCTTATGTTCTCAAAAACCACCGCGACCTTTGCTAATTTGGATATGTACCAACCACATATATATCGATATGACTACATTATCACTGTGGTTGAACAAGGAGACATGTGTTATGTTCTTTAGAGATTCTGAAGAAGTCTTAAACTTCTGTGCAGATTGTTATTTTTAAAGCAGATTAAGTTTAGCGGTTATCAAGCTGATTGCACATACTTCTTTACACTTGCTTTTGTTTGACCCTAGTCTTAAAATAAATGTGGTTCATTTCTTTTTACTTGATAAATGCCCATCTTTATGACCATATACGTGCAATTTAGGTGTAGATAAGCACTTGAAAAGGAAATAAATTGAAAGTTTTGTTGATAGAAAGATGTTGATGGAAAGTTAGATTATTTCTGCATTCTGAAATGTGTAAAAACGAGACACAAAGTGCTGGAGTAACTCAGCGGGTTAGGCAGGATCTCTTGAGAACATGGACAGGTGACATTTCGGGTCGGGTCCCTTCTTCAGACTGAAGTCAGTCAGAAAAAGGGTTCCAATCTGAAACATTCCCTATTCATGATGTAGAGATATGCTGCCTCACCCACTGAATTATTCTAGGACATTGTGTCTTGTTTTTGTAGAGCCTGCATTTCCTTGTTTCTATATTATGAAATGCATTGATGAGGAGATAATTCTACATTCTACATAAGTCTGACTATCAAACTTCCTAAAGCGCCAGAACTTCTGCCGGTACGCCTCTGGAACTAATTCATAAGCCCTTAAAACCGTAGACTTCACACACTCATAGTCCCGACTGTTGTCAACAGATAAAGACGAGTACACCTCCTGTGCTTGTTACGACTCCCGAATGCAGGTACTTCAGAGCCGCGTAACATAGTCAAAAACCAGGCTCAGGTTCAAGAAAATAGTATTTTATTTTGTTAAAACCCAAACCTGATTCAAACAACCCAGTCAAGGACAAGAATAAACTAATAAACAAAGATAACAGTGCTCCAGCCAGCCTCGCAATGGGCTGTTGAACTAGTCTCTAACCTGCCTAAATGGAAATAACCCTTAAACAAAATACACGAGAACCCTCAAGTCAACCCTTATCCGTCCCAATTTAATATTAATTGACAAATGTAGGTAATAATACACAAAGTTCTATGCCGTGTGGCCAGGTCTCCTGCAGTTCAAATCACAGTCTGTTTGTGAGTCAGGGTCAACAAAGAGAGAGAGAGTTCTGGGAGACTCCTGGTATTTAAGCTTTCGATGAGTCACCCGTCACCTGATGCAGCTTGGCCAATCGGGTACAGGAGCCCTTAACCCCTTGATTCCTGACTCCCAGCCACGGGGCCTGCACTCAGGAGAGAAACAAAAGAGTTAAGTACATAGCATTCATCAGAGGGGGGGGGGGAAGTACCTAACACCACCACCCAAAGATACTGAATAAGCTTCGGAAGAAACTATTCAGTGACAATAATTCCTACACTCATCAGACACTGGCATCCCAGGTACCACAGGTGCTCTTTGTGTACCCACCAAAGGCACAGGCTTTGCATTTTTCCTTTGCAGGACGGAACACGACTTTAAGATGTGCCCGCTCCCTTTACAATAGTAGCACACAGGCCCTTCCTTAGTCCTGAAATCTCCGTCAACCTTATCAGCTCGGACCTCCCCCTGTATTAATGAGCTGACACTTGCAGGCACAGAAACAGCTTTGGCACTGCCACCGGTGACACCACCACGATTAACTGGCCGTGCACCAAAACTATAGGATCGTCCAACAAACTCCGTTTTATGAGTCAGTACATACTCATCTGCTAACACCGCGGCCTTAGACACCTCCATCACTTTGTGCTCATTAAGGTAAGTAGCAACCCTCTCAGGGAGACAGTTCTTAAAGTCTTCCATAATAATCAAGGCCCGCAGCAGCTCAAAATCCTTCACTCCTTGAGAAGCGCACCACCTGTCAAAAAGTGCCTCCTTGTCCCAAGCAAACTCCACATAAGTCTGACTATCAAACTTCCTAAAGCGCCGGAACCTCTGCCGGTACGCCTCTGGAATTAATTCATAAGCCCTTAAAACCGTATACTTCACACACTCATAGTCCCGACTGTTGTCAACAGATAAAGATGAGTACACCTCCTGTGCTTTACCCACAAGGAAACTCTGCAACAGCAAGGACCACATGCCCCTAGGCCACTTCAAGGACGAAGCCGGCCGTTCAAACACTGCAAAATACTTGTCCACATCCTTCTCATTAAACGGGGGAACCAGGCGGATGCTCTTGCTCATATCAAACTCCCGTTCCCTAGTAGAAACTCGGGAGGCATTCAACTCCTTCTCCCGCAGCTCAAGGCGTTTCATTTCAAGCTCTGATTGGAGCATGAGCTCTTTCTCTCTCATTTCAAGCTCTTTCTCTCTTAAGGCCCTCTCCTCCTTTTTCATTTCAAGTTCTGATTGGAGCATGAGCTCTTTCTCTCTTAAGGCCCTCTCCTCCTTTTTCATTTCAAGCTCTAACTCCTTCAATCGAATGAGGTCCCCCATGTCCTGACCAGGCTGTGTAGAAGATAGAGGACTGTCGGCACCAGCAGGCAATACCCCATTCCACACCAACGCAGACCATAACTCTGACTTTATAGCCCCTTTCTTCAATAGGCACCTTATAGGTCTCTGCCAGCATACACAAATGTTCCTTGGTACATTTATCAAACAACTCCCGACTAAGAGCCTCAGTAAATTCCTGCACTTTAAACTCCATATCCAATGTAGGACCAAACCACCAGCCAAACCCTGGTCACTAATGTTACCACAAACGGAAGAGAAAAAAAATCTCCTTACAACACAGACTTCCTCAGTCCCCAGAAACCTACCAAAAAAAACCCAAAACTGTCTAGGGTCATCAAAGTTTAGGACGAGTCCCCATTTTGTTACCCGATTGGCCAAGCTGCGTCAGGTGACGGGTGACTCATCGGAAGCTTAAATACCAGAAGCTCCCAGAATTCTCTCTCTCTTCGTCGACCCTGATTCATGAACAGACTGTGGTTTGAACTGCAGGAGGCCTGGCCACATGGCATAGAACTTTGTGTATTATTACCTTATGTGTCTTGTTTTTGTGTATTATTACCTTATGTGTCTTGTTTTTGTAGAGCCTGCATTTCCTTGTTTCTATATTATGAAATGCATTGATGAGGAGATAATTCTACATTCTACATTTCACTTGATTGACGTCCCCTTTGATCTGTAGTTTTCACACCTTACCCTTCCATATCTCAATCTTTCCCTCTCCCCTGACTCTCATTCTGAAGAAGGGTCTTGACTCGAAACATTACCCATCCCTTCTCTCCAGAGATGCTGCCTGTCCCGCATTCTGTGTCTACGAGATAATCAGTGTCTGTTTCCTAAGGTAGGTGAAGCTAGAGAGCCTAGGTCTAACGTGAACATGAAGGTTAAAACAATTTGAAGGATGCATCTTGCACATGAAGAGTAGTTGCGACCTGGAAGACTCTGCCAGAGGAGGTGGTGAAGACAATGGCAGGAAATACATTTATGAGACATCAAGCAATAGAGCTCTATAACATGGAAACAGGTTCTTCAGCACCTGGTCCTTGCCAACCATGCTTGGCTACTTCCATTTGCCTGCCTTTGGCCCATATCCTCTATCCACTTCCTATCCATTATTCAAAATCATAATTGTATCTGCTTCTATGCATTTGTGGGTATTTGAATGATGAGGGGCTAGAGGGACATGGAACTAGTGCAGGGAAGTGGGATTAGATTGGCATGATGGTCACCTGAGACACAGTGGGATGAAGGCTCTAGAGAGTGGATGAGAAAGTAGGATTACATAGAACTAGTGTGGCCAGGTGATCGAGGATGGGCGTGAACAGTGGGCCGAAGGGGCTGTTTACATGCTGCATCTCTAAACTAAACTAAACTGAACTAAACTAAATCTTCTTCTTGCGTATGGCGTGCACAGCCTAAAGTTGTAGGTCAACTTGTTCTATTAGTTTGTGCACATTGGGTTGATTGCATTAGTCGAAACAGGGTGGACCACGTGTAGGTTGCAATCTCCCACCCCACTAATCTAAATGAAACAACTAAACTACTGGAGCAATAGAATTTAGAAAAAAACTAAAAGGGTTCTCAAGGAAACCTACAGAATTCTAACAGGACTTGGTGGACTGGATGTGTGAGGTTGTTCTTAATGGTTGGGGAGCACAACATCAAAGATCATGGTGCCAGGATTTGCAGGATGTCACTTTGAACTTAGAGAAGAAATGTCTCCATTCAGAAGATAGAGCCACATAGCCAAAGAGCACAGAAACAAGCCCTTCGGCCCAACTTGTTCATGCCGACCAAGATGCCCCATCTACACTAGTCCCACCTACCCATGTTTGGCCCATATCCCTCTAAACCTTTTCTGTCCAAGTTGACCCTGTTGAACCTGCTACCACAGGAGGTAGCACCCGAGGTCAGGATTGAACTCAGATCACTGGAGCTGCAGGAGAACATCTCTACCAGCTGCAATAACGTGCCATCCATTTATCCAGGTTAAACTGTATCTACCATGAATTTCCCCAGTCCCCCACTTGTACTCATCTTCCCTCCCAGCTTTGTGTCATCAACAGGCTTGGACATGTTACATGTAATTCCTTCACCCAATTCATCCACGAATGCTGGGGGCTGGGACAAAGATGGAGCCACGCTGCGCTACACAGCAGTCTTGCTTTCCAGTGTGACTGCTCATGTGCCGCACTCTGCACGATTCTGCACGGCAACGAGTTCTCATGCATTTTGCCCACGGACCATTTTACAACAACAAGCAAAAGCCACTTTTACACAACACCAGCCACACTGCAGTCACCAACTTCCCTCATCGCCCCACTCTCACCTGATCCAGTGCCACGAATGCAGAGTCAACAACCGTGCCTTCCTTCCATGGCCATTCATTGCCAAGGGTTAATTACGTTCCCATTATCATTATGCAATGGGAAATGTGCCTGGGGCAACCAAGGATAGGTTGGGCAAGGCAGGAAATTGGTGGGAAAATAATATTTATGTGGTTCACACATAAAAGTGAGATGTTCCAATCTATTGTTGTGTAACACACCCATCTGTGTTCCCTTGAGCAACCACTAATCCTTACATTTCCTCTTCCAAATATTTCTTTATGATGCAATCCCCAATGTTTTCAGTTGCATTCATTGGTTCATTGAGCTTCCTGATAACAACTAGAATTCAGGAGGATAGAGTGGGCACAAAATGCTGGAGTAACTCAGCGGGACAGGCAGCATCGATGGAGAGAGGAGTGGCTGACGTTTCGGATCGGGGCGTCATCAGTCAGAAGAATGGTCTTGACCCGAAACGTCACCCATTCCTTCTCTCCAGAGATGCTGCCTGTCCCGCTGAGTTATTCCAGCATTGTGTGTCTATCTTCGGTTTAAACCAGCATCTGGAGTTCCTTCCTACGGAAGTCAAGAGGTATTGCTGGGACAGAGGATGTAAGGGGGGGTGTAAATGAGATAGGATTAGTGGCAGGGGTGCGGAGACAATGAACGTTGAAGGTTTGGCTGAGAATGGCAGCATTGGAATTGCTGACTTGGGAGCCAGCAACAGGGATTTAATAGCAACCTGAGCAACAACCTTTCCACACAGAGGGTGGTGAGAGTATGGAACAGAGGTAGATAAGGCAGGCACAATAACAACATTTTAAAAACGGTTGGACAAGTACATGGATAGGAAAGGTTTAGCGGGATATGGGCCATAGGCTGGCAGGTGGGACTAGTGTTGGTGGGGCATTTTGGTCAGCATGGGCGAGTTGGGTCGAAGGGCCCATTTCCACGCCCTATGACTCTATGACTGTAACTCTACAGTTAATAGTTTCAGTCCATTTCCCACCACAGACGCTGCCTGGCGCATTGAGTTCCCCCAACAGTTAGGAGAACATGGATTGGTGTCTTTTTGGGCCATGACCTTTCTTCATACTGGAGTAATTCTCGCTGAGTTACTCCAGCACTTCTTGTGTCTATGTTTTGTAAACCGGCGTCTATAGTTCCTTGTTTCTCCTCCCCACCGGTTAGTTGTTGAGTTCAGCAACTGCAGTCTCCTATGCCTCCAGCTAACAGATTTGTTCGATGACTGAAGAATTCCATTGCCACAGTCGTTCTGTAGTAAATCTCAGATAAGTCAGTTTAATCTAGTTTTATTCAGTCAAATGTTGTGTAATGGACCTGCGGCTAATCCTTCCTATTTTGAAACTCTTTTCTAATGGAGCATTGTGGAGGTTTTGCTGTGAATGATTTGTTCAAGTTGTTTTATCAGTTGGGCACCTATACTCATTCCATTCCACTGAGATATAACTTATGTAGAAAATAGAGTTGCGACAGTGTTGTGACATCTGCGACCAAAAGAAGGAGGGAGTGTAGGTTTTATGAACAATGGTGTTATTGTTTCACTTGGGCATGGGAACATTATGAAATATCACTTGTAGACCTTCATTGATTAGAAGGATTATTCATCATGCAGAACTTTTAACTACTTTTCCCAACGTCTTGACATTTATTCCATGTATGTGAGTCTCGCCGGGATTCAAGTTGTCCCGACCCAAAATATCGGCTGTTAGTCATTAGGCTTGACAGAGTCATATATTCATAGAGTCATACAGCATGGGAACAGGCACAACTTGCCCAACCCAATCAAGAATTTGTAGCAATAAACAAATGATCTGCTGGTGGAAACTCAACGAGCTGAGCAGCATCTGGTGAGAAGAATCGTAAACATTTAGAAACGCGATCAGGACTGAGAATAGAGAGGGAAGAAGCTAGTGTAACTGGGAGAGGGGCAAGAGTGAGATGGGGGATGGGGTGGAGGAGGCGGCAAGGGCTGAGGGACATGTGGTGCCATGCGGAGGAGGAGGAGTGGGATGGGCGAGGTAGGAGACAGAGGCAGTGGGATGGGTGAGGTTGGGAGACAGAGGCAGGTGGGTGAAAGGAGGAAATGGCAGGTGGAACCTGGGCACTAACTTTTCGTTTACAAGCCTCGCAATGCTCTTCTGTCCTAAATCTCTTCATCAAATACCATTGAATGGTGTGCTAGGAATATTAATGTACCTGAAATTGACTATTAATCTGTGAAATCATCTTTTTCCTCATTCCTCAAGATCTCAGCAAGAAACATGGATAAGCACAGTTCTGTGCCATTGCACACCAATCTATCCATTGGAAACATTCCAGTTATCCATGCCGATCAGTCAGATAGAATTACAGACAGACGTGTTCAATAAAATACTTCCATGCTCAGTTAAACTCAATAGGTACATTGGTTTCACTTCAGCGAGGTATGTCAAAACAAACATTAAAAAATGGGTGGGATAGGGCGTATTGACGCATTAATCTTGCACCAACCATTGAATCTGATGAGGAGGAGGATAGCAAACAGAAGCAAGAAGGCAGAGGATGCTTCCTCCATTCACCCTCCCTACCCACATCATCCTAATTCCATCCCACCACTGCCCAACAGAGCTCATTCTTGGCATCAAGTTCAGGTTTAGTTAGTTGATGCATTCAATACTGAGTTGGAGAGTCATCCAGTCAAACTGGAAGAGAAGCATATGCCGATCGATGACTAATCTAATATTTCAAATAGCTGCATTATTGTTATGGGTATCGTAACATCAGTTTCTATTTATATACTGCCTTGTAACATAGCAAACATATTAGAAACATAGAAACATAGAAAATAGGTGCAGGAGTAGGCCATTCGGCCCTTCGAGCAAGCACCGCCATTCAATATGATCATGGCTGATCATCTAAAATTTGTATCCTGTTCCTGCTTTCTCCATGCTTTCGTTAGCCCTAAGAGCTAAATCTAACTCTCTCTTGAAAACTATTCTGGGGCACATCATCAGAGTGTTATCAATCAATGACGTGGTCTGGCTGCCAAAGTATATACCACAGCTGCTGATCGACGACGGCATGGTCTTAAAGGTGGGCTGAGACATCACTCTTGGTATTTATTGGTAGCAATGGCAGGTTTACAAAGTTTGTTCACTAACACGATCATGTGGTAAGAGTCATGAGATTAAAACAGAAAATAAAACAGAATTGTTTTTGATAGATCAGTTGCAATAACCTACTGACCAAAAACCAGTTCTGTAGCTTCAGGGCGAATAGAACATTTGAAGAGATTATACACCGATAAGACTGACTCTAGAATAGTCTAACCAATAACATATTAAAAACATTGTTGTGTAGAAAGGAACTGCAGATGCTGGTTTAAACCAAAGATAGACACAAAAAGCTGGGTAGACAAAAATGATGGAGAAACTCAGCGGGTAAGGCAGCATCTATGGAGTGAAGGAATGGGTGACATTTCGGGTCGAGATCCTTCTTCAGACTGATGAGGGGATGGGGGTGGGGGGGGGGGGAAGAAGAATAGAAGGGCTGTGGGAGAGCTGGGAAGGGGAGGGGTAAGAGGGAGAAAGCAAGGACTACCTGATATTGGAGAAGTCAATGTTCATACCGCTGGGGTGTAAACAATCAAAGCGAAATATGAGGTGCTGCTCCTCCAATTTACGGTGGGACTCACTCTGGCCATGGAGGAGGCCCAGGACAAAAAGGTCAGATTCGGAATGGGAGGGGGAGTTGAAGTGCTGAGCCACCGGGAGATCAGGTTGGCTCGAAGGAATTTCACGCCAGTGGCCCACATGAGTGGCAAGGGTGTGGGGTAAAATTGTGATTTGGGGAAACTGTATTGAATGTATGTATAGCCTCCGAGAATGTTGGATGGAGATTTGTATGGATCATGTATTGTATATATTTATTTCTCGCATAAAATATATTTTGAAATATATATATATATATATATATATATAATAAAATAAAAAAAGGTTATTGCGAACCGAGCAGAGGTGTTGGGCGAAGCGATCGCCAAGCCTGCGCTTGGTCTCACCGATATAGAGCAGTTGACACCCAGAGGATGACATTACAGGATGGAGAAATTTGTTTCAAAATATTTTCTTTACTTTAATCATGAATTTAAATAAAGAACCACCATCAACAATGGACAGTAACGAGATCCAAGAAACTTGCTCATGATTATAACGTTAACATCAACTACCTATAAATAAGATTTATAAGAATGGTAATCTATTTGGCCTGATATAAAAAAGAAAAAATACACAATAACCTAAATACGTACAACACTGTTTTTAGACACAAAACGTTGGAGTAACTCAGCGGGTCAGGCAGCATCTCTGGAGAGAAGGAATGGGTGACGTTTCGGGTCGAGACCCTTCTCCAGTCCCGCTGAGTTACTCCAGCTTTTTGTGTCTAAAAACAGTGTTGTATGTATTTAGGTTAGTGTGTATTTTTTTCTTTTTAATTTCAGGCCAAATAGATTACCATTCTTATAAATCTTATTTATAGGTAGTTGATGTTAATGACTGTACTATAATCATGAGTTTCTTGGATCTTGTTACTGTCCATTGTCGATGGTGATTCTTTATTTAATTTTAAGATTAAATTAAAGAAATATTTTGAAACAAATTTCTCCATCCTGTAATGGTTAGTTGGAGATGAAAAATGAAACTTGCTCCATGGAAATTCATGAAACTATTTGTTAATTGCACAGTGGCGCTGCTCGAAGAGCTACTGCCTCGCAGCACCCAGACCCAGTTTATGATCTTGGCTGCTGTTTGTGTGGAGTTTGCCCGTTCACCCTGTGACTGCGTGGGTTTCCACCAAATGCTCCAGTTTCCCCCCACATCCCAAAGATGTGCGGGTTTGTAAGTTAATTGGCTCTCTGTAAACTGCCCCAATGTATAGGGAGTGGATGGAAAAGGTGGATAACACAGAACTAGTGTGAATGGGTAGACGAAAATGCTAGAGAAACTCAGTGGTTGAGGCAGCATCTATGGAGCGAAGGAATAGGCGACGTTTTGGGTCGAGACCCTACTTCAGACTGATGTCGGGTGGGCGGGGGGGAGCAGGAAAAAGAAAGGAAGAGGTGGAGACAGTAGGCTGTGGGAGAGCTGGGGAGGTGAAGGAGGGAGAAGGCAAGGACTACCTGAAATTGGAGAAGTCAGCGTTCATACCGCTGGGGTGTAAACTAGACTTGAACGGGTGATCGGTGGTCAGTGTGAACTCGGTGGGTTGTAGGACCTGTTTCCATGCCATATCTTTCAATCAATCGATCAATCGGTCAGTCTCTTCTTCAGAACCGCTGAGTTACTCTAGACATGTCGTGGGGTGACGCCTGTATGGTCGTGAGTAGTTGCCCAAAGAGTCGTACCTTTTTCGGGTCGCCACTGGATTTTCAACATGTTGAAAATTTTCGTCAACCTGCTATGAGGGGTGCCGGCAAGCCGCCAAAAAAAGGGCCCTTAAGGTACTGTCCAATTCACCTCCACCCCGTTGTGGACATTGGACTTTGTCTATGGAACTGATGCGCTACGATGCTGAGAACGATACTCTGCACTCTGAATCTTCCCCTTTGTTGTCATTGAATGAATTTGGCTTGATTGTATTAAGTATTATAGTATTACATATAGTATTACCTGATTTGGTTGGATAGCATGTGAAACAAGCTTTTTACTGTACCTCAGTACACGTGACTATAATAAACCTTAACCTGAAGTTCTGTACAAACAATTTAGTATGCCCAACAGCACAGTGTGGAGGTGATACAAGGAACTGCAGATGCTGTTTTAAAAAAAATATAAGAAGTGCTGTAGTAACTCAGCGGGTCTGGCAGCACTTCTGGAAAACATAAGACCATACATCATAGGAGCAGAATTAGACCATTCAGCCAATCGAGTCTGCTCCACCATTCGATCAAGGCTGATCTATTTTTTCTTCTCAACCCCATTCTCCTGCTTTCTTTCTGTAGCCTTTGCCACCCTTACTAAACAGGTTATTAATCTCTGCTTTAAGAATGACCAATGACTTGGCCTCCACAGTCATCTGGGGCAATGAATTCCACAGATTCACCACCCTCAGCTAAAGGGATTCCTCCTCATCTCCATTCTAAAGGTATGTCCTTTTGTTCTGAGGCTGTGCCCTCTGGTCCTAGACTCTCCCACTGGTGGAAACATCCTCTCCACATCTACTAGACCTTTCATTATTTGGTAAGTTTCAATGAGGTCCTCCCTCATCCTTCTAAGCTCTCGTGAGCACATGCCCAGAGAACTATCAAATACTCCTCTCACATTAACTCAGTCATACGAAGGATCATTCTTGCAAAATTTCTCTGGGCCTTCTCCACCATTCTTCTTCAAACATGGGGCCCTTGGACTGGTGACGTTTCAGGTCGGGACCCTTCTTCACTACTGAGGTAGTGTCAAATTGTCTCAAATGCTGTCTTTCAGATAAGATATCAACCCAAGAGCCATATGGTGCCTCAGGCAGTTGTAAAAGCTGTAATCCTTTGAAGATAGACACAAAAAGCTGGAGTAACAGTGGGACAGATACCATCTTTGGAGAGAAGGAATGGGTAATGTTTCAGGTCGAGAGCCTACTTCAGACGTAGTATCCTTTGAAGATACTATCTAAAAATCCCATGATGATATTTCTTTGAAGAACTGGGGCAATTATTCATGTGTCCTGGTCAATATCTATCACTTAGTCTGATTCATTACCGGATTATTACTAGGTGGCGGTATGCATGGGAGGTTGTTATGTAAAGAGTGATCTAACTTTTCCAAGAATTATCATAGTGACCACATTTTAGAAGTATTTCATTGTATGTAAAAGCAAACAAAAGATCACAGCGTTTCAGGAAGCCAAAATCAACAGGCCGATGTCTGCTTTTTAGGCACTTTATCTCTATTCCGATACATAAAACCTCCCATGGAGTATGATCCTTCACACTCCCACACATTTAATTTTGCCAATGAATTTCGAGTCCACGCCGACCAGTGACCCTCGTACACTAGCACTATCCTACACACAAT
This sequence comes from Okamejei kenojei, assembly GCA_035221665.1. Lineage (NCBI taxonomy): Eukaryota > Metazoa > Chordata > Chondrichthyes > Rajiformes > Rajidae > Okamejei > Okamejei kenojei. The sequence goes on along the minus strand of CM069169.1, from coordinate 16,914,439 downwards.
AGGACAATTAACAACCAAAGCCAATTAACCTACAAACCTGAACGTCTTTAGGAAGAAACCGAAGCACCCTGGGAAAACCCACGCGGTCACGGGGAGAACGTGCAAATTCCGTACAGCCAGCACCCGTAGTCAGGATCAAACCCGTGTCTCTGGCGCTGTAAGTCAGCAACTCTACCGCAGCGCCACCTTGCCGTCCAGTAGTTCTACGTACGAGATGTTATTTTTGCCCTGAAGGAAGGGAGGGTGCGATAATTAAATTTAGTTTGACATGGCAATATTAATTGTGGGACCCACCCAGAAAAAAAAACAAAGCTGTTCCTGAGGCCAATTTGGTTCCCTTTCAAAAAGAAGAGTCGAACCTTTGGAAGTAACTGCACACATACCGGGGGGGTCTAGTGCACAACATTCAAGCTCATGTAAGAACAATTAAACCAACTTAAAGAACGTTCTACTTATGATGCGACCAACTCACTCAATGTGGAAGTTAGAAACACATTCAGTAATTTGGGCTACAAAAAGACACAAATTACATTCATCTTCCACAGATAGACACAAAATGCTGGAGTAACTCAGTGGGACAGGCAGCGTCTTTGGATAGAAGGAATGGCTGCTGTTTCGAGTCGAGACCTTTCCTCTCCCCTGACTGAGAATCAGGGGATAGGGAAATTAGAGATATGGAAATGTACAAAGAGAATGTAACCTTGGTACCCTTCCATATCTCTAGTTTCTCTCTCGCTTCTCTCAGCCTGAAGAAGGGTCTCGACCCGAAACGTCACCCATTCATTCCTTCTCTCCCGAGATGCTGCCTGTCCTGTAGAGTTACTCCATCATTTTGTGTCTGTCTTCGGTTTAAACCAGCATCTGCAGGTCCTTGCTGCACTATATTTGCCACATGGATGGCGTGACTTGATTAAGTCAATGTTGGCTTTATTTTTCTTTTACCAGCATCACAATCTTGATGAGGTTACTGTGGAATTTATGGTTCTTTTTTATGATCAGTTCTTGGGTCAGAAGGTTCATAAATAATCTGCAATTCATCATTGCCAGCACAGTTTCTGTTGATAATATCAAGATACATGTCAAGAGTGTTTATTGCCAGATGTACCGATAACGGAACAAAGCAATTCTTACTGGCTGTAGTACAACAGGTCTATTGAAACATAGACATAGAAACATAGAAACATAGAAAATAGGTGCAGGAGGAGGCCATTCGCCCCTTCGAGCCAGCACCAACATTCATTGTGATCATGGCTGATCGTCCCCTATCAATAACCCGTGCCTGCCTTCTCCCCATATCCCTTGACTCCACTAGCCCCTAGAGCTCTATCAAACTCTCTCTTAAATCCATCCAGTGATTTGGCCTCCACTGCCCTCTGTGGCAGGGAATTCCACAAATTCACAATATATATAATCAAAATACACAGCGATAATGTATGACAACACACAAACGCAAACTTTATATATATACAGTATCTCTGGATAGAAGGAATGGGTGACGTTTCGGGTAGAGACCCTTCTTCAGAAGGATCTTTAGATCCTTTGCTCCAGAGATGCTGCCTGTCCCACTGAGTTACTCCAGCATGTTGTGTCTATCTTCGGTGTAAACCAGCATCTGCAGTTCCTTCCTACATACACACACACACACCCACCAAGGAGTCAAGGAAAGAGCGTTCACGTCGCGGCCCTGTTTCCACCAATCTATCCATCAGCACGCACAAGAAGCGACATGACACACACCATTGTATGCAGATGCCGAGAAGAGTGTTCAGCTGAACAACTTCTAATCCTGTGTGTGTGTGTGGGCGCGCGTGTGTGTGTGTGTGTGTGTGTGTGTGTGTGTGTGTGTGTGTGTGTGTGTATTTAGATACACATTTAAATATATATATATACGTACCCTTCAAAAACAATAATAGTCTAAAAGGAATTCCATCTTGTATGTGTGACATGGTGGTATGCAAACTCTGACCTTAACTGAGTCCACAGTAGGCTGAATCAAAGTCCATGTATAAAGCCATGAGGGGAATTGATAGGGTGAATGCACCAGAGTCTTTTACCCTGGATAGGGGAATGAAAAACAGGAGAACATAGGTCTAAAGCAAAATGTAATAGAAAGCTGAGCGGCAACATTTTCCCTCAGAGGGCGGTGGATATATGGAACAAACTGCCAGTGGAGGTAGTTGAGGTAGAACAGTATTTAAAAGCCACACGGACAGGTACGTGGATAGGAAAGGTTTAGAGGGATCTCACACATTGATCAGCAGCCTGCGTGTGTGGAGCAGACCAGCAAACAGCGCAGGACTGTCCTCCGCCACCCTGGTGGAGGGGTAGACCTCACGGCCCACCACATTGAACTGGCCACAGTGCCTGGAGGGCATTACACAGCCCTCAGACGCAAAAAGGAAGCACTAAAATGTTGTGCCCTTTATCCTTTATCTTTGCATTGTGGACAGCTTGATTTTATTCATGTGTAGGAAAGAACTGCAGATGCCGGTTTAATTCGAAGGTGGACACAGATGCCGGAGTAACTCAGCGGCACAGGCAGCATCTCTGGAGAGTAGGAATGGGTGACGTTTTGGATCGAGACCCTTCTTCAGTCAGGGTAGAGGGAGACTAGCGATATGGAAGGGTAAGGGTGTGAAAACGACAGATCAAAGCAGATGTTGATGAAGGAAATGAATAAGTATCGTTGTTAGCTGATCCTCGTCCGGTTTGATCTGACATTTTCACATCTTACCCTTCCACATAATCTCTTATCTCCCTCTCCCTGACATCAGTCTGAAGATGGGTCTCAACCTGAAACGCCACCCATTCCTTCACTCCTGAAATGCCAAATTACTCCAGCATTTTGTGTCTATCTTCGGTGTAAACCAGCATCTGCAGTTCCTTCCTACATCTTGCACAGAGTGGATTGCAAGTAAACCTTTCCAGGGCAAAGTTGGGCAGGCAACTTCTAAGAATGATCTGTGTCAGTTGACCTCACCCTTCCTGCTGTAATGATGCGATCAATCCCTTATCAGCCGTGTATGCTTGTATTGATGTCATTTATTGTTTAGAGCTCCAGTCTACCACCTTTGTGGGACATTCTCTGTAGATCAGGAAGCACCTTGTGCTGGCTTGCTGTTTTCTTTTGGTATTTAAAGGAATTCTCTGCTACATTCGAAGCCCTGGCTAGATAACCAGGCCCGACAGCTGGTTGCTGCTTTCCAAAGTCCACTGAGTATGTTGCAACAAACATTGAGAGTTTCCTCCAATGTTTAGTTAATATCTTTCCTTCAGACGTTAAAGAAACAGCACAGAAACAGTCCTTTGGCCCACCAGTGATCACCCCGTACGCTAGTTTCATCCTACACACACTAGAGATAATTTGCAGAAGCCAATTAACTTACAAACCTGCAGGCGTTTGAAGTGTGGAAGGAAACCGGAGCACCCTGAGGAAACCCACGTGGTCACAGGGAGAAGGTACAAACTCCGCCCATAGTTAGAATCAAACCCGGGTCTCTGGTGCTGTAAGGCAGCAACTCCTACTACTGCTCCACCAGGCCGTCCTACAAGATTTATTCAATGTTCCTTTGGTAATTCTCTATAAACATTCTGCTTTCCACCTCTTCTCAACTTCTATTCCCTTATCATTGTTTATCACTGAATCACACGTACTTGCCATCCTATCACAAGCCTTATATCATTTTCGAACCTTCCCACCACCCTTTTTTGCATTTTAAAAATGTATTTGCATCCAACTTTACCACAGAGCGAAGTGCAGCAAACAGGGAGTTTTTTAAACGTACATCATTGCTTCGTCTGACTGAAATGTGCAGAGCAATACAGCAGTTTTAAAATCTATAAACACAAAAGAGGAAATTAAGTGTAGGAAGGAACTGCAGATAGACACTAAAAAGCTGGAGTAACTCAGCAGGACAGGCAGCATCTCTGGAGAGAAGGAATGGGTGAGGTTTCGGCTCTCGATCCTTCTCTCCAGAGATGCCTACTGTCCCGCTGAGTTAAACACAATATTAATTTGGGAAACTTTCATCGAAGGAATTAAAACTTTCTTACACCCATGAGAGAACTGCTGCTTGAACTGGATTTGACTCTTAAAGGGGCACCGATAAGGATCTTGCAAGGAGACAAAGGCCTCAATTCTGTCTATGTTGACACAGACTTTGATAAAGGACAGATCTACTGAGCTCTGCAGTCTATTGAATGCAGAGAGGCCCTCCTTTATCAGCTTGCTTTGGAAGTGGAAAGGTGTTCAAGACATTCAAGGCCATCTGTTTTATGGCACAACCTATTATTTATGCACGGGAGGATTCTCCCAGCTGCTGCCAGTTGTATTCGAGCCTTGCTGAGATTAATTGATCGAAACTGTTGTAAATACAGACAGATTAGAATGCATGTTGTGAGTTAGGCTTTTTACGGAAAATATGCACTCGGATATATCTCACCAAGACTGAAAGCCTGTCTCTAACAAAGTAAACTCTCACTTTAAAAATGAGTTATTATACTACTTATGATCGTTACTTTAACATCAGAGTATTTGCAGCTAGGCTAATTAAACCCAGTCTGAAGAAGGGTCCCGACCTAAACGTTACCTATCCATGTTCTCCAGAGATGCTGCCTGACCCACTGAGTTATTCCAGCACTCTGTGAAACGTCACCTATCCATGTTCTCCACAGATGCTGCCTGACCCGCTGAGTTACTCCGGTACTTTATGTCTTTTTGAGTGAAACACAATATGACGTGTCATGTCAGTCCTTCATAATAATGATGTGAGCTCATAGAACTTCAACCAACCTGACAATGCTAACAATTAATAGGTTTAATGTAGACTCTACATTGTAGAGAGTGGACGACGCTGTGACTGTAAAGAAGGCTAGGCACTCAAAAGGCTTCAACCTGAAATGCCACCTATTCCTTTTCTCCAGAGATGCTGCCTGATCCGCAGATTTTACTCCAGCTTTTTGTGTCTGTCTTCAGTGTAAACGAGGTTGTATGTATATCTCTGTACCTAGGTACATGTGACAATAAAGTGTCATAAAGCAGCATCTTCATTGAAACCAGGCCCTTCGGCCCACCGAGTCCGTGCTGACCAGCGATCAGCTGGTCACACTAGTTCTATGTTATCCCACTTTCACATCCACTCCCTACACACCAGGGACGATTTACAGAAGGCAATTAACTTGCAAACTCGCACCTCTTTGGAATGTGAGAGGAAACCGGTGCACCCGGAGAAAACCCACAGGGTCACCGGGAGAACGTACAATCTCCGTACAGTCCCGTGGTCAGGTCATGAACATGAGGGTCTGAAATGTCAGTTCCAGCGAGATGTTACAATGAAAAGCACAACCACACTGCTCTGTGAATAGAGTTGCTGCCTTACAGCGCTTACAGCGCTTACAGCGCCGGAGACACAGGTTCGATCCCGACTACGAGTGCTGCCTGTGCAGAGTTTGTCTGTTCTCCCCGTGACCGCGTGGGTTCTCTCCGAGATCTCCGGTTTCCTCCCACACACCAAAGACGTGCCGGTTTGTAGCTTAATTGTCTTGGTGTAAATGTAAATGTAAACATAAAATCCTCTCTAGTGTGTGTAGTGCGGGGATCGCTGGTCAGCGGGCCGAAGGGCCTTTTCCGCAGTGTATCTCTAAAGCAAACTAAACTAAAACACTTCAACATTTCTCACATTTTGTGCAACATTCGTAAGCAGCTTTAGGATGTGAACTGACTTGTGAACTCTACAACTCAGAGTATAAAAGTCTTTACTCATCAAGAGAGCAGACATTCTCTTGGAAACTCTCTCAGAAAAATCTCCAAACTCAAACAACATCAAGGTTTTATATTCTACGTCTAACATGTTGCAAGATGCGCTGGTATGGAGTTCAAACTGGGTCTTGATTTAGTTATTAATCTTCAGTGGAACATGACAAGATAGACACGGAAAGCTGGTGTAACTCAGCAGGGGAGGCAGCATCTCTGGAGAGAAAGAATAGGAGACATTTCAGACTGAGACTGAGAGTCAGGGGAAAGGGAAACGAGAGATATAGACGGTGATATAGAGAGATATAGAACAAATTAATGAAAGATATGCAAAAAAGTAACATTGATGAAGGAAACAGGCCGTTGTTTGCTGTGGCCAAGGTGAGAACTAGTAAAGAGAATGACACAGCAAGACAACTTTGAAGCTGGTGCGACTTGGGTGGGGGAGGGATGGAGAGAGAGGGAATGCAGGGGTTAGGGGGTAGACTGGTCAGGGATCAGGGAAACGAGAGATATAGACGGTGATGTGGAGAGATAAGGAACAATGAATGAAAGATATGCAAAAAAGTATCGATGATAAAGGGAACAAGCCATTGTAAGCTGTTTGTGGTGTGAAAATGAGAAGCTGGTGCGACTGGGGTGGGGGAGGGGGATAGAGATAGAGGGAATGCCAGGGCCCGAGAGCTGAGGGAGAGGTGGGAAGGGGAGGAGCAAGGGTTAACAGAATTCCAGTCTGAAGAAGGGTCTCGACCCGAAACGTCGCCTATCTCCTTCGCTCCTTAGATGCTGCTGCACCCGCTGAGTTTCTCCAGCTTTTTGTGTACCCTGAGAAAATTCAATGTTCAGGGGTTACTTGGTTAGAGAAATCAATATTCATACCACTGGGTTTTAAGCTGCCCAAGTGAAATATGAGATGCTGTTCCTCCAATTTGCATTTGGCTCCACTCTGACAATGGAGGAGGCCTAGGACAGACAGTAAGGTCAGTGTGGGAAGGGGAAGGCGAATTAAACTGTTTGGCAACCAGGAGATCACGTAGGTCCAGCTTGGAACACAGATACAATCAGAATACTGAACACAGCATAATGGACGGTCAAGGTGTTTACTTGGGAGGTAGCATTTTCTGTGTTGTTAAATAATGTAATATAACACGAACTGTAAGTAATTTATTAAAAATAGTGCCATGTCTTGCTGGCTTGATTTACAGCTCTCTCTGACATGCACTTCATGTGTACATTGAATAACAGATCACCCCATACACTAGCACTATCCTACATGGAAATTATTTGTAAACTCCAAAATTACATTCAGTAGATAAGAAACAACCAATAACAGTGCAAAGGCATAAACCATCCCCCAAGCCTATGTAGTTTGGAGCTTATTTGGAGGTTTATAGTGTTTAATAGCCTGATGGTTGCAGGGAAGAAGCTGCCCCGAACCTGGACGTTCCAGTTTTCAGTCTCCTATACCTTCTTCCCGATGGCAGCAGTGAGATGAGAGCTTGGCCAGGTTGATGATGCTGGCTGCCTTTTTGAGACAGCGTCTCTTGTAGATCCGTTCGATGGTGGGGAGGTCAGTACCTGTGATGGACTGGGCAGTGTTCACCACTCACTGTCATCTCCATTGTTGCTGGCCGTTCGAGTTGCTGAACCAGGCCATGATGCACACATCACGGGGGATGCTCTCTACCTGTCCAGGAGTCCAGGAGAGTACTTATCGACATACGGAATCTCCTCAATGTCCTAAGGAGGTAGAGGTGTTGATGGGCTTTATAAAGGGAAGAATGATTTCTATTTCTTTCCAGTCTGAAGAAGGGTCTCGTCCCGAAATGTCACCCGATCCTTCTGCCCAAAGATGCTGCCTGCCCCGCTGAGTTACTCCAGCATTTTGTGTCTAAGATCTGTAACCCACGTCTAAACTAATGGGACTCAACTGGACTTCTTATTCCTTTGCCCAAGCTCATACCTCTAGTACACTGACTCCATTTCAGCACAGGCAGTCTCAGAGTATTCCCTCTGACACTCAATGGCAGAAGAACATTAAGATGCAAGTGGAAGTGGCTGGAGGGATAACTACCAATAGAAATTGGCTTTGACTGGCAAAGTAGATGTTGGAACCTTGCATAAAGCACAGAGTGCTGGAGGAACTGTTATATTTTGGCACGGAAAGACTTGCTTTAATGTTGCACCTTCCGTACCTTATTTTTTCCCATTTTACCTTTTAGTTCTTAGAGGTAAAGAATTTGAAACAGGCCCTTCGGCCCATCGAGCCCACACCAGCCATCGAAGGCCCATTCACACTAGCTCTATGTTATCCCACTTTCTCATCCACTCCCTACGCGCTAGGGGGTAATTTACAAAGGCCAATTAGCCTACAAAGCCACACGTCTTTGAGATGCAGGGGGGAAACCAGAGCTCCCGGAGGAAACCCACGCGGTCACAGGGAGAACGTGCAAACTCCACACAGACAACAACCGAGGTCGGGCTGGAACCTGGGTCTCTGGCGTTGTGAGGCATTGGCTCTAACAGCTGCACCATCGTGCTGCCCCTAATGGGTGTTATCCAACTAAGGAATGAGGTGTGACAACTCACCTGATGTCAGAAGGCTCCAACTACAGCAGCATCAGATCAAACAGATCACTTGTTTGCATAAAGCTGTTTGAGTGATAAATATTGACCATAGAACGTGGCGTTCCAATGTAAGAACATTGACCTGAATCATTAACTCTACCTCCCACCTCACAGATGTGGAATATTTCTAGTAGCTTCTGTTTTGTTACTGTAGATTATTTCCATAGTCTCCAAATGAACGATGTTCTCATCCAAATGACACACCTCCGCTTTATTAGCTTATAACTCAACAGTCTGACTCGTATACATCGGCGAGACCAAACATAGACTGGGCAATCGTTTCGCTGAACACCTTCGCTCAGTCCGCCTGAACCAACATGATCTCCTGGTTGCCAAACACTTTAATTCTCCTTTCCATTCCCACACTGACCGAGGCCTACTCCATTGTCAGAGTGAGGCTAAACGCAAATTGGAGGAACAGCATCTCATATTTCGCTTGGGCAGCTTACAGCCAGTGGTATGAACATTTGATTTCTCTAACTTCAGGTAGCCCCGGCATTCCCTCTCTCTCTATCTCCCTCCCCCACCCAAGTCACATCAGCTTCTCGTTTTCACCCAACAAACAGCTAACAATGGCCTGTTTCCTTTGTCATCGTTACTTTTTGCATATCTTCCACTCATTGTTCTTTATCTCTTCACATCACTGTCTATATTTCTTGTTTCCCTTGTCACTAACCAGCCCAAAGAAGCGTCTCGTCCTGAAATGTCACCCAATCCTTTGCACCAGAGATGCTGCCTGACCCGCTGAGTTACTCCAGCACTTTGTGTGCTTTTGTGTATTCGCCAGCATCTGCAGCTTCTTGTGTCTACATCCAGATCTCAATCTGCTAAGATTCTTTCACTCCAATAAATATTTCTCCTGTTTGATCCACAGAGAAACACTTCTTCTCTCTATCTAATCCTTTCAAATAAGTGTTTATGTGTACCATCTCTGCACAACCGAGGAGTTTATGTTAAAAACTCAGGAGATTAAAGCGCATTAGTTGCTCATTAATCTTCTGACAAGTCAGACTGTCGGCATCTTGTGCCAGATTGCATCATTGTCAAACAAAACTCGTGATAAGTCATTTGACACTTTCCATACTCGCCGTCTGAAGGACAACTTCACAGGACTCGCTGACGAATAAGTTCGGATTGTGGGAGTGTTTGACAAATAGCCAAAGCTCCCCGGAGATAAAATTGCAAATGGCTCCATTTCCTTTTGCCATCAGTCACCAAACAAATGTACCCGGCACTAATCTGCTTCAGATGCAAAGAAAATAATCTTTGCATTCATGGGTTCATAAGTTCATAGGAGCAGAATTATGCCATTCGGCCCATTATCATTCAATCATGGCTGATCTATCTCTCCCTCTCAACCACGTTCTCCTGCCTTCTTCCCATAACCCTAGAAATAGTTCTATATAACTCTCGAAATAGTGGACGCATTGGTGATCATTTTCCAATGTTCAATAGATTCAGGATCAGTACCTGTGGATAGGAGGATAGATAATGTTATCCCACTTTTCAAGAAAGGAGCGAGAGAGAAAACGGGGAATTACAGACCAGTTAGCCTGACTTCCGTGGTAGGAAAGATGCTGGAGTCAATTATTAAAGAGGTAATAATGATGCATTTGGATAGCAGTAAAAGGATTAGTCCAAGTCAATTTATGAAAGGGAAATCATGCTTGACTAATCTTCTGGAATTTTTTGAGGATGTGACAAGTAAAATGGATGAAGGGGGGCCAATGAATGTAGTGTATCTAGACTTTCAGAAAGCCTTTGATAAGGTCCCGCACGGGAGACTGGTCACTAAAATTAGAGCACATAGTATTGGGGGTAGGGTGTTGACATGGATAGAAAATTGGTTGGCAGATCGGAAGCAAAGAGTAGGAGTGAATGGGTCCTTTTTAGAATGGCAGGCAGTGGGGAGTGGCGTGCCGCAAGGCTCGGTGTTGGGGCCGCAACTGTTTACCATATATATTCATGATTTGGAAGAGGAAATTAGGAGCAATATTAGCAAGTTTGCGGATGACACAAAGCTGGGTGGCAGTGTGAACTGTGAAGAGGATGTTAGGAGGTTGCAGGGGGACCTGGACAGGTTGAGTGAGTGGGCAGATGCATGGCAGATGCAGTATAATATAGATAAATGTGGGGTTATCCACTTTGGCGGCAAAAACAAGGGGGCAGATTATTATCTCAATGGGGTTAGGTTAGGTAAGGGGGAGGTACAGCAAGATCTCGGTGTCCTTGTACACCGGTCACTGAAAGTTAGCGTGTAGGTACAGCAGGCAGTGAAGAAAGCTAATGGAATGTTGGCCTTCATAACAAGAGGATTTCAGTATAGGAGTAAAGAGATTCTGCTGCAGTTGTATAGGGCTCTGGTGAGACCACATCTGGAGTATTTTGTACAATTTTGGTCTCCTAATTTGCGGAAGGACATCCTTGTGATTGAGGCAGTGCAGCGTAGGTTCCCGAGACTGATCCCTGGGATGGCGGGAGTGTCATATGAGGAAAGATTGAAAAGACTAGGCTTATATTCACTGGAGTTTAGAAGGATGAGGGGGGATCTTATAGAAACATATAAAATTATTAAAGGACTGGACAAGCTAGATGCAGGAAAAACGTTCCCAATGTTGGGCGAGTCCAGAACCAGGGGCCCAGTCTTGGAATAAAGGGGAGGTCATTTAAGACTGAGGTGAGCAAAAACATGTTTACCCAGAGAGTTGTGAATTTATGGAATTTCCTGTGACAGAGGGCAGTAGAGGCCAAGTCACTGGATGGATTTAAGAGAGAGTTAGATAGAGCTCTATCGGCTAGTGGAGTCAAGGGATATGGGGAGAAGGCAGGCACGGTTTATTGAAAGGGGCCGATCAGCCATGATCACAATGAATGGTGGTGCTGGCTCGAAGGGCCAAATAGCCTCACCGATGTAGAACAGTTGACACCTGGAACATTACATTATAAGTCTTATTATATGTTACCCATTCATCACGGCTTGTTAACTCTTTTGTGTTCAGCTACTGTTCTCAGAATAATTATTTTGATAAAAGCAAGGTTTCGGGAAAGAATGTAAAGCAGGCTTACAGACTTACATGGCTAATCACCCTTGACTTCAGCATCAAGCGCCAACTCATGTCGAGCTTGTCAGCAAAGGAGATCTTGAGAAGCCACCTACAATGGGGCAACCTTGGCTCATTACTTCATTGTGCTTGGCTGCTTTGGCAATTGGTTTTCACAATAGTGAACACACAATACCTCACTCAAGCCAATTCTGCAAATAGGTTGATCATTAACAACGAGGGAGGGGCTGGCAGATGCTGGTTTACACCAGTTTGAAGAAGAGTCTTGACCTGAAACGTCGCCCATTCCTTCTCTCCAGAGATGCTGCCTGTCCCGCTGAGTTACTCCAGCATTTTGTGTTTACAGTCAGTGTGGAAACGGGCCCTTCGGCCCAACTAGCCCACACCGACAACCATGTTCCAGCTACACTAGTCCCACCTGCCCGCATTTGGTCCATATCCCTCCAATGCATGGTGTAGCTATGTACCTGTCTAACTGTTTCTTTGAACTTTAACATTATCGTTGAACGCCATGTTTTTTGGGAGATGATGTTACATAGGCATTAAATATGGAACGTGTTTAAAGGAACTGCAGCTGCTTGTTTGCACTGAAGGTAGACATAAAATGCTGGAGTAACTCAGTGGGCTAGGCAGCATCTCTGGAGAGAAGGGATGGGTGACGTTTCGGGTCGAGACCCATCCTTTGGTTGGCGTGGACTCCGTGTGCTGAAGGGCCTGTTTCCACACTATATCTCTAAAACCATCACTGGTATTAAAACTCAGAAGGCCGATGGGTGATGTGTATAAGATCATGAGGGGAATAGATCGGGTGAATGCACAGAATCTTTTACTCAGAGTAGGGGAATCAAAAACCAGAGGACATAGGTGAAGGGGAAAGATTTTAATGGAACCTGAGGGATTTTTCAATCAGACGGTGGTGGGTGTATGGGATGAGCTACCTGAGGAGGTAGTTGTCTAGGTCGGTCAAGAGTTGAGTTTATTACCTGGATACTGAGTGTGCGCTGCACTGTCCAAGTACTGGCATTCACTGTCCAGGTGTTGAGCCAAGCTGTCAGAGTGAGTGGTCAAGGCAGGTACAATAACAGCATTTAAAAGACATTTGGACAGGTACATGGATAGGAAAGGTTAAGGGGGATATGGGTCAAGCGCAGGTCAGTGAATGATCTGGTGGTCCTGGGTTGGAATGTCTGGTTGAGACCAGCGATGATATCAGGAGTGGGATGGTTACCTCCCATCCCTACGTTCCACCCACTGGCCTCCACCGCAGTTAGAATGTCCTGTAAAATTTCAAACATTAGTGGTGGAGGTTAGCACCTTATCTCGGCTGCATTCCAGTCGGCAGCCAAGTTGGGTAATTCAGGAGTTATGAACTTAGGTATACGTGGCAGGCACCAACAGTCTTCAGAGCCAGGCTCCAGAATAAGAAACAGAGCTGTGTACTGACATTTTTTGGAGCACGGTGGCGCAGAGGCAGAGCTGCTGCCTTCCAGTGCCGGAGACCCGGGTTTGATCCTGACTACCGGTGCTGTCTGTGCGGAGTGTGAAACAGCTGAACAGGGTCAGGCTGCGGATAAGGTCCGATGGGATTCCATCAGCAATGTCTAGAGCTCGGGCAGTTGACCATCAATAAGCACATCCACAATGACTGTATGAGCGATTGTACGCCAGCATGGGTGTGTGGACATTGAGAGGTGGCTTGACTGGAGGCCAAGTCAGTGAATGATTTTCTGGTGGAGATTGATAGATTCTTGATTAGTGCGGGTGTCAGAGGTTATGGGAAGAAGGCAGGAGAATGGGGTTAGGAGGGAGGGACAGATCAGTTATGATTGAATGGCGTAGTAGACTTGATGGGCTGAATGGCCTAATTCTGCTCCTAGAACTTACAAACATGACCGACTGCTGCTCATTGTGCCAAATACCTTTGACATAATTTTTCCCCAAATATAAACTTTATTCAGAATAAAAAATATTTACAGAACATATACAAAACAAGAAGATAGACACAAAAAACTAGTAACCGAGTAGATCAGACAGCATCTCTGAAGAAAAGGAATAGATGACATTTTTGGACAAGACCGTTCTTCAGTCTCATTTCCCTTTCTCCTGACTCTCAGACTGAATGGGGATCAGTGGCCAGCAGGGGTTCGGTGGGCTGAAGGGCCTGTTTCCGCACTGTATATCCAAAATCTAAATCATGGTTCATAGTAGTCTGAATAGTGGGAAGTAATACCTTCTGTTCTATACTCAGTTTTAGCAGTGTCGATTGAATAGTTCTCAAAATAATAGACCAGGGTGGGGTGGGGGGGGGGGTGTGTTTTCAGTTTAGTTTAGAGATACAGCGCAGAAACAGGCCCTTCGGCCCACCGGGTCCGCGCCAGCCAGCGATCCCCGCACACTAACACTATCCTACACACACTAGGAACAATTTACATTTGCACCAAGCCAATAAACCTACAAGCATGTACGTCTTTGAGTGTGGGAGGAAACCGAAGATCGCGGGGAGAACATACAGAAGAAAGCCACGCAGATCACACACAGCACCCGTAGTCGGGACCATTACTGCCGATTGTCTGCTGCAACTTGAAGCATAGGAGCAGAGTTCAGTCACTGAGCCCATCAACTGTGCTCCGCCATTCGGCCATTTTTCTCTTTCAATCCCGTTCTCTTGCTTTTTCCCCGTAGCCTTTGATTATCGAGTAGAGATCTCCTTGCCTGTAAATGTAATATGCAACCTGACCCTAACCTGAGCATTCAGTGGCAAGGAATGGTAAGATGTCACCCAAGTATTTGCATGCCAAATTGCAATTAAGCAAATTGTCCAGACGTGGATAAAGCACTGAAGCAAGCAACATAAATACAGCTCCAAATGTCTCATCACCCAACATGACTGAACAGTGGGTAGAGCCACTGCCAGACAGCGCCAGAGACCCGGGTTCAATCCTGACCTCAGGTGCTTCGAAACATAGAAAATAGGTGCACGAGTAGGCCATTTGGCACGTCGAGCCAGAATCAGTACCCCGTTCCTGCCGTCTCCCCATATCCCTTGATTCCGTTAGCCCTAAAAACTATATCTAACTCTTGAATACATCGTGCTGTCTGTGTGGAGTTTGCACGTTCTCATGGATTTTCTCCAAGGGTTTTAAGAGTCAAGAGTCTAGAGTGTTTGATTGTGATGAGTGCTGAAAACAGAAGCATGGAGTTGTTACTTGGAGTAGCACAACAGACCTGTGTGACAAGGGTGCATCACTGATTCATCTGGCCACAGTGTCCCTGGCAGTAGCTTGGATCCCAGAAATATTATCCCAGGAAATACTTCTATCACCCTGTGATGCTCCTGGACTGATGGCAGGTCTCTGGCGCTGTGAGGCAGTGGGCAACCTGCCACGCCGCCTACCACCCATTCCCTACATCCAGCCATTCTGTGCTGAACAGCCAGGACTCTGGTGAATCACACTTGGCCGTCTACATTAACTCTTGCAAAAATTGGATGGTGTGGCCCTTGCTTCTTGCCAGACAGCTAAGCAAATATCACCGTGAGATACATACTCCAATTAACGTAGCAACATGTGCAGGAAGGAACTGCAGGTGCTGGCTTAAATCGAAGGTAGACACAAAATGCTGGAGTAACTCAGCGGGACAGGCAGCATCTCTGGAGGCGCTGCCCTAGCAGCTGCGGCTCGCCTGCAGTCCGTCTGGGGTTCACGTCCGGGGCTGTGGCGGGTTCTGGCGGCGGTGACGGGCCGACTCGGGGCTGAGGAGGTGTCCCGGCGGTGACGGGCCGACCTCAGAGGTTCGGCCGCGGGCCCAGTGGACGACATCGTCGGGAGCTCGCGGGTCACAGGTTGGTGACCTGTTTTTCCGGAGCTCCCGCGGCAACAGCTTCGTCCGCTGGACTGGAGGGCGGCAGCTTCAACCAACCCGGGCCGCGGAGTTTAAACTGGCCCGTTCGCGGAGCACGGTTGAGCCGCAGGACTTACTTACCATCACCCGGTGGGGTCACAATATCAGAAGCCTGGATCGCCTCAGCGCAGAGGCAGAGCAAGGAGGGAAGAGACAAAGACTTAAGACTTTGCCTTCCATCACAGTGAGGAGGTGCCTGGTGAACTCTCTGTGGTGGATGTTAGTTTGTGTTTATTGTGTGTTTTGTTATTTTATTAAATGTATGACTGCAAGGCAACGAAATTTCATTCAAACCGAAAGGTCTGAATGACAATAAAGGATACTTTACTTTACTTTACTGAGAGAAGGAACAGGTGATGTTTCAGGTCTGAAGAAGGGTCCCGACCCGAAACGTCACCTATGCGTGTCCTCACGAGATGCTGACGTGCTGAGTTACTCCAACACTTTGTGTTCGACACAAGATTCCAGCATCTGAAGTTCCTTGTGTCTGTGAAAAAGGTTCACTTCTTAATAAACAGACAATTCACAAAATGGTTAGGTAGGCCAATTCAAGCTTTATCGGCCGATGGAAGTGGCGAGGATACCAGCCAAGTAAGCAACACAGACACTTGACTTTCCTCGTGTCACCACCTCAATGAACAAAGAATTACATGGTATTTTATGCTGCGTTTTTGTCACCTAAGCACATTCCAAAGATGTTAATCATGGTCAGAGGTACAGTTTTACACATTACCATAGGATGCATCTGAATTTGTGTCTTGTCAATCAGCAGTCGCATATCAAAGGCATCATATCAGTTGGTACTTTCAAGACAAGACATTCCAAAGGCATCGGTCATTGCACATTTCAAAGACATCAGACATTGTCTCAATACCCCTCACTGGGACTAGTCTGGGCTTCTCTCTCATCAATTGGTGGACGCATTTCAAAGTCATCAGTCATTGTCTCAATACACAGCAACCTGGGGCAAGCCTGGGCTTGTCTCAAACTTTTATAACCTAGTCCTGGAATCCAAAATATATATTTAATATATTTAACAGCATTTAGCCTTATCATCTGGATTCCAGATTCTCCCCAATTTTTGTGTCGAGATTTTTCTCTTACGTTAATTCTGAGTCTATACATAGAACAAAACTCCTGGGATCAGGCCCATAATATCTGCATTGAACATTATGCCAACTTAAACTGATCTCCTCCACCTGCACTGAATCCAAATCCCTCCATTCCATACATATCAATGAGTCTATCCAAAAGCCTTTTAAATACCACAATCGTTTCTGCTTCCTTCACCACCGAAAATAGTGCCAAACCTAGGTTAAGAACTGTTAATGCTGAGGTAACTCAGCGGGTCAGGCAGCATCTCTGGAGAGAAGGAATGGGTGACATTTCAGGGCGAGACCCTTCTGATTTAATTGGATAGTGCGCAAAATAAAACTTCTCTCTGTAGTTTGATACAGGTGACACTGTATCAACCTAGGCCAGTCTGAAGAATGGTCTCGACCCGAAACGTCACCCGTTCCTTCTCTCCAGAGATGCTGCCTGTCCCGCTGAGTTCAGCTTTTTGTGTCTACCTTCAGTCTAAACCTAAACATTCAGAAGTTCCTCAAATGACCGTAAAAATTAGATTGAAAACCAAAAAGTGTAAACAAGAGGTCAAAAACAAACACATCTGCAGAGAGTACATGCCCCAGGTTAAAATGGCCATATCAATCAGGGGTATTTTCCATGTATTTCAGTCATAGTCTTAGACAAAGGGTTGAATAAGTAAGTTTATTGTCAGCAAAGATTATCGCTCAGCCACTGATTATACCCCACCTCTTGTGACACCTTCAACTTGAGCGACCACATTCACACTAATGTTGAAACTGTGTCTGCTTGTGGTTGGGTCGAGTTTCCACCAACTGATCTTGGCTTGTTGACGTTTGTTGCCAAGAATAGCCTAAACTGAGACATAATAGCAAGAATCGGTGATCGAGGGCATTCTGGTGGAGACTCGCATACGTGCAATTAAAAACATAGAATATCGAACAGTGCAGCACAGGAAGAGGCCCTTCAGCTCACAATCTTTAGTTCAGTTTAGTTTAGAGATACAGCGTGGAAGTAGGCCCTTCAGCCCACCAAGTCCGCACCAACCAGCCATCCCCGCACACTAACACCATCCTACACACACTCGGAACAATTTACAATGATACCAAGCAAATTAGCCTTTTTCGAGACCCTTCTTCAGACTAGCTCAGCTCACTGGAGCAGTGAGGCAGCAGCTCTACCTGCTACACCGCAGCATGTCTTGCATTCCACTCACTACAGCCCCTCGTGATCCACCACGGCATATTGTCTCTCAGCAGGGAAGCAGGCCATTTGGCCCACCATGTTCATTCTGCCCAACATGCCCCATCTAAGCTAGATCCATATGCCTGAGTTTGACCCATGTTTCTGTTGAACTTTCTTGTCCATTTACCTGTCCAAACGTTGTTATTGTACCTGCCTCAACTACCTCCTCTGCATCTTCCCTGCTCGTCCCACCAGGCAGATGTTCATCCTCTACCCAGGTTCTGTTGAAGTTCAGCAGGACTGGTCGCGCAGTTGATATCCCTGAGCTGAGCTTCCAAGAGTCAAGAGTGTTTAATTGCTGTATGGACCAGTTACAAACCAGAACAATAACATTCCCACTTGGTGCAGCTTTAGACACATGAAATGTTATAACAACAGCAAATAAATATACTGCCTGGGCAGCACGGTGGTGCAGCGGTAGAGTTGCTGCCTCACAGAGCCAGAGATCTGGCTTCGATCCTGAGCACGGGTACTCTCTGTACAGAGTGAGTATGATCTCCCCGTTACCTGCGTGGGTTTTCTCCGGGTGCTCTGATTTCCTCCCACACTCCAAAGACGTGCAAGTTTGTGGGCTAATTTGCTTGGTATAATTGTAAATTGTTCCGAGTGTGGGTAGGATGGTGGTAGTGTGCGGGGATGGCTGGTCAGCGTAGACTCGGTGGGCCGAAGGGCCTGCTTCAGCTCTGTACCTCTAAACCAAACTGAACAAGAGTTCCAACTAGAAACGTCACCTTTCCAACTCCAGAGGTGCTGCCTGACCCACTGAGTAATTGCAGCATTTTGTGTCTATCTTTAGTATAAACCAGCATCTGCAGTTATGTGTTATTACATCAAGCCCTGTATCAGGAAGGCAGGATTGGACCCGACACCGAGTCTTGTTTGATGATCGCACTGATGTTCAGGAGCAGGGTGATCTCTAAAGGACCAGGCTAGAACAGAGGGGTGTACGATGACGGGGTACAGGGCGAGAGTTCACGAGCCCAGGAACAGGGATAGTTTAAGGCATGGCCACATACTGTGGAAGGGAGTGGAAAACGAGAATGTGCAAGCGGCAAGAATGTCCAAGAAGTGGAGAGGTGTTGGAGGATATTTCAGGAGCCTGACAATAGACAATGGGTGCAGGAGTAGGGCATTCGGCACCGAGCCAGCACCACCATTCAATGTGATCATGGCTGATCATCCCCAATGTACCCCGTTCCTGCCTTCTCCCCATATCCCCTGACACTGCTATCTTTGAGCCCCATCTAGCTCTCTCTTGAAAGTATCCAGAGAACCGGCCTCCACTGCCCTCTGAGGCAGAGAAGTCCACAGACTCACAACTCTCTGTGTGAAAAAATGTTTCCTCGTCTCCGTTCTAAAATACTTACCCCTTATTCTTAAACTGTGGCCCCTGGTTGTGGACTCCCCCAAGTCCCGAACCCTGTCCTCAGGTTGTGATCCGTTTAAGCCACGTATCAGAAAGTGTTGCTTCATACCCGCGCCCACATCCTGACTGTTCTAATCTCACAACAAAATGCTGGTTAAAGTTGCATCAAAGCAAAAAAAGACTTATCTACAGGAAACAGCACTCACCACCACAATCCTAGTTTTTGGGATAACATTAGTGTGTCGAACTTAAAACCATTGTTCTTGCTTTACCTTCCATGACATGGTAGATACTCCTCCTGTGATGATCCTTGCCACATTGATGTAAGATAACTTTTATATGTGTGCTTTTAAATCTTCCATGTCATCATGGGAGAGTCTAGGACTAGAGGTCATAGTCTCAGAATTAAAGGATGTTCCTTTAGGAAGATGAGGAGGAATTTCTTTAGTCAGAGGGTGGTGAATCTGTGGAAGTCTTTGCCACGGAAGGCTGTGGAGGCCAAGTCATTGGATGGGTGATGTTTCAGGTCGGGACCTTTCTTCAGGCCGTGCGTCTACCTTATCTGTTCCCCTCATGATCTTATACACCTGTATAAAATCGCCTCGCAGCCTCCTGCGCTCAAAGGAATAAAGTCCTAGCCTGCCCAATCTCTCCCTCTAACTCTAGTCCTTGCAATACTAATGAGTTAAACAACTGTAACATGACCGTTCAACCCCTACACTCAATATGTGCAGGAAGGAACTGCAGATGCCGGTTTAAACCGAAGAGACACAAAAAGCTGGAGCAACTTAACGGGTCAGACAGCATCTCTGAAGGAATAGATGATGTTTCAGGTTGAGACCATTCTTCAGACCCTGAAGTAGGGCCTCGACCTGAAATGTCACCTATTCCTTTTCTCCAGAGATGCTATCTGACCCGCTGAGTTACTCCAGCTTTTAGTGTCTATCTTCCATACTCAATACCTAGACTGATGAAGGCCAATGTACTGAAAAGCCTTAAGGGGCTGTCCCACTTGGGCGACCTGATCTGCAAGTTCTGGCGAGTTTGCCTTCGACACGTACTCGCAGCATGGTCGACACAAGGTCCTAGGAGGTCTTTGTAACTCTCCTTCATGCTCGAGAGTAGTCCTCATGTACTCGAGGCCTCAGCTAGGTCGCGGCGTAGTTTTCAATGTTGAAAAATGCCCGCGAGTAAAAAAAGGTCACCATGGAAAAAAATCGATACTTATTTTACTCATAGGTTTATTAGAAGTAGGTCGTAGTAGGTCGGCATGTTAGTCGTAGGTAATCGAGGGTAGTCGTAGATAGTCTTCATCATAGTCGAAAGAGTTCTTCATCATGACATTTTTTCAAACTCTCCTAAAATCGCCAAGTGGGACAGCCCCTTTAATCACCCTATCCACCTGTGATGCCAATTTCAAGGAACTATGTACCTAAACTCCTGGATCTCTCTGGTGTACAACACTCCCCAGAGCCCTGCCATTCACTGAGAGGGTCCTGACCCGAGTTTGACGTCCCTAAATACAACCCCTCCAAAACTCCATGAACCATTCCTCAGCCCACTTGGCCGACTGGTCAAGATCATGCTGTAATCTTTGATGACCATCACCACAAGTTACAATACCACCTATTTCAAACGTACACTGTCAGAGGTCCATTCTTTCGCTTGAAATGGGAGCTACATACTTACTGAGGAATTATAAGAGAGTTTCAAAGAATAAGAGTGGTTTCTAAGGCCAGTCATATTAAAACAACTTTTTTGGGCGGTGCAGATATATTTTTATTACTGCTGCTGTGCCTCTGTAAGGCTGTGGCTGTGCAATTGTTCCAAGCAGTCTTGCACTTTCTCTATGATTGTTGATACCTCTGCCATTCCCCCTTTACCTACATTAGGAGCAAAACACAGCAGTCAGTATCAGACACGGTGAAAATAGACAATAGACAATAGATGCAGGAGTAGGCCATTCGTCCCTTCGAGCCAGCACCGCCAATCGCTGTGATCATGGCTGATCGTCCCCAATCAGTACCCCGTTCCTGCCTTCTCCCCATATCCCTTGATGACGCTATCTTTAAGAGCTCTACCTGACTTGGCCTCCACTGCTCTGCCTCGTGTCCGGATGTGCCGTTGAAGGACAAGAAGCCAAAGCAACGAAGTGGAAGCCAAATAGCCAAATGGAAACAAAGCTGAAACGCCAACGAACTGAAAGGGCGAGGTGCCGAAAAGCCAACTAACCGAAAGGCTGCGTCGCCTACAAGCCAGCTAACCGAATGCCGCTCTTAAGGAAAGTCAAATATTGGCTTGTGTGGGAAAATGACCTCCACCATCCCGTCTCCACTGGCCAGTGATGTGTTGGACGCGTGGGTCTAGAACAATCGCCGACAAGTCCCGCTCCCGGCTACGTCATGTCCGTTATTTGACTTTTCGGCAGAACGGCATTTGGTTAGTTGGCTTGTAGGCGACGCAGCCTTTCGGTTAGGTGGCGTTTTGGCAGAGCGGCCATTCGGTGAGTTTGCTTTTAGGCGTCGTAGCCTTTCAGTTAGTTGGCTTTTAGGCGTCCAGCGCTTTTGGTTCGTTGCCGTTTTGGCTTTGTATGCTTTCGGTTATTTGGCATTTCGGCTTAATTTCCATTTGGCTATTTGGCTTTGACATCTTTGCTTCAGCTTATCGTCCTTCGACTCCATGTCCGGGTACCGCTCTGACTAGTTGTGTACCTTTACATACCTCTAATTTCCCTGACCCTGACTCTCAGACTGAAGAAGGGTCTCCATCCGAAACGTCACCCATTCCTTTTCACCTGACCTACTGAGTTACTCCAGCATTTTGTGTCTATCATCGGTGTAAACCAGCACCTGCAGTTCCTTCCTACACTTACTTATCTTATCTGTCGTGCTGCTGCAAGTAAGAATTACATTTTTTCTGTTTCGGGACATATGACAATAAAACACTCTTGACTCCTGGATAGAAAAAAAAACATTTAAAAATCAAATAAACTTGTACAAAGAATCGATAAAAACAAAAGCAGAGTTTGATTTGCAGCTTCATGACGCAAAC
Organism: Okamejei kenojei; assembly: GCA_035221665.1. Lineage (NCBI taxonomy): Eukaryota > Metazoa > Chordata > Chondrichthyes > Rajiformes > Rajidae > Okamejei > Okamejei kenojei. Next base: position 16,892,349 of record CM069169.1, on the reverse strand, counting down.
TGTAACTTTGGCTCAGGTTTCAATTCAAACTTAAATGAATTATTTTGGCCTGACCTGTGGTGATCCATTCTCCAACTCTATCCAAATTTGCTAATGATTAAAAAGATATTCAATGAATATGGCAGCATTTACTCTTTTCTTCCTGATTAGCCGCCAATTATTTATCTTTCAATCATGATTAAAAACATATTATAAGCTATTAGTTGATAGACACTAAATGCTGGAGTAACTCAGCGGGCCAGGCTGTGTTGCTGGAGAAAAGGAATGGGCGAGGTTTTGGGTCGAGACCCTCCGACGCAGCTATTAGCAAGGAATTGTATTTGGAATCTTACTATCATTCCTTTTTCCCCCAGTTCCCGTCTGGCAGAAGGTACACAAGCTTGAAAGCGCGCACCACCAGACTCAGGAACAGCTTCTTCCCCTCTGTTATCAGGCTTCTGAATGGTCCTTCCATAAGATCGGGCACTGTCCGATTCACCTCCACCCCAGTGCGATAATTGGACTTTGTCTCTGGAACTGATGCGCTACAATGTTGAGAACTATATTCTGCAGTCTGTATCTTCCCCTTCGTTTAGTTTAGTTTAGAGATACAGCGCGGGAACAGGCCCTTCGGCCCACCGGGTCGATGCCGACCAGCGATCCCCGCACACTAACACTATTCTGCACCCAAACTAGGGACAATTTTTACATTTACCAAGCCAATTAACTTATAAACCTGTACATCTTTGGAGTGTCCATGGGTTTGACTTGGTTATATTTATGTGCAGTTCAATGGTACCATACGATACATAATTACAAACGTGAACCTTAAGTACAATAGGTAGAGCAAAGAGGAAGATACAGAGTGCAGAATACAGTGTCATCTGATCAATTGAGTAGTGTGCAAAAACATAGAGTGTGAGAAAGAACTGCAGATGCTGGATAAAATCAAAGTAGACACAAAATGCTGGAGTAACTCAGTGGGTGAGGCAGCATCTAATGAGAGAAGGAATGGGAGATGTTTTAGGCTGAAACGTAGATGCTGCCTCACTTGCTGAGGTACTCCAGCATTTGTCTCCCTTCAAATCCAGAGTTTCACTGTACCTCGCTACAAGGGACAATAATAAAGCTAAACAAACACAATGTACAAATCACCCTTTACATTTCCTACATTACTACCTTTCAACTCAAATGTTCTTGGGTCATTAACAGTGCCATGTAAATAACCCAACGTTTGTTACATTCACTCACCTTCATCTCCACAAACCAGTTTCTTCACAATGCATGGCACTTCAATGTAACCAAAGCTTTTCAGGGTCTGGATGTGTATGGCTGTGATGGGGTGCTCCCACATTAGAGTGTTCATGGCTGGGCAGAAGAGTAGCGGCCGGTTCAGATCCCAGGCGCGAACTACGCAGGTCTGTGTCAGACAGAGAAAAAATAGAATAAGTGAGTTCAGTATTCCGAAAACGCAAGGAATCATGGGATTTGTCACAGGTCATTCGTGATAAAGAAATAGCAAACCAAGAGCTGGCTGTGTAAACTGTGTATAAATTCTTATCTTTATTCATAATTTAGGTGTAAAAATATATTTAATCTGAGGAAAAAGGGGTGGCAGGTAGAGGGAGAACAGTCTGAACGAAATTGTTACCATACAGTCATACATATATTAAAAACAAAACACACAATAAACACATTTCCAACATCCACCACAATGAGTTCACCAGGCACCTCCTCACTGTGGTGGAAGGCAAAAGTCTTAAGTCCCTGTCTTCCTCCCTCCTAGTTCTCCCTCTGCGCTGAGGCCATCCGGGCTGCCGCCGCCGCTGGAGCACCGCAGCTCTAAGCGGACCGCCGCCGCCGCTGGAGCACCGCAGCTCTAAACGGATCGCTGCTGGAGCACCGCAGCTCTGTGGGCCGCCGCCGCCGCTGGAGCAACGCAGCTCCGAACCAGGCCGTCGCTGGAGCACCGCAGCTCCGAACCAGACAGCCGCCGCTGCCGCCGGAGCACCGCAGCTCCGAACCAGACCGCCGCCGCCGCCGGAGCACCACAGCTCTAAGCGGACCGCCGCCGCTAGAGCACCGCAACTCCGAACCAGGCCGCCGCCGCCGGAGCACCGCAGCTCCAAGCGGACCGCCGCCGCTGGAGTACCGCAGCTCCGAACGAGACCGCCGCTGCCGCCGTCGCTGGAGCACCGTAGCTCCGCGGACCGCCGCCGCTGCTGAAGCACCGCAGCTCTGCGGACCGCCGCCGCCACTGGAGCACCGCAGCTCCGAACCAGACTGCCGCCGCTGGAGCACCGCAGCTCTGCGGACCACTGCCGCCCCCACTGAGCACCGCAGCTCCGAACCAGACCGCCGCCACAGCTCCGCCATTAGGCCTCAGCACAGACGGTGATGGGGGACACACATCCCCCCGAAGGGAGAGACTAAGACCATGTTTTTCCCACCCTCCCCACACATACACAACCTAATAAAACAAAATTCTAACCAACAATCACAAAAGACACACAAAAAAAAAAACTGACGGACTGCAGGTGAGCCGCAGCTGCCAGCCAGCGCGGCCACTTCCGTGTAACAGCGAGAGAGAGAGAGGGGGCAGATGTGAGTGGGAGACAGGGGGAGAGACTGGACTGGCGGAGACACCAACCGCCAGCCCTGAACCGACGGGACACCGGCCCAGAACAGCAGCGGCCGAGGAACCCGCTCCCCAACGGGCCACCAGCTGCACCCCCTGATAACGTTCGCTACTGAAAAACAGACAACACACAATGGGTTAGGTAAACCAACTCAAGCTTTATTGATCATCAGCCGGCGGGAATGTCGGGGTTACCTCAGTCAAGTAAGCAACAGACACTTGACTCTCCCGAGCCACCACTCCAATGAACAAAGGCTCACAAGGTGTTTTTATGCTGTGGAAGCCATGTGCACACATTCCAAAGGCATTAGTCATGGTCACATGATGCAGCCAATATACATCACTCCAGGACAAGTCTGGGCTTGTCTATCTAATCTATTAACCTTCCCTGCTTAAGAAATATAAAGCTACAAACTATAGTCAAGTATTCCATCATGTATCAAATATATGTTTAATGTATTTAACCCTTTCACCCCCGCCCCACCCATCGGCCGCCGACCAGACCCCCCCCCCCCGGCACCCGTGAAAACCAAGCACCAGCCATCAACGGAGACACACAAAATGCTGCAGCAACTTAGCGGGACAGGCAGCATCCCCGGACAAAAGGAATGGATGACGTTTCGGGTCGATACCCTTCTCCAGAGATGTCTTCTGACCCACCGGGCCACCACAGCATCCCTTGTGCATCCCCTCTGATGTCCGACGCTCGGCCCCCACCGGCACCAAGGGGGCCAAGCAACAGCCACTGGACAAGGAGGGAGGCACAGCCGATGGTCCCCGGCCCGCCCGGAAGCCGGAGCAGCACTTACTCCTGCTCCGTGCCGGCTGCAAGCCAATCCGGCGGGACAGGCAGAGCCGAGCCGAGCTGGAGACAGCGCCTCCTCCCCCACACCAGCTGCAAGCCCGGGGCCTCCACCACCCCACCAGCCCAGGGCTACCCCAGACACCTCTGGCCACTCCCGGACAAGGACGGCCCAGCAGCAACTCACAGTGTCCTGTTCTCTGTGGTCAATGGACAAATGGCAATCATAAAACAATAAGATAAGGTCGACATGGTAATAATTGTGTAATGGCGTGGAATTGGGCTGTGTTTACTCTGCTGTGTCTTTCAGACGTGCATGATGTATATTTATTATGACAATTTGGAAGAAGGAAAAGTTCTAAAGTGCCTTCTGTATAGATTAATCTTTATTCGTTGAGCAACTTCCTAGATTGCTCTCAGTGATCACTGTATTGGCGCTCTTAAATAAAGTCCTACCGGACCTTTGTGTTGTGTTTTAAAGTTTTCTTTAACAAAGGGTGTGAATCGGTGTAATTCTTTGCCACAGACGGCTGTGGAGGCCAAGTTAGTGGATATTTTTAAGGCAGAGATAGATAAATTCTTGATTAATAAGGGTGTCAGGGGTTACAGGGAGAAGGCAGGAGAATGGGGTTTGGAGGGAGAGATAGATCAGCAATGATTGAGTGGCGGAGTAGACTTGATGGGCCAAATGGTCTAATTCTTCTCCTATCACATGAAATGGATTAGACTAGAAATAAAGAATTGGGAGAAAACTGTAAACTATCATCATGTACTCAATTTATAAACCCAACAGAGAAGAATGTTATTTTGACTAGCCACACAGGTTAAAGCTTCAAAAACAGGCCGGTCAATGAAGTCTGTAAGAACAGTTGGTTAAAGAACTGCTGCAATAAAATACCTGTCTAATGTTTCTTAAACGTTGCAATAGTCCCTGCCTCAACTACTTACATGGTTATCGAAACTCAGAGTTGGATAAGATGACACGGACACGGAGAATTCTTCGAGACGTCAAAAAGCCTTTATTTGCAAACAACGACTGGAACACTCAGGAAGACAACCGCCAGACTGCTCACATACTGCAGCGGCCAGCTCCTTTTTATTACAGGTTTTCTGTCATATCTCTTCTACCTTATCTTGCATACACATGCTCCTCTTGTATCCATCCATCTTCTATACTGAAACTCTCTGCCCTGCCACCATTAACTTCCATTGCTGGTTCAGTCTTATCTCAATTCTTATATCTCCTCCCATATCTCTTCTTACTGTCTTGGTCTGTTCTAACTCATCTACCACCCTCTATTTCGCCACCCTTATCTCGCAGCTGCAACTCGTGACAGCGATTACAACGGTTATATACCAATTTATAGTTTGAATCACTAAGAATACAAAGATACCAATGAATTACTAAGAATACAACAATACAAAAGTAGAAATATGTAACTTGTTTACCAAAGGGTATTGAATAAATGATTTAATTAAATAGAAACATAGAAATTAGGTGCAGGAGTAGGCCATTCGGCCCTTTGAGCCTGCACTGCCATTCAATATGATCATGGCTGATCATCCAACTCAGTTTCCCATACCTGCCTTCTCTCCATACCCTCTGATCCCCTTAGCCACAAGGGCCACATCTAACTCCCTCTTAAATATAGCCAACTCCACTACCCTCTGTGGCAGAGAGTTCCAGAGACTCACCACTCTGTGTGTGAAAAAAGTCCTTCCAATTTCGGTCCTAAAGGATCGAATCCCTTATCCTTAAGCTGTGACCCCTTGTCCTGGACCTCCCCAACATCGGGAACAATCTTCCTGCATCTAGCCTGTCCAACCCCATAAGAATTTTGTAAGTTTCTATAAGATCCCCCCTCAATCTCCTAAATTCTAGAGAGTATAAACCAAGTCTATCCAGTCTTTCTTCATAAGACAAATCCTGACATCCCAGGAATCAGTCTGGTGAACCTTCTACATTAGAATGACCAATAATAACATGAGTGCGCTGTTAAACGACTAATAATCACGTGAGTATTAAGTAAAATAACTGACGTCTGCTGCTATGTGTGTACTTCCATATTACCTCCTCCGGTAGCTCGTTCCATACACCCACCACCCTTTGTGTAAAAATGTTACCCCTCGGGTTTTTATTAAATCTCTCCCCCCTCATCTTAAACCCGTGTCCTCTGGTTCCCGATTCAGAGGTCTTCTTGGCAGGAGTTTTAGCCACGGCTAGATACTTAACCTCTGTCACTCCAGGTCAGTAATATGGGGGAGGAATATTCAAAACAGTCTTTCTTATCATTTTCTCGTAAATCAACAAGTGTACTCGATGTTCACGATTAAATATTTTGTTTAAATTGTACGCTGCCAATTAGTGAGTGAGTAACGCTGGGAATATCCAGCAGTCTGTAATTGAAGGCGTTCACATAATCTAATGGATAACAGGAGGATTGACAGTGTGCACCACAAGGCACATGTCGTTCTGCCAAGTCTCTCCCCCTGGGCACCGGAGCCACAGATTCTTCCATCTGATCTCAAACCCACAAATGTCCCCATCTTTAACTGATGTACAAATACTGATGTACCAGCGTGTCCTCTTTACTAACTTTGTCCAACTACCTTGAAGACCGCAGCCTCATTATGCACACATTCTTTTTATGAATATGAAAAACAAGTCTGGGACAAAAGATTAAAGTTTTACGGTTAGTTATCAGACACATATGGGTAATGTTTAAAAGATGCGTGCTGCAGAGTGGCGCAGCTGGTAAAGGTGCTGCCTCACAGCTCCACACACTCAGGTTCGATCCCAACCTTAAGTGCTGTCAGAGTGGAATTTTCATGTTTGCGTTCTCCGTGACCTCGTGAGTTTTCCCCGTTTTCCTCCCACATCCCAAAGGCGTGCGGGTCTTTGTAAATGGCCCCTAGTGTGTAGCTAGTGGAACTAGTGGTTACGGCTGATCGCTGGTCAACATGGACTCAGTGGGCTGAAGGGCCTGTTTCTATACCGTGTCTTTCAACCAATCAATCTATGAAATGAACAATGCATATATAGGTTAGGAGGGAGATAGATCATTAGAATGGCACTCGATGGGCCGAACGGCCTAATTCTGCTCCTATCACATGATCTCATGAAGATTTGATCATGGTTGTTCTATCCCATTTCTTTACCCCATTCCTCTACCTTTCCCCATAACTTCTGCCGCCCTTATGAATCAAGAGCCTATCAATCCCTGATTTAAAATTTCCCAATGTAAGTGTTATAGTCTCGAGTCACAAGGACCAGCAGGAAAAAAACACACACACAAAGAACTGGAGTTAGAAGTTTGAAGAAGGGTCCTGACACGAAACATCACCTATTCATGACCTCTAGAGATGCTTCCTGACCCGTTAAGTTACTCCAGCACTCTGTGTGGATAATTTCCCTTGAAGAATCAGACTTTGGTCATTACACTTCTTTGAGTTTAGGTGGGAAAAAAGAATAGATACACAATGGATTTGAAACATCGGCCAACACACTGCTGAGGATAAAAAAAAGTTGAGGGTGGTCAATAATTTGTCAAGATTATAAAACACACAGCATTGGTGTAGGTAGAAGACGATTTCATACAATTATTAGTCAAGGTTAGGATGTTCACGCCAAAGCAAATTTACAGAGGAAAAACATTACTTATTTCTCCCCATCTATGGTTTGGAGTGGAAAACGCAGGAGCAGCTTGTGAGGGTTCGACTGATCTAACATGTCATTGTCTTGTGAACTGTGTGCATGGCAAAAATGTGACGTAAAACAAAAGGTCCTTCTCATACCCAGACAATGACATCAAGACATCTATTGAAAAATGTCAACGATGAGCTGACTACAGTGAAGAACACCCCTGTTCATTGAGGATGCAAAGAACTGCAGATACTGCTTTACCAAAAAAGATACCAGGTGCTGTAGTAACTCAGCAGGTCAGGCAGCAACTCTGGAGGACACGGATAGGTGATGTTTTGGGCTTGAACCCTGAATGAGGATGAGTTCAGGTTGGTGGCTGCCTAAGTGACAGTCAGCAGATTGAACAACCGTGGACAATAAATTGTTTTTGGAAAGAGAGAATGTGATTTTTAATATTACAGAGCAGGGAAGAACACAAGCGGTCTACAGAGAAAGATTCTAAAAGCAAGTTAAGCTTCTTGGGCAGCACAGTGGCACAGCGGTAGAGTTGCTGACTTACAGCACCAGAGACCCGCGTTCGATCTTGACTACGGGTGCTGTTGGTACAGAGTTTGTATGTTTGTAACCAAGACCTACTCTGCTCAAGTTTTGGTTATCGTAGTCTAATGATATAATTTCCCAAGTACATTAAAATATTTGAAAGATATGCATACGATTTTTGCATGTCTTTCATTCATTTGTTCTACATCTCTCTACATAGAAACATAGAAATTAGGTGCAGGAGTAGGCCATTCGGCCCTTCGAACCATTCAATATGATCATGGTTGATCATCCAACTCAGTATCCCGTACCTGCCTTCTCTCCATACCCTATGATCCCCTTAGCCACAAGGGCCACATCTAACTCCCTCTTAAATATAGCCAATGAACTGGCCTCAGCTACCCTCTGTGGCAGAGAGTTCCAGAGACTCACCACTCTCTGTGTGAAAAAAGTCTTTCTCATCTCAGTCTTAAAGGATTTCCCCCTTATCCTTAAGCTGTGACCCCTTGTCCTGGACTTCCCCAACATCGGGAACAATCTTCCTACATCTAGCCTGTCCAACCCCTTAAGAATTTTGTAAGTTTCTACAAGATCCCCTCTCAATCTCCTAAATTCTAGAGAGTACAAACCAAGTCTATCCAGTCTTTCTTCATAAGACAGTCCTGACATCCCAGGAATCAGTCTGGTGAACCTTCTCTGCACTCCCTCTATGGCAATAATGTCCTTCCTCAGATTTGGAGACCAAAACTGTATGCAATACTCCAGGTGTGGTCTCACCAAGGCCCTGTACAACTGAAGTAGAACCTCCCTGCTCCTATACTAAAGTCCTTTTGCTGTGAAAGCTAACATACCATTCGCTTTCTTCACTGCCTGCTGCACCTGCATGCCTACTTTCAATGACTGGTGTACCATGACACCCAGGTCTAGCTGCATCTCCCCTTTTCCTAATCGGCCACCATTTAGATAATAGTCTGCTTTCCTGTTTTTGCCACCAAAGTGGATAACCTCACATTTATCCACATTATACTGCATCTGCAAAACATTTGCCCACTCACCCAGCCTATTCAAGTCACCTTGCAGTCTCCTAGCATCCTCCTCACAGCTAACCCTGCCCCCCAGCTTAGTGTCATCTGCAAACTTGGAGATATTGCCTTCAATTCCCTCATCCAGATCATTAATATATATTGTAAATAGCTGGGGTCCCAGCACTGAGCCTTGCGGTACCCCACTCGTCACTGCCTGCCATTGTGAAAAGGACCCGTTTACTCCTACTCTTTGCTTCCTGTTTGCCAGCCAGTTCTCTATCCACATCAATACTGAACCCCCAATGCTGTATGCTTTAAGTTTGTATACTAATCTCTTATGTGGGACCTTGTCTAAAGCCTTCTGGAAGTCCAGATACACCACATCCAGTGGTTCTCCCTTATCCACGCTACTAGTTACATCCTTGAAAAATTCCACAAGATTCGTCAGACATGATTTACCTTTCGTAAATCCATGCTGACTTTGTCCAATGATTTCACCACTTTCCAAATGTGCTGCTATCCCATCTTTAATAAGTGACTCTAGCAGTTTCCCCACTACCGATGTTAGACTAACTGGTCTGTAATTCCCCATTTTCCCTCTCCCTCCCTTCTTAAAAAGAGGGGTTACGTTTGCTACCCGCCAATCCTCAGGAACTACTCCAGAATCTAAAGAGTTTTGAAAGACATCACCATCTATATCTCTCGTTTCCCTTTCCCCAGACTGGGGAAGTCTGGTGAAGGGTCTTGACCCAAAACGTCACCTATCTCTTCTCTCCAAAGATGCTGCCTGTCCCCTTGAGTCGCTCCAGCTTTTTGTGTCTATCTGCAGTTTAAACCAGCATCTGCAGTTCCTTCTTGCACAGTAAAATATTTGTTATGTACAAGCTCTGCTAATTAAACATTTCTGCATTATTTGCTGTTAAAGGGCCTGTCCCACTTATGCGATTTTTTCGGTGACTTGCAGGCACCCGTCATAGTCGCAGTAGGTAGCCAAAAATGTTCAACATGTTGAAAATCCAGCGGCGACCAGAAAAAGGGTACGACTCTTTGGGCGACTAAGGGCGACATGGTCGACACGTGACGCCTGTATGGTGGTGAGTAGTTGCCCAGAGAGTCGTACCTTTTTCTGGTCGCCGCTGGATTTTCAACATGTTGAAATTTTTCAGAGACCTGCTGCGACTATGAAGAGTGCCGGCAAGTCACCAAAATAAATTGAGATAGACCCTTAAGGTCTTTTTCTTCGAGATCAACAGGAACTTGTGGGTGAGTTAATGTCTCATTTAAAAGATTGTACTGTGCATACAAGAGTCCATATCTTTCCTGCAGTCAAGGGAACTGAAACTGTGTACAGTAAGCTTATTGTGAATTCTTGGATGAGAACGAGGACCTTGAACAAGATATGGAAAGAATAACAGCCACCAGATGTTTGTGGGCTGGCTCTAAGAATAACAAGCAGGCTGTGGGAACTGGGCGGCAAGTTACAAAGTTGAAGATGAGGAGAATCGCTGTGTTGGACAATAGTTGTAGTTCCTTTATTGCCACACAGGGACACATTCAGAGACGGACATCAAGTACCGCTGGAAGATCATCAACTTGCTGAAAGAAGCTCTTTTTGGTCGCCCCAGAACTTGTTGGTCTCCCAGCAGAGCGAGATATCCGTCGGGAACGTTGTGAAGTCGGGGAATGTTGCCCACTGCCCCGCTCCAGACTGCAGGAGTACGTGCTGAGGGACACACTGAAGCTCGGTGCAGCCAATGCCAAGGCTCTGTGGGGGAGGACCACAGTCTAGCGTTCTTCTACTGCCGGACATTGGGGGGCAGAGTCCGGTGGGGCATCACCCCAGTGGGACACAAGAGTGGTATAGGGATAGTATTTTTTTAATCTGTTGAATTGAATGGAAAACTTTATAGTCACATGTGACAGGTCACAGTGAAATTCATTGCTTGCTTACCCACGATATGCTAATAGTAGCCACATAAAGGACGCGTACAATTACAAATTCCACCCCCCCCCCGCGCCAGCTCCCCCTTCGTTTACCCCCCTATCCCCACGCCGGGCCTGCCACTGTCCATTACATCTGTGGACTTTCTCCAACCATCTGCCTATCCAACGACCCCCCCCCCCCACTTGTGTTCACCTTCCCACTCCCAACTTTCTTCCCCTTCTCCTCAACCCCCTCTACAGACAGTGTGATTAAAGAGCTCAACACCAAACGTCACCTCTCCATGTTCTCCACGGATGCTACCCCTAAACCGCTGAGTTAGTCCAGCACATTGTGTTCTCCTTTGTAAACCACAGTGGTGCAGCGATAAAGGTACTGCCTCACTGCGCCAGAGACCCAGGTTTGATCCTAACTATGGGTGTTCTCTGTACACAGTTTGTGCGATCTCCTTGTGACCACAGTCTAGGGTTTCCCCAGGTGCTCCTGCTTCCTCCCACACTCCAAAGACGTGCAGGCTTGTAGATTAATTGACTTCTATAACATTGTCCCTAGTGTGTAGAATAGAGCTAGTGTACAGGTGATCGCTGGCTGGCGTGAACTCAGTGGGCTGAAGGGTCTGTTTCCATGCTGTATCTTTCAACTAAACTAAGCATCTGCAGTTCCTTCTAGCTACTTTTAGTGATCCTGTTTGCCCACCCAACACTCAACACCATGAGCTCCAGGTTACAGTAACTGGTGAGGGTGTGCCCTCTTCTGGCAGAGACACGTCACTGCAATGTTAGAGTAGAATAAGAAAATAGAGTCAAGATTTCAGGTCAATATTTGTATAGTCTCATATTTCCCATTTTTCACCCAGAGGGTGGTGGGTGTAGGGAACGAGCTGCCAGAGGAAGTAGTTGAAGCAGGCACTATAACAGCATTTAAAAGACATTTGGAGTGGTACATGCAGGAAAAGTTGAGATGGACGTGGGCCAAACGCAGGCAGGTGGAACTACCGTAGATGAGGCATGCCGGCCGGCACAGGCAGGTTGGGCTGAAGGGTCTGTTTCCATGCTGTACCACTCAATAACTCTAATGCCCCTGTCCCACGTGAGATTTGGGAGGAAACCGGAACACCCAGAGAAAACCCACAAGGTCACAAGAAGAACGTGCAAACTGCACACAGAGGCACCTGAAGTCAGGATTGAACCCGGGTCTCTGGCGCAGTGAAGCAGCAGCTCTACCCGATGCTCCACCGCGCCGCCCATTGTGTCAATAGGGGAATATAAGAGAGTTATGGTAACATTTCTAACTTAGAGGATTTCAATTCCAATACTGGCCTTGGCTACAGAGCGCTGCAAAGGTCAGTGTCATTAGTGCATGGGGCAAGGCAGTATGCCAGAGGAATGAGAGGAAGCTGAAGAGGGAAGTAGGCAGTGAATATGCAACAAATATACATGAAACCAAACAATAGCAGAAATAGAGCAAAGCAGAATGAGAAGTGAAAGCAAGAAGGAAATGGTCAAATCGACGATAAAGGAACAGAAAGGATATCTAGTCGATGTCTCATTTTATTTAATGCCATGGAGATATCTACAACTGATGACATGGCTTTTGGCTGCTTCTCCCAGAAAGCAGTGGTCAGTTTGAGCATTTGCAAAGTGACATGTTCTGGATGTAGCCTCTGCTACAAGGCCGAGCAAAGGAGGAAACCTCCACTTCACAATAACAGTAGAAACATAGAACATAGAAAAATAGGTGCAGGAGTAGGCCATTCGTCCCTTCGAGCTTGTGCGCCATTCAATATGATCATGGTTGATCACCTAAAATCAGTACCCTGTTCCTGCATTTTTTCCATATCCCTTGATTCCTTTAGACCTAAGAGCTATCTAACTCTCTTGAAAACATCCAGTGAATTGGCCTCCACTGCCTTCCGTGGCAGAGAATTCCACAGATTCACAACTCTCTGGGTGAATTATCTTTTCCTCATCTCAGTCCTAAATGGCCGACCCCTTATTCTTAAACTGTGACCCCTGGTTTTGTAATCCCCCAGCATGGGGAACACTTTTCTTGCAGTAGCCCACAATTGACCTGCAAGAATTCAAACATTCTTGACTCATCGTCTAATAGCAAATTGCCGTGATCAGTTTAGCTTACCAATAAATTGTCACAGATGCCGCTGGCTATTTTCCCCAGGGTATTGGCATCCAAAGGGGCTATCACCATTAGATCTGCCCACCTTCTCAGCTCAATGTGCAGGACAGGATCGGTCTTCTGCTTCCACATCTAGAGGGCAAAAAAGAGACAGTGTGTGAAGCTGCACAAATACTATGTGGTACAGGTCCCCCACCCATTATCCAGCACCTGATGGTGTGGCACTTCCTTTAATTCGGACAAAATCACAAGAGCGCTGCAAGTGGCGCAAGGACTATCAGGACACGTGCCTCCATCCTGAAAGAGTTCATTGTCTACTTCTTTATCAATTCTTCCTCTAAGTTTGTAGCAGTCCACGGTGCATTAGATACATGGGAGGGGTATAATTAGTGGGTTCGAGGTGTATTGTTGAACTATTAACATGTGACCTGTGTTGGATACCCAGCAAGGCTCTGCAAGCAGCTGACCTACAAGCCCGCACGACTTTGGAAGGTGGGAGGAAACCAGAACACTAGAAACCCACGTAGTCACAGGGAGAATGTGCCACCTCCACACTGACAGCCAAGGTGAGGATAGGATCCAACCCAGGTCTTATGCACTGAGACTGCAGCTCTACCCCTGCACCACTGTGACCACAGAAGGCAGTGGATGCCAATTAACTAGATGTATTCAAGGCACAGTTGGGTATAGTTCTTAGGGCTAATGGAATCAAGGGATATGGGTGGAAAGCAGGAACGGGGCACTGATTTTGAATGATTAGCCATGATCATAATGAATGGCGGTGCTGGCTCGAAGGGCCGAAAGGCCTACTCCTGCACCTTTTTCTGTGTTTCTCTGTTCCCCCGACTAGCCCTTTTTCCCCTAGAACATTATTGATACCCATAACAGGAACCCAATTGCTGCTATGGTCAAATAAATCAATCTGTGGTGAAAGAAAACAGTGAAACAACTATCACAATTCAAAATAATTGTTCACTAATCACATAAATTGTTTCATTTGAAACCCATCTACAACTTCAATCCCTACATTAAATTACCTCCATGAGTACAAAACTGAGCTCAGCAGTAATGTTTTATTAAATTGCACAAACAGGTAGAATGGCACGTTGGCGCAGCGGTAGAGTTGCTGCCTCACAGCACTTGAGACCCGGTTTCGATCCCGACCACGGGTGTAGGGAGTTTGTACGTTCACCCTGTGACCTGCGTGGGTTTTCTCCGGGTGCTGCGGTTTCCTCCCATACTCCCAAGACGTGCGGGTTTGTAGGTTACTTGGCTTTGGTAAAATTGTCCCTAGTGCGTGTAGGATAGAGTTAGTGTGCGGGGATCACTGGTCGGCGCGGACACCGTGGGCCTGCTTCCGCGCTGCATCTCTAAACTAAACTACAGTAATAGAGTTTAAAATTGTGAAATATGAGGGAACTTGTGCTGCTCATACGTTGAGAAAGCAGTAGAGTTGTTGCCTCACAGCACCAGAGACTCGGGTTCGATCCTGACTACAGGTGCTATCTGTGTGGCGTTTACATGTTCTCCCAGTGACTGCGTGGGTTTTCTCTGGGTGCTTTGGTTTCCCCCTACAATCCAAAGTCGTGCAGCTTTATAGGTTAATTGGCTTCTGTAAATTGCCCCTCATGAGTAGGCTGCAAGAGTGGGATAACATGGAGCTAGTGCATGGGCGATCGCTGGTCGACGTGGGCTCGGTGACGCTGTTTCCTCGCTGCATCTCTAAACTCTAAATATTCCGATAGTATAAAATAAAATTGAAGCAGCTGTGTCCAAAGAAGACAAGTGATAACGTATACATACTATTTTAAAAGTGTTACTTTGGAAATCTCTTGCTCGAGTGTTACTTTGAACTTCTCTTGCTCGTTTTATTTGCACAACTTTAAAAAAACATAATAAAATAATTACCTCCCACTCGTCTGCGTCGCTATATATTTTAGCAGGAACATCTGCGGGGTCATAGAAGTGTTTGGCATGTTCTGTGGTCACCACTTTTACTTCAACCTTTGAAAACAGAGATGAGAATGGATAACAATCACAAAGGAATGTCTGTGTGGGAGGAACTGCAAATGTGGTTTATTTTACTTGCACCCAGGGGAGAAGTGTCTCAGTCAAGAGTCAAGAGTGATATATTGTCATGTGTCCCAGATAGGACAATGACATTCTTGCTTGCTGCAGCACCACACAATATGTAAACATAGTACATAACGGGAGAAAATAAGTTCAGTGTGTATATATACACACAAGATTGTTAAGGTCTAGAGGCAGGAAACATGTTCCTGATGTTGGGGGAGTCCAGAACCAGGGGCCACAGTTTAAGAATAAGGAGTAAGCCATTTAGAACAGAGACGAAGAAACACTTTTTCTCACAGAGAGTGGTGAGTCTGTGGAATTCTCTGCCTCAGAGGGCGGTGGAGGCAGGTTCTCTGGATGCTTTCAAGAGAGAGCTAGATAGGGCTCTTAAAGATAGCGGAGTCGGGGGATATGGGGAGAAGGCAGGAACGGGGTACTGATTGGGGATGATCAGCCATGATCACATTGAATGACGGTGCTGGCTCGAAGGGCCAAATGACCTACTCCTGCACCTATTGTCATATTGTCATAATGTCACACATACTCAATAAATAAACAAAATATTGTGCAATCATAATTAATAGTGTGTTGTAGTTCAGAGCCTTTTTGTTGTAGTGTTTAATAGCCTGATGGCTGTAGGGAAAGAGCTGTTCCTGAACCTGGACGTTGCAGATTTCAGGCTCCTGTACCCTCTTCCTGATGGCAACGGTGAAATGAGTGTGTGGCCAGGGCGGTGTGGGTCTTTGATGATGTTGGCTGCCTTTTTGAGGCAGCGACTGCGATAGATCCCTTCGATGGTGGGGAGGTCAGAGCCGGTGATGGACTGGGCAGTGGTCACAGTGGTCACAAGCTGTGATCACAACTCCAAAGTTAAATCGGCAAAGCAGGACATTTATACACCAAAAAGGTGGCGACTGAGGAAGTGCAAAGGTGAGGTAGATTGATGTATTAATTACAGGATCAATACTTTACTCTTACATTATACACAAGTCACAACCCCTTGGTTCTGCACGCAGTGGAGTACAAAGATACGGATGCTTAATATGTTAATACCTGACACTAGATTGCAACTGTGTAGGTGAGAACTGCAGATGCTGGTTTAAATCAGAGGTAGACACTAAATGCTGGAGTAACTCATACTGAAGAAGAGTCTCGACCCGAGACGTCACTCATTCCTTCTCTCCAGAGATGCTGCCTGTCGCGCTGAGTTACTCCAGCTTTTTGTGTCTAGACAAGATTGCAACTTCTCAGTTCTGCATTAAGCGGGATACAAAGACAACGACAGTAAACATGTTCCTCACTTATCCGAGATGATACTTTCCACACCAATTCCACCGACATTGCACTATGGTACTACTTTGCTGCATTTAAATATTGCATGAAATTACTACATTTACAACTATTCAAAAAGATTGGAGGCCCAGATCACAAATCATATACATTAATTATAACAAAATTCAAAAAAAGCACAAAGTGCTAGAATAAGAGGGTCAGATAGCATCTCTGGTGCCTGACCGCTGAGTTACTCCAGCACTTTGTGTTTTTTTGTAAACCCCAGAATCTGCAGTTCCTTTTCTCTCCAAATAAAACAAGATCATGTTCCATTTTCCTTTCCAACATCTGCTTCAGCAAGAACATCAATTCTAAAAATAAAATAACTGATTCATGGCAAGCTGTTAAACTCAAAATATATATAAAGTTGCTTTGCAGTTCTGTTTCGTTTCCTGATACACCCCAGTTAAGATTTGTTTTCCCCACCCCTTTATGAAGCTACAATCTCATTCTCATGAGTTTACTGGTTTATTAATTCAGTAAGCAACATTCTAATAAATCCAAGATGGACACAAAAGGCTGGAGTAACTCAGCGGGTCCGACAGCATCTCTGGAAAAAAGGAATAAGCGATGTTTCGGGTCAAGATCCTTGTTCAGACCTTTTTCTCCAGAGATGTTGTCTGATTGCCACTGAGTTACTCCAGCTTTTTGTGTCTATCTTCAGTTTAAACCAGCACCTGCAGTTCCTTCCTACATCTCTAATAAATCAATGTTAACAGCTTTAGAAGTAGATGACTTGTGAGAGGGTAAGAGTTGCAGAACTGTTAGACCTGGCAATTGACTTGAAATACGGAGCCCATTGTGATTCATAGACTCATAGAAAACAGGTGCAGGAGTAGGCCATTCGGCCCTTTGAGCCAGCACCGCCATTCAATATGATCATGGCTGATCATCCAAAATCAGTACCAGGTTCTTGCTTTTCCCCCCATATCCCTTGATTCCTTTAGTCCTAAGAACTAAATCTAACTCTCTCTTGAAAACATCCAGTGAATTGGCCTCTACTGCCTTCTGTGGCAAAGTATTCCACAGATTCACAACCCTCTGGGTGAAAAGGTTTTCCCTCATTCTTGGGTTAGGTACAATGTACCTGGATTTTGGCCAGGGGGGACGAACTCTGGGTCACTTGAACATTTTTACCCGTGACCCTAAATGTGAAAATGTGGCGTTGTAATGTTTACCTCTCAATACTATCGGTATTAAAAATACAAGAGTTTCATATTCTTTCACAGTGGCGGCTCGGTGGCACAGCAGTAGAGCTACTGCCGTACAGCGTCAGAGACCCGGCTTCGATCCTGACCACGGGGGCTGTCTGTACGGAGTTTGTACACTCTCCCTGTGATCACGTGGGTTTTCTCTGGGTGCTCTGGTTTGCGCCCACACATTCTAAAGAGGTGCAGGTTTGTCGGTTAATTGGCTTCTGTAAATTGTCCCTAGTGCGTAGGATAGAACTAGTGTACGGGTGATCGCTAATCGGCGCGGACTCGGTGGGCCGCTGTATCTCTAAACTAAATTTCAAGCAAGCGAGCAGATAATTCCGCCCCATTACAGGAAGGATGTGGAGGCTTTGGAGAGGGTGCAGATGAGGTTGAGCAGAATGCTGTCTGGATTAGGAGCTATTAGCTGGAAGGAAGTTGGACAGACTTGGATTGTTTTTAACGAAAGGCCGGAGGTTGAGGGGAGACCTGATAGGAATGTAGAAAATGATGAGCGGTTCAGATGGGGTAGACTGTCAGAACCCTTTTAACCAAAGATCCTATAGCGAGCAAGATAGATCACTCGACGAAAAATACGTAGTACGGTCATGGGCAGATTCATGGGTAATTTTCGGCCCCGTTTCCGTAACCGGCTTCCGTCTCCGCACCAAAGAGCAAAGATACTAGTGCGGAGACGGAAGCCGGTTACGGAAACATCCTCGTAAAAATAAAAGTTATTTGGTAAAAATCTTCTCCTCATTTTCAGAATTATAATTTATTAACACAAACTGTTCCCGCGCAACATTGATTACACTGCGAGTTGGGTTGGGTCGGGTCGGGTCGGGTTACTGAAATGGATGGAAAAAAGGCCCGCGTTCCGCTCCGTTGCGTACTACACGTCAGCCCATTGCATTTAGATTGGAATGCGCTGCCAGGGTGGTAGTATTTAGAAGGCTTTTAGATGTACGATGAGGCAGGAAAAATGTTCCCCATGTTGAGGGAGTCCAGAACCACGGGTCACAGTTTAAGAATAAGAATAAGGCCGTTTAGGATTGAGATGAGGAAAAACGTTTTCACCCAGAGAGTTGTGAATCTGCGAAATTCTCTGCCACAGAAGGCAGTGGAGGCCAATTCACTGGATGTTTTCAAGAGAGAGTTAGATTTAGCTCTTAGGGCTAATGGAATCAAGGGATATTGAGAGAAAGCAGGAACGGGGTACTGATTTTGGATGATCAGCCATGATCATATTGAATGGCGATGCTGGCTCAAAGGGCCGAATGGCCTACTCCTGGACCTATTTTCTATGTTTCTATGTTGCCAGGACTAGAGGGTCTGAGTTATAGGGAGATGTTGAGTAGACTGGGACTATTCCTTGGAGCAGAGGCATGAGGGGTGATGTTATAGAGGTGTACAAAATCATGAAAGGAATAGATCGGGTAGACGCATCAAGTCTCTTGCCCAGAGTAGGGGAATGGAGGACCAGAGGACATACGTTTAAGGTGAAGGTAAAAAAGATTTAATTGGAATCTAAAGGGTAACTTTTCACACCCAAAGGGTGGGTGGGTGTATGGAACAAGCTGCCAGAGGAGGTAGTTGAGGCAGGTACTATCCCAACGTTTAAGACACAGTTAGACAGATACATGGATAGGACGGGGATATGGGCCAAACGTGGGCAGCTGGAACTAGTGGTAGCTGGGACATGTTGGAGGCCGGTGTGGGCAAGTTGGGCCAAAGGGGCTGTGTGACTCAATCACATGGATATTCAGGTTTTAGAGGGATATGAATCCTGTGCAGACACAGGAGGTTAGTTCCATGCATATTCTAAGTGCTTCAAGACTTTTATGAAAATAATCATTTTGGCTATGCATTCAACGGTCTTTTCACTCAGGTAGAGAGAACGGATTGTTTCAGGTTAATTTTCCACTTCATCAGAGAAACCACAGGGTACTTTGTGATGTATAGGGGCACAGTGAACGCAACAACGAGAGCGAGATCGCAGTGACCTTCTCCCCACACGTTCATCTTTTTCCCACAGCCATTTTCTGAACAATCGGCAGGTGCTATAAAACGTTGAGTGATGTTGCAACACCACAAGGCTGTTAAAAACCCCACCTCATTAACTAGCTTATCACTGTTCGAGCACATTGCCGCTATAACTGTAAAGCCACTCTTGCTGACATACTGCCATTCCTGAGATTTACTGCCAAACCAATTTATGCACCACGACTTTCACCAATGGCCACGCTTTCACCATCGTGCTGCAATGATGCTTTGAAGCACCAAGGTTAAATAAAGTCCACCTTTATCCTCCTTGTCAAGGGGAATGGCCCATAAGTGATAGGAGCAGAATTAGGCCATTCGGCCCATCAAGTCTAACCCAAGCGACCAATAGCCTGCTAGCCACAGAAGCTGATCTACAATCACATATTACAATGGCTCCACACTCTTAAATCTCCACTCCTGCAGAAACATTTCTTACTTTAACTCCCTTACCGTGTATCTATACACTGTAAACAGCTTGATTGTAATCGTATCAAGTATCCTGAACACATGGCTGACCAGCAGTGAGCCCAACTCCCACTTCTCACTGCTCTCTATGTCTGACCAACGATAGAAATCTCCCCTGAGGTTGATGTGTAGAGTAGACACTCGGTTTGGGGCCACCATCCCTCCAGGGGTCTAGAGTCTCCAAGGATGATGCACTGGAAAACTCCATTTACACAGGGAAATAAAATCATAAAAATGAGGGGACCGTCCAGGGAAAGATGCTCAACCTACCTTGCCTGGTGTGTAGGAAGGAATTGCAGATGCTGGTTTGGACTGAACACGGACACAAAATGCTGGAGTAACTCAGCAGATCAGGCAGCATCTTTGGTGAAAAGTGTAGGTGACGTTTCAGGTCGGGACCCTTCTTCAGACTGGGACTTTAGACAAGAAAAGGCCAGAACAACTCAGGGCCGGCAACAGATGACCGTAGGAAGGATGGAGTCCATAATGGCCCATTATCTAGTTTACAGATACCGTGCGGACAGAGCCCCTGCGGCCCACTGTGTCCGCACCGACCAGCGATCCCCGCACATTCACACTATCCTACACCAGGGACAATTATTTGCCTTTACACCAAGCTAATTAACCGACAAACGTGTACGTCTTTCGAGTGTGGAAGGAAACCCAAGTTCTTGGAGAAAATCCAAGCAGGTCACGGGGAGAACGTACAAACTACGCATGGACAGGCGCCCGTAGTCAGGATCGAACCCGGGTCTGTGGCGCTGTTATCGCTGAGGGCTGAGGGAGAGGTGGGAAGGGGAGGAGACAACAAGGGTTAACAGAATTGAGAAAATTCAATGTTCAAGCCCAAAGGATGCAGACTCCCCAAGCGGAATATGAGGTGTTGTTCCTCCAACTTGCGGTGTTGCTCACTCTGGCCGTGGAGGAGGCCCAGGACCGAGAGGTCGGATACGGAATGGGAGGGGGAGTTGAAGTGCTGAGCCACCAGGAGGTCGGGTTGGTTTTTGCGGACCGAGCGGAGGTGTTCGGCGAAACGATCGCCAAGCCTCTGCTTGGTCTCACCGGCGATCGGTAATTCTGTTAACCCTTGCTGTCTCTCCCCTTCCCACCTCTCCCTCAGCCCTCAGGCCCTGGCATTCCCTCTATCTCTATCTCCCTCCCCCACCCTAGTCGCACTAGCTTCTCATTTGCACACCACAAACAGCTTACAATGGCTTGTTCCCTTTATCATCGATACTTTTTTGCATATCTTTCATTCATTGTTCCTTATCTCTCCACATCACCGTCTATATCTCTCCTTTCCCTGATCCCTGACCAGTCTGAAGAAGGGTCTCGACCCGAAACGTCGCCTATCTCCTTCGCTCCTTAGATGCTGCTGCACCCGCTGAGTTTCTCCAGCTTTTTGTGTAACCCTGGGAAGAAGTGTAGTCTAGTTAGCCTTGGGAGTCAGTGGGTTTATAGTGGATGTCGGTCAGAGTCTATCACCTGTGATGGAGATAGTGAGGTCAAGAAATGGTAGGGAAGTGTCAGAAATTATCCAGGTGTATTTGAAGTTAGTGGTGAAATTGATGAAGTCAATAGACAATAGGTGCAGGAGTAGGCCATTCGGCCCTTCAAGCCAGCACCGCCATTCAATGTGATCATGGCTGATCATCCCCAATCAGAACCCCGCTCCTGCCTCTCCCCATATCCCCTGACTCCGCTATTTTTAAGAGCCCTATCTAGCTGAGTGAGTTGTGTGTGGGTGCAGGAGGTAGCACCACTGCAATCGGCGATGGCTGTTGCTTGACCCACCCAGCTGCTCCAGAACTTTATGTCTTCTCCTTAATTGCTTGTATGTAGCACCATCTAGTGATAAACCCGCACAGTTGCATGTTAGTACCAATAGGTCTTCAGTTGCAACCTCACGTTTCTCTCAAGGGGGATCCTGTGGTGAGCGGACATGTGCAAGAGTATGAGCCAACAATATTTCATCGTATTCACTTCCTGTATACCCTGTGAACATGCTGCGCAATTATTGCATTTTGAGTAATTAATTAATTTATTTACAGCCATCTGGATGGATGTGTGAAGATATGTATTATGCACCCAGATTCCTCTGTTTTGTGGAAACAAGGAACAGCAGATGTTGGTTTACAAAAACAGGCACAAAGTGCTGGAGTAACTCAGCGGGTCTTGCCACACCTCTTAGTTGTGTTTTAAAGTTTTCTTTAACAATGTGGGCCCCTACTGTTTGCCATATACAGTAAACCCTTGTTATAACGGACCGTTGGGGGGGGGGAATGATGTCTGCTATTGCCATGAAACAACAAATTGTTTTTAAATGCAAAGTTCTATTTAACAGCTAAAAATTATTTTTTGTTACTGATAAATATATAAAGGCTGTTTGTTACATTGTTTAATGGAGCTAAATGCCCAAATCCAAGACGACAAAAAGTAGTAAACACCTCCCAGACCATCATCGGCTCTGACCTCCCTTCCATCAAGGGGATCTATCGCAGTCGCTGCCTCAAAAAGACTGGCAGCATCATCAAGGACCCACACCATCTGGGCCATACACTCATCTCCCCACTACCTTGAGGTAGAAGATACAGGAGCCTGAAGACTGCAACGACCTGGTTCAGGAACAGCTACTTCCCCACAGCCATCAGGCTATTAAACTTGGCTCGGGCAAAACTCTGAACATTAATAGCCCATAATCTGTTTATTTGCACTTTATCAGTTTATTTATTCATGTGTGTATATATTTATACAATGGTATATGGACACACTGATCTGTTCTGTATTCGTGTCTGCTGTGTTCTGGTGTGCTAAAGCAAAGCACGAATTTCATTGTCCTATCAAAGACACATGACAATAAACTCTCTTGAACTTGAACTTGATGTCAATTTCAAATCCTTATCCAGTTCAATGCCTTGTCAATTTCAATAGTCTTTGCAGTGTAACCCGCAGCCTGTGTTCTTAGAGTCAGTCCGCGATAACCAAAATCCGTTATAAAGAGGTCTGCAATAACAAAGGTCTACTGTGCATTTATGATTTGATTGTAGGTGTATGAGTGTAGAAACAAGGAACTGCAGATGCTATATAATATACAAACAGATACAAAGTGCTGGAGTAACTCAAGCAGGTAAGGCAGCATCTCTGGAGAACATGGATAGATAACATTTCCAAATGGGACCTTTATTCAAATAGGGTTGAGGCTTCAGACAGTCTGAAGAAGGGTCTCGAGCCGAAACGTCACCTATCCATGTTCTCCAGAGATACTGACTGACCCGCTGAGTTATTGCCCACTCCCCTCACTATCCCCCTTCCTGACTCCCCCCTCTACTACTCCCCTCACTTCCCCCCTCTACTACTCCCCTCACTTCCCCTCTCCACGACTCCCCTCCTCACTACGACTCCAGAGATGCCAACCCTAAATTTAGTTCACAGTAACATTTAACCCATTTGTCCGTAACAAATGGGGTTAAATGCATTTCTCTCCGTACTCACCTGGGGTTGTTGCCAGCGGGTCTGCGCCTGCGCACTGGTGCAGATCAGCGGGCTGCCGGCGGGCGGGTGCGGCACATGCGCACTTGGCAAGGTCGCCGGCGGGTCTGCGCCTGCGCACTGGGTGGGGGTGGGGGGGAGGCCCGGTGATGGGGCTGCCGCGAGCGGCCGGCTGGCGGCAAGAAAGTGCCGCTGATCGCGCGGGCCGGCGCCGCCCGGGCTCTGGGCTGGGCGTGGCGTGGCTCGAAATGGCGCCAGGCCCGGCAACCCTCCCCCACTGCGCACGCGCGGCCACTGGGGCCCGGCAACCCTCCCCCACTGCGCACGCGCGGCCACTGGGGCCCGGCAAAGTGCCGCTGATCGCGCGGGCCGGCAAACCGGGGACACATGGCGCCGGCGTTCACCACGGGAGGAACACCGGCGCGGCGGTGTTCCGTAACAGCATGTTTGGCTGCCGGAACACCGTAAAAAGTTTATTTCGCCGGGATAAAATACGGCGAATCCGGGACACTTGGCATCTCTGCGACTCCCCTCACTTCCCTTCCACGACTCTCCCCCTCACGACGACTCCCCTCACTTCCCTTCCACGACTCCCCTCACTTCCCCTCTCCACGACTCCCCTCACTTCCCCTCTCCACGACTCCCCTCAGTTCCCCTCTGCACGACTCCCCTCACTTCCCTCTCCACGACTCCCCTCACTTCCCTCTCCACGACTCCCCTCACTTCCCCTCTCCACGACTCCCCTCACTTCCCTCTCCACGACTCCCCTCACTTCCCCTCTGCACGACTCCCCTCACTTCCCCTCTCCACGACTCCCCTCACTTCCCCTCTCCACGACTCCCCTCACTTCCCCTCTCCACGACTCCCCTCACTTCCCCTCTCCACGACTCCCCTCACTTCCCTTCCACGACTCCCCTCACTTCCCTTCCACGACTCCCCTCACTTCCCTTCCACGACTCCCCTCACTTCCCCTCTCCACGACTCCCCTCACTTCCCCTCTCCACGACTCCCCTCACTTCCCTTCCACGACTCCCCTCACTTCCCCTCTCCACGACTCCCCTCACTTCCCCTCTCCACGACTCCCCTCACTTCCCCTCTCCACGACTCCCCTCACTTCCCTTCCACGACTCCCCTCACTTCCCCTCTCCACGACTCCCCTCACTTCCCTTCCACGACTCCCCTCACTTCCCCTCTCCACGACTCCCCTCACTTCCCCTTCCACGACTCCCCTCACTTCCCCTCTCCACGACTCCCCTCACTTCCCCTTCCACGACTCCCCTCACTTCCCCTCTCCACGACTCCCCTCACTTCCCCTCTCCACGACTCCCCTCACTTCCCTCTCCACGACTCCCCTCACTTCCCTTCCACGACTCCCCTCACTTCCCTCTCCACGACTCCCCTCACTTCCCCTCTCCACGACTCCCCTCACTTCCCTCTCCACGACTCCCCTCACTTCCCCTCTCCACGACTCCCCTCACTTCCCTCTCCACGACTCCCCTCACTTCCCTTCCACGACTCCCCTCACTTCCCTCTCCACGACTCCCCTCACTTCCCTCTCCACGACTCCCCTCACTTCCCCTCTCCACGACTCCCCTCACTTCCCTTCCACGACTCCCCTCACTTCCCCTCTCCACGACTCCCCTCACTTCCCCTCTCCACGACTCCCCTCACTTCCCTTCCACGACTCCCCTCACTTCCCCTCTCCACGACTCCCCTCACTTCCCCTCACGACTCCCCTCACTTCCCCTCTCCACGACTCCCCTCACTTCCCTTCCACGACTCCCCTCACTTCCCCTCTCCACGACTCCCCTCACTTCCCTTCCACGACTCCCCTCACTTCCCCTCTCCACGACTCCCCTCACTTCCCTCTCCACGACTCCCCTCACTTCCCCTCTCCACGACTCCCCTCACTTCCCTTCCACGACTCCCCTCACTTCCCTTCCACGACTCCCCTCACTTCCCTCTCCACGACTCCCCTCACTTCCCCTCTCCACGACTCCCCTCACTTCCCCTCTCCACGACTCCCCTCACTTCCCCTCTCCACGACTCCCCTCACTTCCCCTCTCCACGACTCCCCTCTCCACGACTCCCCTCACTGCCCCTCCCCCGACTGTCCCCGAGCTGCAGTGCCCTCACCTCCGGCAGTTGCTGCAGTGCGGCCACTATGGCGGGCAGCCTGAGCGCCGCCACGCTGCCGCTCGCCGCCACCAGCACCCGCCGCATCCCGCCAGCCCGCTCCACTGGGGCAGCAGGGGGCTGGGCCTCCAACACCACCCGCCCCCCTCTCACACCTCCGCCCACATCCCACTATCCCTCCTACACCGCCGTGTGCAGCTAATATCATCTGCACATCGTTATGTTTTAGCAGCTGTGATGGTCACTGACACTGAAATAAACTGCTGTTAGATGGACCGCACCCCTCTCTGGCACAGCGGGTGGTGCGGCCCAGCGTTGCCTCCTGGGAAATGTAGTCTTTCCTGGCGCGGCGGTGACGTCACCCGGCGTGACGTCACCCAACGGCTCTGGGCTTTGAAATTACCTGCAGGGTTTGTCTTCGTCTAAATCCACAGCGACATAAAGAAGGTGGAGGAGATACAGAGATGAAAAGAAAGAAGCAAAAGGAAGAGGGAGGAAAAAAAGAAAGAAGGAAAAGGAGGATTAAGAGAAGAAAAAGGTCAAGAGAGAAAAAAAAGGAAGAGGAAGTTAAAGGAAGGTAAAAAGAAAGAGGAAGATAGAGAAAAAGAAAGATAAAGAGAAGAAAAAGGAAGATAGAGGGAAATAAGAAAGATAAAGAGAAGAAAAAGGAAGATAGAGGGAAATAAGAAAAAGATAGAGAAGAAAAAGATAGAGAAGAAAAAGGAAGAGGAAGACGAACAGAAAAAGAGAAAGAAAGATAAAGAGAAGAAAAAGAAAGAAAAAGAGAAAAAAAATAGGAGAAAATGAGAAAGAAGAAATCAAAGAGAAAGAAGGGGAGAAAAAAAGACAAAAAGTAAAAAAGAGAAAAAAAAGAAAAAAAAAGTAAAAGAAGAAAACTAGTATAGCTGGGAGGGTACACAAAAAGCTGGAGAAACTCAGCGGGTGCAGCAGCATCTAAGGAGCGAAGGAGATAGGCGACGTTTCGGGTCGAGACCCTTCTTCAGACATTGGGTGAGGATGTGGTAGTGGATGTGATCTGAAGAAGGGTCTCGACCCGAAACGTCGCCTATCTCCTTCGCTCCTTAGATGCTGCTGCACCCGCTGAGTTTCTCCAGCATTTTGTGTAACCCATAGCTGGGACATTGTTGGCCGGTGTGGGTAAGTTTGGCCTTAGGGCCTGTTTCCATATTGTAGCTCTCTATGACTGTGAAAAAGTAGGAAAAAAAAGAAAACAAAGAAAGAGAAGAAAATAGAACAAGCTTGCAGAAGAGATAGTTGAGGCAGGTATTATAACATAATTTAAAAGATATTTGGATGAGCGAATTGAAGGCATTGTGGCCAAGTTTGCAGATGATATGATGGGTAGAGGGGCAGGTGGTGTAGAGAGATGGTGTAGGAATAAAGGCGTAGTCAATTTTCTAAATGGGGAGTGGATTCAGAAATTGGAGTTACAAAGGGACTTGGGAGTGCTGGCGCACGATTCCCAAAAGGATAATTTGCAATTTGAACCAGTAATAAGGAAGACATAAGCAATATTGGCATTTATTTTGAGAGGACAAGAATATAAATATAGGGATGTGAAGCTGAGACAGCATTTAGAGTAAGTATTGTGAGCAATTTTGTGTCATATCTGAGGATGTGCTGGCGTTGGAGGGGGGTCCAGAGGTTTATGAGAATTTTCCTGGGCATCACTATTTTCGAAGTGCCCTGTTACCACACCCTTAATGTAGAATTTACTTCTCCAAGGGTCGCCACTTAGTTTGGTGGAGAAACCTGATCCTGAGAGCTAAACCGTCTGGAGGTGTGCTCCTGGCAGGGTCACCATGGTGGACAGCTCATGGAGGTTTCTGACGAAGCACGGACCAAGACGAAGACCTCCGAGGAGTCTGTGCTGTTGGACCCAGGTCTGTCTCTGGCGGCTGACCGTGCACCAATATTCCAAGTTTCTAATCCTAAAGTTTTTGGTAACAACGTTCATTGTTTAAGGAATGCCACATGGAAAATACGTATTAAGTTATTTCATTTGTCATTGTCTGCTTTGGAAAAATTCTTGAATGCCTGGTGTTTTGCACATTCTAGTAGATTAGAATTCTAGTCAGAATTTATGGTGAATCACATCTGGAAGAATGGATTACAAAAGATTGTATTTTCAAACAATTGTATTTTCTCATAAAAGGACACAAATTGCTGGAGTAACACAGCAGGTCAGGCAGCATCTCTGGAGAACATGGATAGGTGATATTTCAGGTCGTGACCCTTCTTCAGTTTGACTTGTAATATTCACAAAGCATCCAACAACACATTACGTCCAGTTGCATTTGATGTGGGCTGGCACATACCTATTGGAGCAGTATTTATGTCGCACAGGGTGTAACGTAAATTGGAGAAACAGCACCTCATATTTAGCTTGGGCAGCTTCCAACCCAGCGGTATGAAGATTGACTTCTCTAACTTCAAGTAACCCTTGCTTTCCCTCTCTCTCCATCCCTCCCCAACCCCAAGTTCTCCGACTAACGTTTCTATCCTCATGATTACATTTTACTGATTGCATGTCTCATTGTCAGCTAACAATGATCCATTCTACATTTTCCTTCGATCTCTCATTTTCACACCTTACCCTTCCATATCTCCATGTCTCCCTCTCCCCTGATTCTCAGTTTGATGAATGGTCTCGGCCACCAATTCCTTCTCTCCAGAAAGGTTGAGTTACTTCAGAATTTTGTGTCTATCTAGGTTGTAACAGAGGGTTGTCAAAGCATGACAAGTGGAAGGACACAAAGTGCTGGAATATCTCTGGAGAAAATGGTTAGGTTATGTTTTGGGTCGGGACACTTATTCAGACCTGAATAGTGTCTATCTATTCCTCATATTCCAGCTGATGATTCAGACTTTAATATATTAAACTTTGTTTTATAAAGATACGTTCAAACGTCCTGTGTCTCGATTCTGTTGTTTTTGAAAGAGTAGCAGAGTAAAACCCATCACCGAGGTGGTGGCAACATATGCCTTTAGCAATGATGTCCATTGGCAGATCAGGGTGCAGAAAGAGTCGCAAGGATTTAACTGGGACTGGAGGGCTTGAGCTATAGGGCAGGATAGGCTATTCTACATTGACTACATCATGATACCAAGGGAGACCTTATGCACATTTGGAATGAGCAGAGAGGTAAGTAACCAGATTACTAGTTTTAGTAATATTTGGTAGGACATTAATTTTAGACATGATTCTTTGATAACTCATCTATTGCGCTTCGAATAGTCCCATGAAATCATCTCTCTCTAACCAAGTGAAGAGTAAAATTGCTTCATGAGTTATTTGGTAAGACATCATCACTTGAGTGCCAGTGTACATGACATGCCCAATCTACAATCAAACTTGACCCACTCAAAAAGGCAGGATTTGGAGCAACAAAGGTAAGGGGTACAATATCATCAGAAGGTCTTCTGATGGGTAACACCACCAGTAATCTCTCACTAGATAACAGGGAAGAGGTTTGGACAGGATACACTGAACCTAAGCATTTTCCTTTATAGTGCCATGGCAATTTATGAAATTTGACTTTTCTGGTACATTTCTTGACCCCCCCCCCCCCCCCCACCACAAGGCATATTTTCCAAATATGGGCTAAACCAAAAGTACAGGAATAGTAAGGAACTCAAAAGCAGGAATTCATTGCCACAGATGGCTGTGGATGCCAATTCATCTGCGATGTTAATGAGCAAATTAAAAGATTAATTTTAGCCATCGGATTATAGGATTTGACAATAGTGTAACTCTAACCACTGCAACATAGGCCAATGCTGGATATTTAAAATACTTATTTGTAGAAATGTTTGTGTTAGACTTAAACAGCTTTCTAGATAAGCAAATGTGTTGTTCGAAATTCAGTCCAAGCAACACATTCATCTATAATATTCCATTTTTTTCCTTCAACAAATCTCATGCATATATCGTGTTCATTTTTGTTGTTTTTTATTTTTTTAAATCACAGTGGGTCCACAGGTACAATGAACTAGATGAAATTATAATCAAAAAGTAAAATCTGTAATCTCATGCATTTGTACATTTTTTTTAAAAGAAAAATAACGTGAAAATTTGATCTAAGGGGTCTAAAGAGAGGGCAGATTTCTGAATGATAATTTAAAAAAAAATTGAAACTAATCATGTTATTCCTTTAAACTCTAGGGCACAACCATGCCATAATTATGCAAAAAAGGTGACATCAAAAACAGGCTTGTAAACTGGATTGCAGTGAAATAACTAGATAGTTCAGCATTAACCTCTACCAGTTCAGTGGAATGGGACAAATGTAGAGATATATATATATATATATTTATTTATTTAGATTTTTTTAATATATATGTTTCAATTTAGCCAGCTCTAAAATCTGCAATATATACAAATTCAAACAAACACTATGTGAGTGACATTAATTTATCAGCTGTATAAGGAGAGGATGAAAGTGATCACACCGTGGAGTTGCTTAAATAACAGTACAAATGAGCATCCAGGAATAATAAACACTGCATGCATGATTTGTGCAGGGGAATAGAATCACAGGGCAAGAGAGGGCGAGTTTACGGATGGGGAAACCAAGCATAAATAGCACATTAAGCACCCAAAGTACACCCTATCATTAAAACTCGCAAAGCAATCTTCTTAATACTTCATTCTTCAGGAGAAATTGAATAAGGCAAAACATGCTTCACACCATCATCTTATTCCTGCTGAGACAAACAAGTTAAAACCTGCCCCATTTGGACAACACAACGCGAGTGTTCTTGGCTGAAACCCACTATCTGATAATGACATTTTCTTCCAAAATCCTGCAGAGGTTCAAAAAGAGTCAATTAGTCTTTTGAATATGCAACAAATTAAAATTTCCATAACTTAGAAAAGAAAGCAAAGTGACTTTCACAATGGTCAGGATTGATCGTAAAACAGAAAACTAAGTGACATAACATATATACACGCATCTACATACACACACATTATAATATTTTATATTAATTACATTCTCACACACACACATACATGTAGGGAATCATGCTGGTAATTTGGTTGAGTGATGTTTTCTGGACAAATTTACTATAGAGAGATGGTGAAGCCAAGGCGTAGCAACTTAGTTGCCATGGCAAATTTAGTTTAACTTCCAGAAATGTAATTAAAATATGCCAGATAATGGGTGATCAGAATTGGCATGGCAAAGGCCAGTATTAACTGTTCAGTTATATAGAGGTTTTGAACCATTTTATGTCAGCATCAAATTAGTTAGAGATGGAAATGGATAAATGCTCCCACACGTCTGAATGACTACAAGTTGTGGACTCTACAGCTGTTGCATCTCCTCCAAATTAAAATCTGGAAGCAATTTCAGTAATTATGTAGAAAGGTTATCTGAACAAGCACTTCCAGAACTGTCCTATTCTGATCAACTGGAGCCGTCAACAACACAACATATATTTGCATCACGTTAAACCATGAGAAATCAATAGAGATGTTGTGCACAACCCTTACAAAATATTTGGAAGATATACCAACTGAATAATGCTGTTCATCCTGGATAATATCTTTTTTTAAATAGAATCATTTGAAGATTCCTGTATACCCATCCGATCCGTGGTATTCTGAATCTTTCTACTTGCTTCGCTGATCCCTTTACTTTACGGGTGCTGTCTGTACGGGGTTTGTTAGTTCTCCCCGTGACCTGTGCGGGTTTTCACCAGGAGCTCCTCCCACACTCTAAAGATGTACAGGTTTGTAGGTTAATTGGCTTCGGTAAAATTGTAAATTGTCCCCAATATGTGTAGGATGACATTAGTGTGCGGTGATCGCTGGTCGGGCAGACTCGGTGGACTGAAGGGCCTGATTCAGCGCTGCATCTCTAAACTAAACTAACTCTCACCAGAATTTGCAGAATCTTGCATACAAGTCGCGCTTCCTAACAATTCTAGAGTGAACTGCTGGCATATCAAGACAATCCAGGCCATAGTTTTGGAAGTGTTGCTTGTGATATTCCATTTGATACAATTAAAAAGAGTTGATGAGCACAGAAGAGAAGGGACTTGGTTCTTGCCAAATATTTGGATGAAGAATAAATCCTTTCCAAAATGGAGAAGCTAACGTGCACTTTTGACATATTAATCCCGAATATACAATTACCGTTAAAGAAAATTAATGTAGCAAACGACTTACTTGATGACCAAGGTCTAGTTGGTATTCCTCTGGCGCAAATTCTTATCTTTATGATTATTTGTGGAATTAGTTTTCCTGTTTGAAATTGTAGCAAAGAAATCTTGCAAGTTAATGGTAATTTATGGTATTCATACACAAATACAACAATGCTTGAATGTAAAATGATCCAACATTGTGGAATGAAAGACAAACTTACATGTGCGAACAGGTTAGACTGTGCACAATCTTGATTTTATTCAGTGTGCTTTCCCAACAAGATGGAAGCAACCTGCAACCAGGCCTCTCTTGCTAAATCAATCCATTCTTAGGATTGCCAAATCTATGTCCAAATCAAGGACATTTTCCTTAACACCCTATCCTGCCTCCTGTCTCAACTCTGCTATTTTATGGAGTTTAAGTGAGATCACTGAAAATTGTAGCTGATGTTTTTAAGTGAATTAAGCCAATATTACCAAAGTGGTATTAATGTATTTTCTTTTGCTATTAAATCTGCTGCCTTAGATTCCTTTTGGGTCACAAACCTCTCCAGACACTCCACGGTGTCAGTTATTGCAAAGTAATCTGTACTTCACCCAGAGAAAATAATCTATGGGTATCTGTAAGGGATAAAGGACATAACCCACTTTAGAAATGTAACTTTGCCGCTTGATCCTCAATGAGCAGCAACAACATTCATTTATTTTTCTCATTTTAGCATTGAACTCTGCTTGGTCAACAGCTAATTTTAAATCCCTACAATTTGTTAATTCCCAGATTTTGCTGGTAAATGTTTCTAAATGGCATTTATCTGATTGGACACAAACAGAAATAGGTGTGCATAGATTATGTAGCAGAAGATTCAATGGTGTTACTTGGAGCTATTGAGTACTACACTGCAATACTATAAAGCTGACATTACAGGAAGAGATGCAAAAAGTGGTAATGTGACAGGAAGAGGGTTATTCACTGTTAGATCACGAGTGAAAGTTTCATGAGAATATCCTTTAGCAACTTCTGACAAGGCCAATATCCAACATAAATCCAACAAAAAGAACAAGTGTTAGAATTTCAGAAGGTTGTTGATTGGTGACGAGGAAGATCTGTCCACCTCAGGTCTTGTGAACAATTACCATTTGAGCAAATGAGGTTGTGGAATCTTAACTTAGCATTATGCAATTGTGTTACTCCTAAACTGACACTGAATTGACAACTCACTCAGATTGGGGGTTTGAGAGTCAGAACCAAACAGCAAGGAAATAGGCCCTTTTGGCCCACTTGCCCATGCGGGCCAACCAAGTTGGCATTATGGGCTAGTCCCATTTGCCTTTGTTTGGCCCAAAGCCCTCCAAATCCTTCCTATCCATATACAGATGCTCCCCGACTTAGGTGGTTTGCGTAAACTCATACTTTTGTGAACAATTCTGTGATCAGTACATGGTGCCTACCCAGAAGACCACACACTGCAGAAAGTGCCCCGGACACAGTCGTCTGCTGCTGGGACAGTAAATACCTTCAGCGAGTTATTTCGTGCAGAGGAAGCAATTCTAACTTACAGAAAATCTGACTTAAGCAGGGTTTGCGGAATGTAACCCTTGCGTAAGTCGAGGAGTGGCTGCATCTGTCCTAATGCCCAAAGACTGAGGGGGGACCTCATTGAAATTTACCAAATAGTGAAAGGCTTGCATATAATGGACGTGACGAGGATGTTTCCACTAGTGGGAGAGTCTAGGATTAGAGGGCACAGCCTCAGAATTAAAGGACCTCCCTTTAGTAAGGAGATGAGGAGGAATTTCTTCAGTCAGAGGGTGGTGAATAGGTGGAATTATTTGCGACAGAAGGCTGTGGAGGCCATCAATGGATATTTTTAAGGCAGAGATAGATAGATTCTTGATTAGCATGGGAGTCAAGGGTTATGGGGAAAAGGCGGGAGAATGAGGTTACGGGGAGAGATAGATCAGCCATGATTGAATGGAGTAGATTTGATGGTCCGAATGGCCTAATTCTGGTCTTATCACATGATCTTAATTCTGATGTAGAGAGGAGGATTTACGTAGTATCTCACTCACTTGAGCTGAGAAAACTCAGAGCTCTATACTTTAAACTGGCAACCTTATTATTGTACTACATTTTAAATATATATTCATGTATACTTACATTGGTCCAGAAACTGGCTCATCATCTGCAGCAGTTAACAGTCCGTTCACAAAGAGAAATTGGAGGAAAAGAGGATAAAGGATAAGAAATTAGACTTGTGAACAAAAATAGTTCACGTGTTAGCACCGACTGCCTTTCGCTGCTCTACTTCAACAATACAATTGCTCATGGAGTTAGTCTCTAAATCATTACATTCAAATGGCAACAAAAAATTATTGTATGGTCAGTTAACACCTTTGAGGCTCGTCATGAAATACTGCAACTATATGGACAGATCATCTTGTCCCTAAGTTCCAGTTGTTCACTGTTTTAGACCAATGAGAAGACGTAACCCAACATCTAATTGTGGAATCCTGCTCAATAGAACTAGTTTATTTTTAAAGTTTGGGGGGCTTGGAGATGTGGGGACAATAGGGATTGTGTACATGGGAGTCGTAGGGTGATGGGTGAGATAGAAAAAGAGCAGTGAAAGTAGAAGGGAGAGATAATGCAGGGGCAGGGGTGTGGGGACAGCACATCTACTAGGTTTGAGGATAAATTAAGAACGCAAGCACAACGAGGCTGAGAAAGTGAGAGCAAGATGGAATGAGAGCAACAAACAGAGGAGTTGCAATAATGTCAAATCAAAACTTGTGGTCACAGGACAAAAAAAGTATTTGGTTTGTGTGGAGGGAATTCAAGCAGATATATAATATATTGTTTAAATCGTACAGAAGTTAATACGACTATTCATATGTATTTTTCATAAAGGTGATGATGAAAGTAACAATTAAAATGTTTTCTGACAATAATTCTGCTATGTTGGTCTGAGGTATACTTCAATTTGACAATGGTGTATTCAGTACTAACAAGACTAAATCATTTGTATTTTTAAAAAGGTGTACTAATACAGGAGGACATTACACCTAGAAGGGTTATGAATTATTCTGGCAATGTATATTTCTTTTAAAAAATGAATAATGTGTAGTTTTATGGCCTTTTTAAGAAAAATACACTCCATAGATTTCATCTCTTTCAAAATATGCATGACAAAATTATTCTGGAACCTCTTACACTTTTGCAATCTGCAGAGAATATCTATTGTTCTTAAATGAATCAATTATTTATTCATATTTGGGGAAGAAAAAGAATTTGGGATTGTTTTATGTGCATGACTATGAAAATAATGTTTAAGAGTTTGGCTTGAAGTGAAAGGCAAACCATTTGAAAGAATCGTGTCTAATGGGCTGCCCAAATCTTTTCAATTCAAGAAACATTGCATCTCGAGTGGTTAGGAACAAGGATCACAGATGGGTGTTCTTTGGACAAGTTCTGAATTGTGCCCATTGGATTAAACAGGATTCCACAAGGTGTCTGGTGTACATGAAGCAAGTATGGAGATTTATCGCAACACAGCCACCTGACAGCACGCACCAGGAGTAATGGCAACATTTCCCGGGCTCTAGAAAGTGCCATTACTCCATCTGTACCTTGAGGCACGGAGAGAAAGCCACCGCCAGCACACACAAGTGTCTGGGAAGACCAAAAAATGAATCAAACCACAAACCAAGAGCTCACAGCCGAGAAACACCAGCAACACACCAATGACCACAGGTCTCAGTCACTGGCAAGGACGCATTTGTCAAAGAAAACTAGACCAGGTTGACAACCAGACAGAGTGTCGCAAAAATAGTGAAGATATATACACAGTTTATGCATATCAAGAGACGCCTCAGGAATTGAGATAAGTACACAGAGTATATAGGCTGGGTTTACTCCCCTCTACCACCTGCTGTTTACCCCCAGCATTTGCGTAAGAAGATTCTAAATTATCAAATGAACTATATGACTTTTGATAGGACAAAGAGACCAAGCAATTGTTTGCATCAGAGGACTTACATGGCAGATTAAAAAGCACCTTGTATCATCTGTGAAAACTGAATAGTTTCTTTTCAAATATTCTTGGCAGTTTCAACGGAATTAAGCTCACTTAATTCCAGCTCAAGGATTTTTGTGGTTGCTGGGGTGGGGAATGTACAGTACACTCCTTTTAAACTCAGGAGCCAAGCAAAATTCACAAATTAAAAGACCCGAGGGAGCAAAAGAATGTGCTTATTTAGTTTATTCCTATTTCAGGCTTAAGTTTCACATAAAAACTGCAACCAACCTAAACTCCTAAAAATGCAGAGATGCGGGTCGGACCTTAAAAGGAGCGTATTCTACTTCTGGAATATTCATCAAGTACAAGTGCACCAACTCTCAAAATGAAGGCGGGGAATCACCTTGATTTCCAGTTGAGACATTCAGGTGGAGTTGTCACAGAAGCTCGTTTATCTGGAACTTTTAATCGAGCATTTATTTTTGTATGAGTGCTTTAAGGTAAAGTAATTAAGCTATCTGTCCAAATTAAGTTATGGCATTGCTCACAACTCATTGAAATGCAACTGTACTTGAACGGGAAAAAGAGATCTTAAACACAATTGAAAGTGTTTGAACATTGTAACTCTACCAAATCCCAGTTTGCATTTCTTACAGATAAAAGATTGCTTTTGTGACCCAATGATATATACTCTCAAGATATTTTGAACACTTCATTTCTATAGTGAATGCAATAGACAAAAAAAAAGCTTGGCCTTGTATAGTAAGCATTACACCCAAAGGGTAGTCATTCAAACTTGGCCATTTTAAGCAATGGACAAGTTTCGTTGGTATAAAGCCTTGAACAAATGAAGCTTACCATATTTGTTTGATGCCAATTAAGTAAATCCAATTTTGGCAGAGATGGATGCCTTCATTCTTAAATCCAAAATATACATGTGCAGGCATGCACAAATTATCTTCTGTAAAAATGTAGTTGCACTAAGCAAGGATGATTTCGACTGGTAGCTGGTTCTTAAAATTGGGGTCTAAGATCTAATAAGAAATGCAAGCTGTGGGAAGGTCATGTTCAGAAAAGAAAAACCCAAGAGATTTATTATTTCAATCCTACACTGGCTAGAATGATTCCTGATTTGTTTCTTCACCATATCACCCCTGTGGTAGGTACACTGAAACTATTCAGATTTTACAATCGCTATCTGCCATGGTACATGCAGACACAGCAATACCTCTGATACAGACCATGGTATGGTTGAAATCCTCATCATAAGCCATATAGCTCTAGAAGACAACTAGTTCAAACCTAGAAGCAATCTAATGTTTGCAGGCCGTTAGTTCTGGCCAACTCCTGTAACATCCCCAGGACAGAAACAGAGCAGACTAAACCCAAAAAACTCAAAGGCTGATTTAAAAACAAAAGAAAACAGAACTACAAATCCAGAAATGGGCAGCAGAAAAACGGAATGGAAGATACGAAAAAAAGTTGCGAACGTAGATGAGGACTTGGAAAAAGGTTTTAACATCATGAACTGATGCACTTCAGACTTGAAGCTGAGGAGAAACAAACTCGAGCATGCAATTCTCTCACTTACCACCAGTTTTAGGGTATGATGCAATTGAGAGGGAAAGAAAAGAAGTCACAATAACCGACAAATATCAATACAAACCATAGTTCTAATCTAGAGCGCTAGGATGAAGGTCTCCCTTTGGCCATCTGACCTTGTAGGAAACAGACATGGGGAAAATGGCCTGTATCCCTGGAAGAAGGAACTGCAAAATTTGGAAAATTGCTATATCTTGTATTTTCTCAGGGAGGCAGTTCTAACAAAAAAACAGGAGTATTGTTTTATTCCTTGCCTTACTTTCCGTGACTCCACTGCCAAAGTAGCCACACCTTTCAAACGCTTTACTTGGAGTCGATTTTGGCAACCTTTTAGTGTGGTTCAGGTTATTTTGAGTATTACATGAGCATTTAGAAATAAAACTCCATTCATAAACAAATTGAATTATCAAGACTATCATATGAACTGCAAATTCTTCCATGAACATCCATCACGTATATACCCAATTTAAAAAAATCCTGGTCAAAACCAAGTATTGTTCTCCCATCTCCCAAATACTCATGAACATTGAAAGCAAAGACTGTTTCAACAGACTTAACAAAGGTCTTTGTTTATTCATGTCCAGTCAGTTTTACAAAAATACCTACTATGCTCCGATTGCGACATAAAAGTTCTTCTAGCTGAAGACCTCAAATATCATCACTCCAACCTTGGAGGATGACTGCTAGTTCAACTGCATTGGTGAGTGAATGTCCTATTATTCTGCAGGACTTGATCAAGTAAATGTTGCTATTCTATAGAGTTGAGGAATGGAACTGATCTCAAGATTCTGAGGGGGCTTTACAGGATGGATAATAAACTCATTCTTTTGTTTGGAGTACTTAACCTGGGAGCCATCCAAATACAAGGACAAGGCCATTCATTACTATGTCAAAGTGACATTTCTTCATGCAGATCATGAATCTGTGGAATTTTCCTTATCGCCTAGAGATTATGATCGCCTAGTCATTACATTATACTTTATTATAAATTTAAGTTGTGGCTGATACTGGATATTGATATTGGCCAACGGAACTAAGGGACAAACAGGTTGGCCAGGAAGTAGGATTACAGAACAATCTAACCTTTTCCTCTTGCTATTTTAGTTTTAATATCAATACCAATATTAATATAAATTCTGTAACAAACTGGAGCCATAAACACAAATCTACTGAGAATGTGAGATATTTACTAACACTAACATTCTGCAATATTTTGATAAACTTTAAGATAATGAGATACATTTTTATTCTGAATGCTGAAAGAGATTTAATGGTCAGATTCAACGGTCCATTATCTTTGATAAATCAAAACATCTCTGAACGTAGAGTGTAGCAAATTGTTATTATTCACTTAAACTTATGGTTTCAAGTATTGTCTGAAACAATGCTTTAACTGTCCAATGCACATTTGAAGTAATTAATGCTGAAACAATAATGACCATCCATAAATGGCAATGGCATTCTGTGCAGGTTGATAGGATCTGGGGTCTACCCCAATGGCTGGGAATATGGTGCAAATGTGTTATTTTCTCTTTCAGGGACCAGTAAACTAAAGCGCTTATTCTGGTACCTGACATTAGTGATATTGGACAATGGAACCAAGGGGCAAACAGACTGGCCAGGAAGTCAGATTACTGAATAATCTAGCAAAATCATTCGTCCGGCACAGTGGTGCAGTTGGCAGCGCTGCTGCCGCACAGCACCAGAGACCCAGGTTCAATCCTGACTTCAGGTACTGTCTGTGTGGAGTTTACAGGTTCTCTCTGTGACTATGTGGCTTTCCACGAGTGCTCCAGTTTCCTGCCACACCCCGAAGACATGCAGCTTTGTTGGTTAATTGCAATTGTGGGGAATGGATAAGAAAGTGGGATAATCAGTGAATCGGTGATCAATGGCTGGTGTGGACTCAATGGGCCGAAGGGCCTGTTTCCATGCTGTATCTTTCATAAACCTCTCAAAGCAGCTTGGCATTCTCTTGGGTTTGTTTTCCACATCATACTTATCGGCAATGCCCTGAAGCAAGTTTTCCAAGTGTAGCTTTCTATGCTGCTGCTGAATGTTTATTGTGGCACTCCCAATAATATTCTGTTATGTATTATTGCATAATACAGCTCTTAATTAACCAGGAACTGTCAACCCCAACAACTGCTAGATAAGGGAGCTCGAAACTAATCCCGAGTTACTTTCTGATGGACTTCAAATAAACCAACAAGATAAATGGAGATTTTTGCACCAATTACTGGAGAAACCATTCACAATCAGACACAATGCAGAACGTGGAATAGATAAAATGATTAATATAAAATTCGTTGGCTGCTCGTTAACCTAATCATTACAAAACTTAAATGTTCTTCAATAGATGTACTGTTATTACTGCAGCATGAACAATGATCGAACTATTGATTGCTATTGGTTATTTCTAAACGTTTTCATGGAACGGCTTATTTGTATGAAGCATTTCACAAAAATGACCTTTTATAACTTAATCAATCATTTTGTCAATTTAAAATATTGACCCATTTTCTCTCCCCACAGATTATGTAAACCTGAACAATTCCTGCGTTTTTTTGTTTTATATCAAATTTACAGCATCTGCAGAGTTTTGCTCTGTATGAAGACTGAACACATTTCTGAGACAAGTTATCAATCCATCAATTGCTCCCTCAAAGCTCTTTGTTGGGCAGGACAGAAAAATAAAAATGAATGGATGAAAATTTAGAAAATAATTTGGTAAACAGAAGCCCTTTTGCTAACTACAAATTTATATAATGAATGAATGAATGAATGCCTTTTTATTGTCACTATACACATGTACAATGAGATTAAAAGCTGCTCCTACTCAGTGTAAAAACAAAAAGGGGGAGGGGGACTAAGGTGCACAGTTTCTGCGACGCTATGTACATATCTATAAAAGACAATGGATAAATAGAATTACAGTTACAGTACAAATTACAGTAGGTGGATAGATGAAGGTCCGGGGGTTAGGCTGTGAAGTCAGTGCATGTGTGAGTTCAGGGAGATAATGGATTTTGGAAAGAAACTGTTCGTGAGTCTATTCGTCCTTGTGCTGATGCACCTATAGCGCCTCCCTGAGGGCAGCAGGTTAAACAGGTCAAACGCAGGACGGGAGCTGTCCTTGATAATGTTCTTCGCCCTGCTGAGGCAGCGGGAGGTGTAAATGTCCATCAGAGAGGGGAGAGGGCAGCCGATAATCTTCTGTGCTGTCCTAACTACCCTCTGAAGCCTCTCCCTGTCTGCCATGGTGCAGCTGCCGTACCATGCTGTAATGCAGTATGCCAACATAGCCTTTAAAGTCACTGTGCAAAGCTTATCAAGCAAGAGTATACATGTAGTAAATTCAGTATACTAGAATGGAGTCTAGAATCATCATATAATGCATTAAATCTGTACAATGCATGAGGTGCATTTAGTGTCTTTGGCATGTAAAATGTTCACTGGTCATTTTTGTTTAAAAAGTTGCATCATTGTCAAAACTGTCAGTGTAAAATAGTTTCACAGGCATTCACTAGCTTCAGCTGGGTTCAGCAATCTATCAGCTTAGATGGCCACAATCACTGCAGTTTTCCCTCTACATGAATAAAATGGTCAGGACTATTTTTTTTCTATACTTATTTGTCCTGCATTCTCTCAAAAAGCGATTATATACAATTCAGAATATTACCTTTTGGAAAGCAGTTATGCATTCCCAAACCACTGCCATCCACACCTCCTTGTTTTCCAATACTTTAGGCTGCTCTCCTTTTACCACATGAATGTTATTGTCCACTCGCATACTGCGGCCTCTTCCTTTAATCAATATCACTTTGTTTCCCACGGGTGCTACTTCTAATTCAGCAGGATATCATACTTCAGTCACACAAAATGACAAGGACAGAAAAACAAGGCCTCATACAAATTGCACTTCCTTGGTTCAAACTCATCCTCGTGCCAAGCATGCAACTTACAACCTAGCGGTATCAGTCCGAAGAGCGTCTCGACCCAAAACTTCACCCATTCCTTCTCTCCAGAGATGCTGTCTGTCCCACTGAGTTACTCCAGCATTTTATACCCATCTTCGTTATGAACATTGATTTCTCTAATTTCATAACCCTTGCATTCCCCCTCTCTCTGTCCCTCCCCCACGTCATCCTGCTAGTTTCACTGTTTGTATTTCTTCATTATCACCTCTTCCACAGCCAACAATGGAACATTTTGGGCTCCACTTTTCTTGAGTCATCAGTCCCTCTCCCCTGACTCTCAGTCTGAAGAAAGGGTCTCAACTGGAAATGTCACCTGTTCTTTTTCTCCAGAGATGCTGCCTGACCCGCTGAGTTACTCCAGCATTGTGTCTATCTTCTACTCATTGTAAATATGTATTCAAGCACATTTTACTGAACACAGACATTGCTGAGTTGCATTACTAATACAAGCTTCTGACAAAAGATAAGATGTCATTGTTTATCCAATATGAAAGAGAGAAAAAACACGACTGAGAAATTTAATAACAACATAAAATTTAGAATCTAGAATTAACGAAATCTCAACTAATACTCTACTAGTTTGGGAATCTTGAATAGAGTCATAACGTCATGCAACATGGAAACAGGCCCTTCGGTCAACTTGTCCCGTCTACTCTAGTCCCACCTGCCTACGTTTGGCCCAAAACTTTCCAATCCTCACACCTGTCCATAATATAAACATCTGTACAAAATCTAGATTTAAATTCTACTGGGT
Source organism: Okamejei kenojei (assembly GCA_035221665.1). Lineage (NCBI taxonomy): Eukaryota > Metazoa > Chordata > Chondrichthyes > Rajiformes > Rajidae > Okamejei > Okamejei kenojei. The sequence continues at coordinate 16,850,393 of CM069169.1, read as the reverse complement.
AGTAAATATTTCACACAAATTTCTGTGCTTCTCAGCCTATCAATGCTGGATGCTAACTACTTTAGCAAAGTAAAAACAAACACACCAAACACATATTAAGCAGCAGATACATAATTTGATTAAAGGGGCCCTTCATCAGCTTCATTTCAATAATTGTCTTCAGAGATTTTCCTCTGCTTTTATTTAATTATTTCTTAATTTTGTCTGTGCTCTGCCCTGTCACTTCTTCAACCCTTGTATTTAGCCTCTGTCACTTCTTCAACCCTTGTATTTAGCCTATCTTGGAGACTGCGCTTCCACAAGGAAGATTCATGTGCTGTGCAGACAAGACCCATGCAGCTATCTGAAGTTACGCCACTTGCTTACCATGACACACATCATGCTATCCACAGGGCTGAACAAAGGGTCGAGTGGTTGAGCACTTCAAGATAGAAAGATATATTGCTGTCTACCATCCTGTACACATATACATACATATATATACATATATATACATATATATATATACATATACATATACATATACATATACATATATAATATCAAACACATGCAAACCATTTTGATCATACGGTGCAATAATCTTCAAGTTCTATGGTGAAACACTGAAGTATACAATTGGAATCAATTGGATTATAAATTACAGCACTAACAACTGGATAATCTCAAATTGAATCATTCCATTAAATGTAACTTTTTTTGCATTAAAACATTTAATGTTTGCTTTCTTTCTGTAGTTACAATTTGCAGTGACAATCACAGACATGCATTTACACATGGAAGGGGTGTGAATAATGGCAGGATGCAGGTGAATTAGACAGACAAAGACATGAGCAGTGTAGGAGAAAACAGATCTTAAATAAATCCTTAAAAACATAAAAGACTGCTTTGCGACTATATTCTCAAAATATTTCTGTAAACTGCCCTTGTGAAATGGAACTTTTCTACTGAGTTAGCAAAGATCAATACCAGAGTGATTAGTTTGCATTCAGAATCCACAGTTGTCTGCAATGGAAACGGATTAAACAATGGAAATATGTAAAATATTCCTCAGAAAAACATTACCTCACTGTTCTACCTTCAGAATTCCTTCTTAAAATAATGATAAAATAATAAATTAGCAAATTCAAACCAATGAAAATTTTCAATGTTCAAAAGGGAAAATCTTTACCTTCAGCATAAACAAATGAATGAAAAGCAATTGAATATCATAAAAAAAGGGTCAGGTAAAATTCTACGCAAGATATGAATTGCTTCAGTGTCATTTCAAGTAACCTATTTAATTCTAGAGACTGATAGAGTATTAATAGGCCATCTGAACAGGCTAATATCAAATGGGTTAAGTCTAGAGGAGTAGGCTGAAAGGTTTATATAAAGAAAGAAACCTACCGTCAGGGACTTCATCCGGTCTCTTTCGCTTCTCATACACAACAATGATGATCACCAGAATGATGATTTCTGCCACAACTCCCAGGAAGGGCCAGAGGGGTGCCAGGTGGCTGCGGACCCGCAGGAGAGTGGTGGCATAGCTATGCCCAAGGAAATTGGTGGCGTTGCACATGTAGTCGCCTGGATCATTCTCAATATGTAGATTCTTAATAATCAGTTCAGTGTAATTGTCTTTATTGCTGATCAAGTAACGCCCAGTGTCGTTATTCAACTCCTATCAGAGGACAGAAGAAACAATTTTGAAATGGATTAAAAATTTAACATGACCAATTTCTTTCATTCCAGAGAACAAAAGGCATCCCCACGTGCGTGATAAACAAAGTTGTAGAGGAACAAAGTGTTGTCCAGGTGCTTAGGAAATAAGCAGAATGCCAAAGCAATTATTTGTCTCAAATCTGAGTTCAATCTCATTTCTTTCTGGACATCAGTCACTGCCAAGTGTAGCCGGCAGCAGGAAGCCTCAGCCTGAATCCAGAAACTTAGCTCACACAAGGGTTAATGCACCTCTGATGCAGTGGACTGGGCACAAGTAGGAATATCAGCCCCTTTGTCCTTGTTGTCTAGTCTGACAGCTGTGGAATTCAATTTCAATTTACTCAAACTATGAACATTTGATCAAGATCTGTTGATTTCTTTAATTGCTTTGTCATCTATTCTGGAGCTCGCTATCAAAAGTATTACACAGCAATAATGCATAGACATGCTCGTTCATTCCAGGCTACTTGGTTTAGTTTAGAGATATAGAGTGGAATCACATACTCTGTGCCGCCCAGCGATCCCCGTACACTAACACTACCCTACACACTAGCATCCTACACACTTTATCTTTTACCTAAGCCAATTAACCTTCAGACCTGTACATGAAACACTAGGTCACAGGTATAAAGTACAAACTCCTTACAGACGGTATCCACAGTCAGGATTGGACCTGGGTCTCTGCCACCGTAAGGCAGCAACTCTACTGCTGCGCCACCGTGCTGCTCCTTACTAAGTCTATTTGAAGCAACAATAAAATTGCAGCTTTCCTTTGTGAATTCAGACATCCAACACTGGTTCCTTCACTGGCGTACCACCCTTTGTACAATTCACTTCTCTCTCCTATTTGCCCCACAGCATAACAGCAGATACAGTAACTGAGGTTTTTGCTTGAGTATCTTTAATATGTACTAGTCAAGCAACATTATTTCAAGTGAAGAACTTGAATTCAATTTAAAAGAAAATGACAAGCATTCCAAGCATGAGATTCAGCAAACCTGACTCACCACAAATTCATCTTTCACCTTCTTATGCCAGGTCCAAATAGGATAGGGATATCCAACAGATTTGCAGTATACAAGAGCATCTTGACCCTCATTCTTATTCTCACTTTTCTTGTGACCAGTGATTTCCGGGCGTGCTAGGACAAAAGACAATAAAATATTACAAGAGTACTGAAGGGATAGAACAAGCAGTTCAAAAGTCACAGCTTACTAATGCTTATGTAAACTACCAACTGATGGCCAAATTCTTAGCATCCATCCCCCCCCCCCCAATTTAAAACGTTGCTGACGTCAGTCCGTCATCTTACCTCATTGTTGATTTAACATTTATTTCAGCTTCAATGAGCAAAAGATGAACAGAATACACAATTTGAATAGCAATAGCTGATCTGTACCATGACCTTGGTTTGGCTTCCTTCCAACTCATTTGTCGAGAGATTATTTGCTTGAATAAATCAAATGTTATATTCAGAAACCTCACAGTCTCGAACGCTATCTTAAATGTTTCAGTTTCCTAACTGCATGCTTTCTTCAGTTACCAAGTAAGCCAATTCCAGACATCTATCTACAATGCAATTCTTTGCACCCTTGATCTACAGTTAACAAGTTTAATGAACAGTTTACTGATCATGTTCTCCTGCCCACTGAAAGGAAAATTCATTGGAACATGTATACTAAACAGTCAGCAAAGTGGTGGATGTATCACACCTCGCTACCACCTGTCCCTGAATGCCCACGGTCGCCTGTTACTGAATGCAGAGAGCACCTCAAGGCTGCGTGCTCAGCCCCCTGCTGTACTCACTCTATACTCATGACTGCGTAGCCGGTCATAGTGTGAACTCCATCATCAAGTTCGCTGACGACACCAGAGATGCCAACCCTAAATTTAGTTCACAGTAACATTCAACCCATTTGTCCGTAACAAATGGGGTTAAATGCATTTCTCTCCGTAACATACTCACTTGGGGTTGTTGCCGGCTATGCGCCTGCGCACTGGTGCAGATCAGCGGGCTGCCGGCGGGCGGGTGCGGCACATGCGCACTTGGCAAGGTTGCCGGCGGGTCTGCGCCTGCGCACTGGGTGGGGGTGGGGGGGAGGCCCGGTGATGGTGCTGCCGCGAGCGGCCGGCTGGCGGCAAGAAAGTGCCGCTGATCGCGCGGGCCGGCGCCGCCCGGGCTCTGGGCCGGGCGTGGCGTGGCTCGAAATGGCGCCAGGCCCAGCAACCTCCCCCCACTGCGCACGCGCGGCCACTGGGGCCCGGCAACCCTCCCCCACTGCGCACGCGCGGCCACTGGGGCCCGGCAACCCTCCCCCACTGCGCACGCGCGGCCACTGGGGCCCGGCAACCCTCCCCCACTGCGCACGCGCGGCCACTGGGGCCCGGCAACCCTCCCCAACTGCGCAGGCGCGGACACTAGGGCCCGGCAAAGTGCCGCTGATCGCGCGGGCCGGCAAACCGGGGACACATGGCGCCGGCGTTCACCACGGGAGGAACACCGGCGCGGCGGTGTTCCGTAACAGCATGTTTGGCTGCCGGAACACCGTAAAAAGGTTATTTCGCCGGGATAAAATACGGCGAATCCGGGACACTTGGCATCTCTGCGACACCACTGTTGTGGGACGTATCACTGATGGGGATGAGTCGGAGTACAGAAGAGAGGTCGAGCGACTGTCCATATGGTGCCAGCACAATAACCTGGCCCTCAACACCAGCAAAACCAAGGAACTGATTGTGGACTTTGGAAGGAGTAGGATGGAGACCCACAGTCCTGTTTATATCAACGGGTCGATGGTTGAAAGGGTCAAGAGCTTCAAATACCTGGGCGTGCACATCTGTGAAGATCTTTCCTGGTCCGAGAACACAGATGCAATTCTTAAGAAAGCTCATCAGCGCCTCTACTTCCCGAGAAGATTACGGAGAGTCAGTCTGTCAAGGAGGACTCTCTCTAACTTCTACAGGTGTACAGTAGAGAGCTTGCTGACTGGTTGCATCGTGGCTTGGTTCGGCAACTTGAGTGCCCTGGAGGGGAAAAGACTACAAAAAGTAGTAAACACTGCCCAGTCCATCATCGGCTCTGACCTTCCTTCCATCGAGGGGATCTACCACAGTCGCTCCCTCAAAAAGGCTGGCAGCATCATCAAGAACCCATACCACCCTGGCCACACACTCATCTCCTGCTACCTTTGGGTAGAAGGTACAGGAGCCTGAGAACTGCAACGACCTGGTTCAGGAATAGCTACTTCCCCACAGCCATCAGGATATTAAACCTGGCTCGGACAAAACTCTGAACATTAATATCCCTCCATCTGTTATTTGCACTTTATTAATTTATTAATTAATGTGTGTATTTAAGTATATAATTGTAGTCAATGCCTACTATGTTCTGTTGTGCTATGCAAAGAAAGAATTACATTGTCCTGTCAGGGACACACGACAATAAACTCTTTTGACTTGACTTGACCATGCTGACTGTGACACACATGGCCAGCTGGGGACAACAGCCAGGCATCAAGCAGCCCAGTTCTGAGGTCCTGCACCCCCCCCCCCGAATGACAGATGTTGATGAAACGCTAATCTATGGAACGTTTTTGCCTTCTGTCAATGTTGTGAAGCCACATTTAATAGACTTGATGTAGGGATTGCAGACTGTTGGAGGGAATTTTATGTTTAACCTTACCCCAAAACTGGCTTTCAGGTGGGGCCCCAGTTGCCCTCTTAATTACAGTTCAGGAACAAACACATTGAACATCTCGTAGAGCAATGGTGAGTTTCTCAAACAAGTCGGTTTATTCAAGGCCTTCACAGTACGCACTGTGAAACACTCTGCGAAAACCCAAATTATTTCAATGATTCCCAGCACCCACAGCATTTTTATGTTATCATGACTCAATGATTACATGTGGATTTTACATTTTAAAAATAATTCATTATTAATCAATGTCAGGACTCTGCATTGTTAAATGATGTAAACCTGTTTGGCACAACTTTGAATATAATAGTAGGCAGCTACTAATACTGAAGCACAAGTGATTATAGATCAACTGCTGTAATGGGGTGACATCATTCATATATGAGCTTTGGAGAGGTTCAAGTGAATATGGAGTTTTGAAATGGATCTGCTGGAGTATGAGGAACTATTGAGGCTTGGAAAGGATTAACTTACAGCCATATGGGCGGTGACCTAATTACATGCGTGCATGTAGTGGACTCTGCAGAACTGCACCAGAGCGGGAGAAAGCAGAGTGTTAGTGCCAGCAGCCTCCTTTCAAACTTGAACAGTGAGCAGATGTTGACAATATAAGACATAGGCTGGTGTCTTCTATCCGAGTAAAATTGTTAACTTTCACATGGCGTTTTACAATGCTAAATGTACCATGTGAAGCCGCTGATGCTGGGAATGTTGATACAAGTTGGGTATATTACTAACATATAATCCCTGACAATTGAAGCCATTTAAATTGTAGTTCAGCTGCAACACCTAAACCAATCCCAGTAACAGGAGATAAGTGTTCCAGAGCTATTTTACAACAATCCAGAAAGACATCCTCGCCTTTTCTTCTTGATGCTATTATTTTATTTCAGGAAATCTTATACTTTTCCAAACCACAAGTAGTATTCTACTTAGGATTTATACAATGCATGTATATACCTTTTTCTGGTTCTGCTGTATTATTTAATTGTTTTCAATTAATCTAAACTAACATTTTTCCAAAGTATTTTCTATGACATTTAAATGGACTGGCTGTTGTTTCTATGAATTTCTCCATTCCTTGAGGTAAATACTGCATGGATGTTTTAAGTATCTCTTATTTTGTTCCTCCTGCCGGCAATGATACTTGGGCCCTTTATTCTAAGTGGCTAGGAAAATGCAGCATTATTACTACTGAAAAAAGTGTTGCACAGAAAGGCAGTAGGCCTTTTTGATGCAACACTAATTCCTTTCTCTTCCCAAGGGTTTCTAGGGACTAAAGCAATCCAAGGGCAGTGAAGGAATTGTAAAGAAGATCATGTATGACGTTGATGAATGGCAGAGCAAGCTCAAAGGAGTGAATGATCTAATCCTGCTCCGATTTCTTATTTTAAAGCCTTAATTATGAGAACAGAATTATCTAACTTTACTTAAAAAGCAAATGAATTCCAATTCATCCATATTTCAACAACACTAAGACAGGAATTGCGGATGCCGGTTTAAATCGAAGATAGACACAAAAAGCTGGAGTAACTCAGTGGGTCGGACAACATCTCTGGCGAAAAGGAATAGGTGATGTTTCGGGTTGAGATCCTTCTTCTGTGACAGTTTAAAATGAATAAACCCGTCATCTATACTGACATAGTGTAAGCAAATAATTACAGATTCACATTGTTAAACATTGTAAATAGAATGTGAGCAAGACTAACACGGCTGGTGTTTATTGTCCATTCACAGGAATGAACTAGATAGTTTTGGACTAGATTCACTTGTATGAACATTTTCTCTATTCTAAAAGGCTTCAGTGTCATAACCAGTTTTTAAAATGAGGGCAGCTTTTGCTTCAAAGAACTGTCCCACTTTCACTAATTTCTATTTTAAAAACAGCAGAGGTGGGATATGAACACATCTCTGGATTGCTTGTGCCATAAATAACCTACTGCGGTTACTTCAAGATATCATTATTTTAGTTTAGACACAAAATGCTGGAGTAACTCAGCATCTCTGGGGAAAATAGTTGGCGTTTCAGATCGAGACTGAAGAAGGGTCTCGACCCGAGATGTGCGCACTCAGTAGGCCAAAGGGCCCGTTTCCATGCTGTATCTCTAAGCTAAAGATGATTCCCTTACAGCTCTTCATTAAATACAGCCAGAATTATTGTTTGCCTTTCCAAGAGACGAAAATCCCACGCACAGCTTGACACGAGTGAATTGCTTTAAGTAGTAAGAGCATTAAAATGGTATGAGATATAAAAGGCACTCCCTAGCATCCACACAGAAAACAGATTCAACTCATAAGTTATTAATAATTACTATCTGGCAGAGGGCTTCTGATTCCAAGCTGCAAGACTAGACCTCAAGGACAAGTGAAGGTAAAATCTGGACAAGCTGTTTCCTCACACTGCAATTTTTATCTCATTAAGTGTATCAAGTATCCATTTCTGTGGAGGGAATGGGCAGACAATGTTTTGCGTCGGGACCTTCCTGACCCAGAAAGTTGTAAGTCCATTTCCACCACGATGTCGCCTGACCCGCTGAGTTCTTCCAGCACTTTGCTTTGTGCTCAAGATTCCAGTATCTGCAGTTCCTTGTGTCTAAAGTCTCATATTGTTGATTTCAGAGTCAGTATTGACTAAAAGTGTTTCTGGAACTTTTAATATCATTTGTCACATACTTCTTCCCAGACGAATTATCTTGCACTTCACTTATATCTACATAGAAATACAGAAGAGAGTACTTAGCATGTCACGTGTAGGTGCTAACAAATCTAGAACTTTGATTCATTCCTGAAGTCGCGTGCTGTCTCTGTGGAGTTTGTACGTTCTCCCCATGTGCTTTTGACAGGTGCTCTCAATTATTCCCAAAAACATGCTGGCAAATGGCCACTATAAACGAATGTTTAGTGTAGGCAAGTAATACAATAAAAGGGGAGAGATTGGGTATGTATGAGGGAATAAGTTGCAGGGCAAAGGGAAATGGGACTGCTCTGATGGGAGACAGCATGGACTGGATGGGGTGAATGGCCTCTATGCCAAAGGAGGTAAACATTGATGCTAGTGTTTGTTTTACAAGAACTACCAATAACTAGGTTTCAATTGATGTTCAGAATATCCTTGCATTCTTCCCTTTATGTATTATAGCTAATGATAAATACATGGTTCTACGGAAGATGAACTTGTGAATGAAAATGTACGGAAGTATTCTACGGTATTTTTCAATTTCTGATCTAGAATTTGCTTCATATTATCAATATAATCCCTCTGCTCCGGCCCACATAATGGGAAGTCCTTTAATCATCAGCAACACCGATACCACACCCCATCCTTATGTAACATCCTCCCCACATTTCCACTGTGAACTCCTCAGTATCTGTCAATTTTAATCAAATCCCCACTCAAATGAAATTCTAGCATAGCCTGTCCCTCATAACCAATCTACCCATTCTAACTAATGGTCTTTTAAACCTTCTCCGAACCACTCCCAATGCTGTGGTCATGGTGGCGCAGCTGTAGTTGTTGCCTTACAGCGCCTACAGGTGCTGTCTGCGTGACACGGGGGTTTTCTCCAAGATCTTCGGTTTCCTCCTACACTCCAAAGATGTATAGGTTTGTAGGTTAATTGGCTTGGTAAATGTAAAAATTGTCTCTAGTGGGTGTAGGATGGTGTTAATGTGCGGGGATCACCGGTCGGCACGGACCCGGTGGACCAAGGGCCTGTTTCCGTGCTGTATCTCAAAACTAAACTAAACATCCTTCCTTGAATAAGGAGATCAAACTCCATGTGATCTCACCGATGTCCTTGATAACTAAAACAACTATTTTTGTATTCCTCTTGCAATAAGAGGTTATATACAGTTTTCTTTCTTAATTACTTGCTATTATGGATTACTAGCTGTTAGAAATCTGACTCCAGGTCCCACTGGATCTCAGGTCTCTCATCCTTCACCTTTGTTTCTTTATTTTAATTTTTTTTCCTGCCAAAACTTCATGACTTGCTGCAAAAAGCACCATTTTAGCCTTTGCCTAAATCATTTCATCTATATATCTAAGTGCTATGTAAGGTCTCCATTTGCCCGTTTCACTGCATGCCTTCCTGACTATCATTGTCTCACTGTACATTTCTCCATTTATATAAAGAGGAAGGAGTTGAGGTACTGAGTTACCTAGTACTGATCCCCATGATATACCGATCATTTCATGTTGCCAACAGAAGCTTTTGTGCTGATTTTTTTTCCAGTGGCACACAGATGATGTAGCTGGGTGATGAGACTTAAGCACAGCGGGAGAGGGGGAGTGCAATGAGTAATTACTTGGCATTCTCATAAAATGGAGACAGACTGTGTAGGAAGGAACTACAGATGCTGGTTTACACCAAATGCACAGAATGCACAAGATGCTGGAGTAACCCAGCGGGACAGGCAGCATCTCTGGATAGAAGGAATGGGTGATGTTTCGTGTCGAGACCCTCCTTCAGTCACCCATTCCTTCTATCCAGAAATGCTGCCTGTCCCGCTGGGTTACTTCAGCATTTTGCGTCTACCTTAAATGGAGACAGAGCCTACCTTTGACGTCAATTGTGGCATTGACTGGAGGTGAACTTTCAAATGTAAAGACGCATTGATATTCTCCAGAATTATCTGTTCTCGGTTTGAGAATCCTGGATTACAAAGAAGATAAAAAATGAGCAAAATATGATTAGATGAATTAAGTTCTTTGATTGTGTTAAATTAAATAAAAAAATCACCTTTACAAATATACTGGGTGTTCATCAGTGGCAGGACAACTCATATAAAACACGCGTGTATGTTTTAAGAAGGAATCACAAATGATTTTGAATATCTTTATGCCGCATCATGAATGTAGACTATGTTTCAAACATAGCTGTGCAGTAGGCTCTTTAATAAAATAACACAACCAATATTGACCAATGGACCTTTCAATGTCTGCACAACCACCCAGGATGCGCTCAATAAACTAACCTTCAGCTTGACCCATGAATCTTTAAAGGAATTTGATGTTGAACTTGACACTTTCTGGTCAAAAATATCAGATACTGTAATACACCCCCTTTGGCTGAAAGGTGTGATCTTTAGCATGGTCCCATATCACCACTCTTCCTCCTGTCAAGCTCCATAGCACCAAAGTGAACATCATTTACTACATTTTGGGGAGGATAAAAACAAATGGCTTGCAACTTATCATTACTATTCTTAATTACAATGGTTCTAGAACCCTAGTTTTATGAAGAGAAATGGTGTTTGACAAATTTGTTACACTTAATTGAAGATGTAACTTAGAGTAGCTGAGAGAGAACCAATTGATGGTCTGAAGAAGGGTCTCGACCCGAAACGTCGCCTATCTCCTTCGCTCCTTAGATGCTGCTGCACCCGCTGGTTTCGCCAGCCTTTTGTGTACCCTCGATTCTCCAGCATCTGCAGTTCCTTCTTTAACAATTGATGGTACATATGGATTTCCAAAAGAGTCCCAATGAAAGGTTACATGAGATTGAAAATAATGCCCACAGCACACCTTTAAGAATAAACACATTGTTAGATTGGCCATGCCAAACTAGACCTGGGGCTTCACCTATATTAATGACTTGGATGAAGGGACCAAGTGTATCACATCTAGGTTTGCTAACAATCAAGAGCAAGATAGAAAATAAAGTGAAAATAAAATGAAGAGAAAAGCAAGTTATAAGAGATTAAGAAAATGAACAAAAAGTTGGACAAGCAGAATGCAAGGTTATTCATTTTGGATGGTTATAGAACATTTTAAAATTGAATTAAATATTAAATACTGATGTGCAGATAAGTCTGGACTCTCGTGTACAGGCACAAAGTTACAGCAGAATAGGCAAGGCAAATGCTCATTTGTCTTCATAGTAAAGGGAGAAGGAGTGCAAACATGAAAGGAGAATCAAAAGGAAGAGAAATTCAAATTTTGTTCTCCCCATTTAAGAAAAGATGTACTTGCCCTTTAAATGTTATATGACTCGATACACCAGATTGCTTGACCGTGCCCTTAAAATGCACTCTTATCTCATTTCTATTTATATCACTTTGGGAATGGAAAAAATAGCCCCTACTGACTTCATAAGAACCAACATCTTAACATCTGCAGCATGAAGATGCCACTGCTAGATTGAGTCACTAAAATAAACAGTCAAGTATTTGGACTAATACAGATGATATGCTGGCACGTATATGTGATATTTCTGGGTGAGGAACTATTTGGCAAATAAAATTGGCCTTTTAAAAAGCCCAATAAGTAGAATTAAAATTTTAAAGAGATAACTCAACCACATTAGCAATAACTTATGTTAAAGTATTTGGTTAATTGTGAAGGTAGACAAAAATTAGATGGTTAATTATGAAAATGTTTTTTTAACAGAAGAATTTTATTGAATTTAGTTTCCCTCTTCCCTTTTTGTGAAATGCTCCATTCTGTTCATTATATTTACTTAAAAAATGGTAAAATAGGTAACGGCAACTTTTCCACAAATTTATGTTACCAGAAAAAAACCCAGCCTATGACACTGAATGCAGTTATTGACTGGAGACATGATTACTGCCATAAGGTCGCTCAATGAGGCTGTTCACAACCCTTTTCTCAAAAGTATCGAAAGATGGTTAATAAACACTGGCCTATTTGTTCTCGGTGTACATGTGACAGACAGATGGAAAGACAGAAGAGAGAAAGTTTCTCCGGGTCACGAGCAACAATGCTTTTGCACAGATGATCACGTGGATTATAGCACCATTTGTCATCGTGCAAAAGCAAATGTCTGACTGCACCTCAGATCACCACAATGGCTTCATTTGCCATTGACAAAAGTAGTTAAATTAGGTTTGAAAACGGTATAGGGCAGATTCAATATACAAATTTCTTAACAATGGTATAATGTATCCAATCATTGAATTTACTCCACTGGACTTAATGCGAATGAGATAGTGCCCCATAACTTTACAGACATCCAGAGGCAGTTGACAAAGCTTATTTACTCGCACCTTTTAAAATTCCAAAAGTTGATACTCGATTACACAAGCCTAAAAATATAGTTCTCACTTGTATTCAGTGCTGTTTGCGGCAGAGTTCCTGGTCCCAGTAATCTCTTCTCCGTCTTTAATCCAGTAACTGCCATTGCAGGGACTTGATGTCAAAGTCAGGTTACAATACAGGTTGATTTCTGTGTTTGAAGGCCTTAAAATAACTTCTTCAGTCGAATGGATCTTTGGCTCTGAAATGCACAGAGCAAAAATAGAGGTTGTTAGTTAATGTGATGCCAGTTCACAGCAAAAAACAGATGCAGCCAACTCTCAGTCACCAACCACTCGGAAATACAACTCTCTCTCGCTGGGTTTTTTCACTTACAACACTGCTATTAACACAAAAACTGTGCCCACAGCTGACTAATAGCAAAGTAGCAAACACTATTCTCTACAAAAACCCTAATTGCCTCGCAAATTCACTCAATGTGGTTTAGAGCACAATTCAGTGAGATTGTAAAAGACTTGAGATGACTGACAAGTTTGTTGCTGACAAGTTCAAGGTTATTTGCTGTCGCTCTATCTGGCTACAAATCTGGAGAAAATTGTTTTGTGAAAATGCTGACGCAAATGGAATGCACGGTGGAACGCCAGCATCATCACGACATGACATGTCAGGCTGGCTTAGCTGCAAGCCAAGTCTGCACTTGGCAATGCTGAAATGTGATAATACAGATAAAAAGACAGGACTAGGCAATTCTGTGTATTGTGAATTTACTATCGACCACTACTATTAATTTAGCCCTGTGCGAGTAGAAAATGGCAGTTTAGAATAAGTGGAATTCCATGCATAAAACTCATTCTATGGGTTATATAAAGAAATGCTTCCATTACTGATTATTTAATTAATTCCCGTGCACCTGTCTGTAAATCTACTCTCTATTCTCAAAAGAGTTAAGTGATAAGTTAGCAGGATCTGTCCGGTAATGGTTAGGGTCTCAGGCAGGTTTAAATCAGGTGACAATGAGAACTGATTTAGTTAAAAAAAAAAAATTAAAAAAAAATCGATAGGCCCAATGAATAGAATTATTTGAAATTGGAAAATTAAATGATAGAATGAACAATGAAAACCAATTCACAAAATAAATATGGTGCAGGCAGAATACTAAACACCTCACCTGCACTGTACATTTATTACAACATCCACAATCAAATCCTGGCAACATATACGCAAATGTCCTACTTTCAATCTAGGAGAACTTGTACCTTCCGAAGAGTTCATCAAGGACCATACTGGAAGTTGGACAATTTTATACTGGACAATTTTTTTTAAGCATTTATCAAGCCAATTAACCTACAAACCTGTCCGTCTTTGGAATGTGGGTGGATACCGAAGATCTCGGAGAAAACCCACGCAGATCACGGTAAGAACGTACAAACTCCGTACAGACAGCGCCCGTAGTCGGGATTGAACCCAGGTCTCCGGCGCTGCATTTTGCTGTAAGACAGCAATTCTACTGCTGCGCCATGGTGAACTTCTAGTTCAATAAGCTGGAACTAGGGATTTTAAACCCCCCCCAAAATATTAAAGATGCCATCAATTTTGGGATGTTTTTTGCCGAGTATAGTCTACACTCTACATGATTGGTTGCTAAACTGAACTTGAACCCAATTAGCCAACCCAAATCCAAAGGCTACGCACTGGGTTTGGGGTCAGGTGCACATCCAGATAAAACACTGGGGTCTGGGTTCGGCCATGCCAGACCCAGACTGGATCAGTATTTTATTCAGGATAAGTTTCTCAGTATTACTACATATGCCCTCTGTTCATCCTCAAATAGACCATTAGTATGTTGCAAAATAACATTGCAAAAGGAACTCAGAAGGTCAGACAGCATCTATGGAGGTAGAGGGAAGGTGATTGATGATCCCTCTCCCTCCACAGATGAAGCCCGACCCGCTGTGTTCCTCCAGCAGTTTGTTTTTTGCTCCATGTTGCCAGTCTCGGACATCTTCAATTGCATATTTCAGAATGTTACAATCGTATTCCACAATTTATTAAAGGAGTGCTTTCACAGAAAACATGGTAAATAGTAAAGGCTCGGTAAAATGTATGGTGCTAATTTTTGGTACAGCATATTCCAAAAGGTATAGAGCAGTATGTTATTCACCAATGTGAAAAAATAGATTTGGAAATCAAGGCACCCTAAAGATTCAGTCGTGTTAAGGAGAAAATTTGCAACCAAGGCATGGATAAATCAAGGAATACCTACATTCACACAATGACTGGGTCAGGTATGGGATAAAATTCTACGTATTCGGGTCTGGTTTTATTTTCCCGAGCATATCTTTAATCTGACACTGCTATATGTCAGCTGCAAAATCCAATGCAGACACATAAATCCAATTACGCTAATGAAAAAACTTCAGCTACATTTGAGATTAGTAAACTGTTTACTACATTTGAGTGTCAGTTTGCTTTCTCTGTAAAAAAATGTGAAGAGTACGAGCTAATGAGTCTCCACTGGTGTTGATCATGAGGACTCAAATGCTTAAAGCTGTACCTTTTTTTTTTACTATTTCATGCAAGTCTATTATTATTTTTAACCAATGTCCTTTGGATATCACCAAAATTGTTAATGTCATGTCACTGAAAATTCAGCTTTTAAAGAGCTTATGACCTTCAATCCACTCTTTGACAAAGATAACCTACTTCTTCTACCTGCAGAAACTATTTTACCTTCCTCAACATAAGGGCTGGTCCCGCCTTTAAAAGCTTTCTATAATCATCTCCAGGCATATCCATACCAACACATTAGTAAACGGCTTTCTGCTTAACCTTGCCTCTCCTTCTACCAACATTCAGTTGCTTGTTTCTTTTTCAGCAGGCTTGTAACTCCCGTTTTGTTGATCCACGAATTCCCCTCTCCCAACAGCACTGTTCAACCTCCACCTTAACACAACTTTGTCATCCCTTTCTGGAAATACATTTACAAGTATCAATCCCCTACGCCCATATCTCCTTCAACCTGACCACATTCACGTCAGTCTTTCTCCTTGCCATTGGAATCCTAGTTAAGTCTGCATGCTAACATTCTCTTCCGAAAGAATTGTGTCCAGTTTTGGTCCCCTAATTTGAGGAAGGACATCCTTATGATTGAGGCAGTGCAGCATAGGTTCACGGGTTTGATCCCTGGGATGGAGGGACTGTCATATTAGGAAAGATTGAAAACACTAGGCTTGTATTCACTAGAGTTTAGAAGGATGAGGAGGGATCTGATAGAAACATATAAAATTATAAAAGGACTGGACAAGCTAGATGCAGGAACAATGTTCCCAATGTTGGGCGAGTCCAGAACCAGGGGCCACAGTCTTAGAATAAAGGAAAAGCCATTTAAGACTGAGGTGAGAAAAAACTTTTTCACCCAGAGAGTTGTGAAATTGTGGAATTCCCTGCCACAGAGGGCAGTGGAGGCCAAGTCCGGAAGTGGCGGCGCTGCCTTGCAGCTGCGGCTCATCTGCAGTCCGTTTGTCTTTTCTGTTTTTGTTTTTTTCCTGTCCCGTTTTTACAGTTTATTTCAGTTTATTTAGTTATGTATGTGTGGGGTGGTGGGTGTAACATGGTTTTTGACTCTTCCTTCGGGGGGATGCGCCCTTTCCTGCCGTCTCCCCCGTCTCCGTGTCGGTCTGCGCTGAGGCCTATCGCGGAGCTGGCGGCCTCCAACTGCGACCGACCTTCAGGCTGCGGAGGCAGAGCCTGGAGTTACCAACACGAGACTGGCCGACTTCGGGGCTGCGGTTGCGGGGCAACCCAACTTCCGACCCGACTCTGGAGCCTCGGAGGCTCGGCCGCGGGCCAGTGGACGACATCTTCGGGAGCTCGAGTTCTGTTTTCCGATGCTCCCGCAACTACAGCTGCGTCCGCTGGACTGGAGGGCGGCAGCTTCGACTGTCCCGGGCCACGGAGTTTGAACCGGCCCGTTTGCAGAGCACGGATTCAGCCGTGGGACTTACCTACCATCACCCGGTGGGGCCACAACATTGGAGGCTTGGATTGCCTCCTCCTGCACCTATTTTCTATGTTTCTATGAAATATCTCAAATCAGTCCTCAATAAAGACCACTTCACAGCAATCTTCTGCCAGCGTGATAGCACCCTGGGGAGTGTGGTATAACGATGAAACCTTGGGGGACAGGCAAATAGTTCCCCGAAAGTGGTGTCAGAAGTAGATGGGATGGTCAAGGCAGCTTTTTGTACATTAGCCTTCATCAGTCAGGGTGTTGAGGGGGTATTGTATAGAAGTTGGGACACTGTTACAGTTGTACAATACACTGGTGAGTCCACACTTGGAGTACTGAATAAAGCTATTCAGTTTTGGTTATCTTGCTGTAGGAAGGATGTCAGTAAGCAGGAATGAGTGTAGAGATTAACATGGATATTGTCAGGACCTGAGGGGCTGAGCTATAGGGAGAGGTTGGGCAGGCTAGGACTTTATTCCTTGGAGCGCAGGAGACTAAAGGGTAATCTTATAGAGGTCTATAAAATCATGAGGGGAATAGATAGGGTGAATGCCCAGGATAAGGGAATCAAAAACAAAAGAACATATGTTTACAATGAGAGGGGCAAGATTTAATACGCATCTGGGTGGCAACTTTTTAACTCAGAGGGTGGTGGGTGCGGGGAACGAGCTGTCTGAGAAAGTAGTTGAGTCAGATACTATAACAGCATTTAAAAGACACTTGGACAGGTACATGTATTTGTACACATGACTCTGTATTTTATACTCTAATCCCCCTTTCCATTGAAATTAAATATTGAATCTTCTGACCCATGAAAAGCAGGAGGGGAACACATTGCCAGGGTCAGTCAGAAAAGCAGCAATAAGTCAAAACTGTAATAAAATCTCCCTTCACCACATATTTTCACAAACGAGTCAAAATCTAATAGAAAGAAGCTTGAATCTTTAAAAAAAAATCTTTAAAAAAAAAAAATTAAAAAAATCACGACCTTTTAAAATTAATTGTAGAGATTATCTTGTGCCCATTCATAACCATTTTGCAAGATTATCTGCCTGGCATAACGGACTGCAAGGACAGTAAACTATCCATCCCAATTCTGACCATTCATGAGTCAAGCACTGTCTCAACTGGCATCGCTTCAATGGAATGGAAGTTAAACCTCCAAAGTGTTTTCTTTGACCTGCACATTGCCTTGAAAAATAAGTTAATTTCAATCATGAATACAATGTTTTAAATATTTCAGTCTTGTTTGTTGAAATTTCCAACGCAATAAAAAAAATAGAAGAAATGAGGTCAGATTTCCACCCCTCTCATCTCAGGAGCAAAGTTAGAGGTCTTCCATCTATCTTTCTCTGTATCAGTTTATGTTTAGAACATTTTTTTCCTTCTGCACATTAAAAAATGTTTTTTTCCACACGGGGGTCTACAGGAATATGTTGAAAAGATCCTAAATCAAAATGGCCTAAGACTACATAATACTTGACAGCCCAAATAACGAATAAAGGAAACTCAGTACAACTTAGATTGCTGAACTTTAAATGGTCAAAGGAAGAATATTCAGTTTAAGGATAAGGGGGAAGTCTTTTAGGACCGAGATGAGAAAATCATTTTTCACACAGAGAGTGGTGAATCTGTGGAATTCTCTGCCACAGAAGGTAGGTGAGGCCAGTTCGTTGGCTATATTTAAGAGGGAGTTAGATATGGCCCTTGTGGCTAAAGGGATCAGGGGGTATGGAGAGAAGGCAGGTACGGGATACTGAGTTGGATGATCAGCCATGATCATATTGAATGTCGGTGCAGGCTCAAAAGGCCGAATGGCCTACTCCTACACCTATTTTCTATGTTTCTATGTTTTTTTAAATGATTAGCAGACTTCACTTTGTTTTAAGAAGTATGATGAATAAAATCTTTATGTTGGTCTTAGTTGGTTAACATTTTCAATGCTGTGCATTTGCACAATGATAAAATGATATTAGCTCTAAGGGTTATTAGTTAGTAGAAATAGTCATTCAGAAACCATGCAAATCTTGGGCTCAAAACATCTTCTCCATACTCTCAATGAATTCATCTACACACAGCAAACCTCATGTTTATGGCTTTAAAAAGAAACTTTGTAAAATTGGAATATATGCCCTTCAGCAAACTGCATTTAGCATCACTGCAATTCCATTTAAATTGAAATAACTGCTATATTTGTAATGTCAACTTTTATAAGGTTCAAAATATGGCTAGCTAGTAAAATACACCATAAAATATTTAATATTCTATTACTTGGATTATGAGCGCACGAAATCTAATCAGTACCAGGGTTCAGTATCAAAAATAATTGTAAAACCGCTGTCCTGCACCATTTTGTAATGCCCCGCAGTTGCAGATGCCAATTAGCAGGCGGAGCATCTCTCTTTGCAGTTCGCTATGCCATCTGTTTCGTATCCAGCAAACAGTAAAAATAAAACTTCACATGCACACCCACGCAGGCATTCATCAGCACTCTAGCGGCTGCCATGATTGCTTCAAAAGAAAATTGATCTGGTTAGCAGCTTTGTGTCCCAAGCACTAAAAGGTTCAATACAATGATCGATTAAACACACAACTGCTCAGGCTACAGGGCTCACAATGTTCATGGGGAAAGTCAGGAAGAGGAGGGGGTGGGGGTGGGGGGGAGGGGTTACGTAGATGGCAAGGGATTTATGGGACACACACATTACAATACATACTACACGATTAATACGGAACTCTGCGGAGTAGTATGGCTTCAATACTGCTTTTTTTCTAATGGAAGTTATTCACAAACTAGAGGCATCATGAGGGGGATGGCAACACAAGGTACAATAATCCAGGCATTTCTGGACGATTAAATGGGAGTGCAGGTCTACAACATTGTAAATGAGGAGGGTGGTGGGGAAGAATTAAGTAGAGACAAGAGGAAAGGAGCAAGGTCTCAATGACCAGCAGGAACTACTAATGGTACTACTATATGCAGTACTCACTTGGTAGGATGTCAACAATGGCCTGGGCTCGTATCCAGGTAATGGCTGGATTTTGTCGGAGGTCGTTCCGCCTGGGGTCGTTGCTGGCCCTGCACTCATAAGTCCCCGTATCTTCCAGGGCCAACCTAGTGACACGCAGCACACTCACTCCATTGCTGCCGTAAGCCATGTTTATTGAAACCCGTCGCTTCCGAGCACCATTCCATAGTTGTATGAACGAGTCGCCCCTGTTGACCTCAGCGTACCACCACTGGATTTCGGGTGTGGGGTTCCCTACCACGTCACAGTACAGCTCAAAGGTATCTCCTGTCAGCTTAGTTTCTGACAAGGGTGACTTGACAAACCCAGCTGGAGGGAGGGTAGTAGAAATGTAGTGATAGAGCAATCAAAGCAGCCCTAAACTCTGAGAATAGTCTTAACTGTAGACATATAAACAGAAATTGTTCATTTCTACATTAGCTTAGAAAACAATACTAGAAAAGAACAGTGTATATAATTCAAAGAAAATCACAATATTAGGTACAGACATGGAAAAAGGGTGCATACAAAAAGTGGAGTATGGAATTTTAATTAATTGTAGGGTCAAACTGTCCTCAAAGAATTTGTTAGGAATCATTAAGAAAAGGACAGGCAATCTGAAGAATTGCACAGGACACAAATAATGTAGAAATGGCCAGGGATTTTTTTGGAATTTTTAGAAATTTATGATATGTGCAAAAATTTAAAGAACAACAGGGCAAATAGTTTGTTGCGCTCTGTGTAACTGGCCATTTGAGATATATTGGAAATTCAATCACCTAGCTAGTATTAGCTGACATGGATCCTTACCAATCAATACCCAAAAAAGAGCTTTTTGGACTGTTGAAGCCACTTTACGTGACTGGAAATACATCCAGAGCTGGAAAGTCCACTAACTTTCTCATAATAACTAACTAATAATCTTAAACTCCACAAAGTATACCCAACTCCATTATACCTCAACATCACAGAACAGTCATAAATAAATCACTTGATTCATTTTATTGCACTGGGAAATCTAGTTAGAAGCAGTCATCTTACTGATTATCAACAAACTGAAAAGAGAGAATGCAAATCTCAAGGAACAATTCAATTTTGCCTGCCATAAATTGGTTTGAATAGATTCCTACATATTTTAGCACTTGCAAAATTCACAAAACACAACCACAGCCATGTACACAAATAAATTGTAATTAAAATCAAAATAACAAATGCCAAGGGTCCTTTTCTAAACATTTATTTCAGTTTTTAAACAATCTCAATTGTTAATCAAGCTTTTATTCAAGCAATATACTTTGAAACTCTTAGATAAATAGAAATCATAGCCAATATATCTAAAGGGATACATTGAAGTGCATTTCTGAATAGAGTTCAACTACCAATTAGCAGATTAAAAAAAACTGGCATTCAGTAATTGACATGAGAAATATCACTGGCACATTTATACCCTTAAGTTGGTTATATTGAAAAATAGACCGAAACTAATTGAATTTATTGTCTCAGTTTTAAATTTCTCATTATTCACATATTTCTCCATAACCTCCATATTTTTCACTATTCATACTTTAAAAATCCTCAGACTTCTGCATATCTCTAATTCTGGACACTTACACTTTCAACTTTTAATTACTTCATCATGCTGGCATATTGCAACGGTTGGGGCCCGACATTTTGGAATCCCCTCTGTAAATCTCAAATCTTTCTCTATTCAGATACTTGTTAAAACAGCAACCATTCACTCTAATATCTCCATTTGGTTCTCTATTAAATGTAGTTTTACCAACTTACTTGCATGTTCTTGTTATCAATGATAATATCATTTATGCCAGAGCTGAGCGTTGAAATGTTGAACCATGTCATGCAATTGTTTGCAATCTACGGGATCAGCCTTACTGGCACAGAATAGACAATTCTTAACTATGCCACATCTAGCCGAGGAGGCAGTAGAAAAAACATATACAAGACTTTTAGTAATCCTAGTGACAAAATATCACTTGTATGGAAGTTGGACTGGCCGCTCGATTGGATCATAACAGCAGAAGAAGAATATAGAAAAGATGTACGTCATTTTAGCATTATAAAGGTGTACATCAAGAATGTACATTATATTAGTAAATTCATACTAACGTATGAAGAACAGAAAAGGGTGTACATTAATCATAGCTGATCAGAGACCCAAACCCAAATACTGGATTTGCATTATTTCTCGCTACCTTGAATTGACAAAATTCAAGGTTAAAAATGAACTAACAATTTATAAACACAAACACTTCAGATTATTAGTACTACCTCCTGATATTACCCATGGAAGGACTGAATCTCATTTTATGTTTATGTCTTCTAGTCCTTGTGTAATATTTTACCTTTCAATTAAATCGGCCCTCGAAGCTACAAACATTTGTGGTTCAGAAACATAGGTATTTAACCAAAAGAACATTATTTTGATATATCAACCTCAGCATCCAATGTAACAGAGAGAAACTTTAAATAATGAATTTGAAGGCTAGATCAGTTTGCAAAGTGAAGGGCCTACTATATGTGCACGTCTTGGCTGTTGTGTACCAACAGAAAAATACTAACCTTTCTGCCATTTTAAGAGCACAATTTGCCAGTCACATCACACTGCAACAGCTTATAAGCACACAGACTTTATATGTAAACTCACATGTTTGATGCAAAGTCAAGATGTCCTGCAGTTGATTAATAGCGTCAAAGAGTGATACGGTGTGGAAATAGGCCCTTCAGTCCAATTTGCCCACACCGGCCAACATGTCCCAGCTACACTAATCCCGCCTGCCTGTGTTTGGTCCATATCCCTATAAACCTGCCCGATTCATGCACCTGTCTAACTGTTTCTTAAATGTTGTGATAGATCAACTACCTCCTCTGGCAGCTTGTTCCATACACCCACCACCCTCCATGTGTAAACGTTACCCATCAGATTCCTATTAAATCTTTTCCCCTTCACCTTAAACCTATGTCCTCTGCTCCTCGATTCACCTACTTTGGGCAAGAGACTGTGTATCTACCTGATCTGTTCTTCTCATCATGTACGATTACTAAGATGAACGAATCCATAGTTACTAGATGTCAGAAATCCATCTGAACTGACATCTGCCAGCAATCCATGTGAGATGCCAGAGATTGCTGGATCTTAGATATCAAATTTAAGGTCAGCATAGAAAGCAAATGTTTTGCTTGTCAAAATCCAGCCCAACACGCCTAAATAAAACACAGACTTCCCATTAACAACATAAAAAACACGGACAGTGTGATAGGAAAGAGTATTTGAATGAGAAAAGATGGACTACTGTAATTGCATGAGGCCCCAGAGAGATTGTACCTGGTATTTGTGGACACAGCTTGGTGTCCATACATAAGAGATATAGGCGTACACAAATTTGATTCCTGATATGGAAGGTGTAGGAAAAACTGCAGATGCTGGTTTAAACTGAAGATAGACGCAAAAAGCTGGAGTAAGTCAGCGGGTCAGACAGCATCTCTGGAGAAAATGAGGAGACGTTTCAGGTCGAGACTCTTCTTCAGACCTGCTGAGTTCCTCCAGCTTTTTGTCTCTATCCTGATAAGGGAGGTTTGGATACTCTGTTTACTTAGAAATATGAGAGATAATCTCAATAAAATGGGATTTGACATGGCAGATTCAAAATTGATGCTTCGACTGGCTAGGGTGTCAAGCCTTAAATTAAGGGATCAGCTTTGAATCCTTTATCAGGGTATTTAATCATCGGAATTTTTTACCCAAGATGACTGTAAGGCTTAGAGCACATGTTCAATACAGAAGGAAATAGATTTTTAAATGTTATGGGAATTAAGGGATATGGGATCAGTACAAGCACAAGGCAGTGAGATAAAAGGTGAGCTTTGACCATGTTGAACAAGCAAGTAGTTACCAGGAATTGAATGGCTCGCTACACTCCCTCTCTTATGTTACATTCTTAACTTGGTTTCATGCTACACCCAAGGTTCAAAAATATCCAAACCAGAAACAAGTCACATGAATCTGATCCATCAAATTCAATTCCCGATTCATTCTGAGTTAACTGCAGAGGTTCTGCAGTAACAAGAATCAGCAAAAAAAAAAAAATCTAGTTCCATAGATAAAATGAGCAGTGAAGAAATAAAACCCAGCTAAGTTACCCAACCCGACTGGAGCTCAGAAAACCTTCTAATTGTCTCTGCAATTATTTATTTTGCCATTAACTCACAGCTACAAAGGTAGCAAGAAAAACTAGGCATTCAGAAGATTAGGCATTCTTCATTAATCCATCAAGCAGAGAAACATGGAGATGGGGGGGGGGGGGGGGGGGGGGGGGGGGGGGGGGGGGGGGGAAGAGATAAAAAGTAAGTTGCAAGGGCAGTCTGTCCAGGCGACGTCATGTCCACTTCTCGAAGACTGGAGTTCAAATAGATATTTGGTGCAGTGTCAAAGATTATCTGCGTCAATCTTATGCCAGACCTAACTTGACACTACATAATGCTGACACGAACTGCATACAAATTATTGCAGCTTCTTTGGATTAAAATAAAATTGTGCTTTGCAGCTCAATGAAACCACGGACAGCTCATTTCTGTGAGAAATGAGCAGAGTATCTGGGAATGTTACTTTTCTACAAACCTCTTTAATAAGGATTTGGCAATAATTTGATAATATTTAAACCAAACAAAATCACTAATTAATAGATACGTCTGATTTTCCCATCAGTAATCATATAAGCAGATTTATTTTGTGTTAAGGATACAAGTGAACATGCACTGCATTTAAAATGGATAATAATTTTGAATCTATCCTACACAATACCATCCATTCAGTACGGCAAACTCTGTTGAAAGTTGCAGTTAGTGATAAATCTGCATTGCTGCTTTTGTCCTAGATTCCTTGTTCAAAGGCCGTTTAAACAATCTGACTTGACGGAAAAAATTATACCACCTCAAAGGCACAAAGATCAATGCAACTATACTTCCATCCAGTGTGTCCTGAACAGTCATCTGTAGTTCCTTCCTACACAGTCAAGTATTTTGTTTTTTCCATGCAGACATTTTTAAATTAGGCTTCCAATGAACTCAATTGAAAGAAACCTTCAAATTTGGTACAACATGAATTAATGACCCTACAAACATAATTTTCTCCTTACTTTTAGCAAGATGTTTCTTCTCATTTTCTCCCAAAAAAGGAGTGTTCACAAGGTTAATGAACTGTAACCATTGCTATAACAAAAATACTGCATCCAACTTTGCCCCAGTAAGCTATCACAAACTACAATGTGATACTGGACTAATCTTAATTTAATTAATTTTTAAAAGAGAAAAGATTGGCCTAGATTCCCCCCCCCAATCCCCCTCCACACAATATGTAGCACTAAACCTCTTGCCTCAAGTGACTGATGAGCTCACGAGTGAGGCAAGTACTATCCATTGAGAAATGGTTGGGAAATCATTTCTTGAATAATGACGATTCTCCAAAAGTGAAGCACTACTTAATCTCTAATTGTTATAAATTAATTCCCCTCTGGTTACATCTATATCAAGCAAGAACACTACTTTTGTGCAAAAGTGCTACGGTATTGAATAAGCTTGCTCTACGTAACATTGTCTTTGTGCTTCCAATACTGCGAGGCTTCTCAGAGAGCTAAAAGCTGTTTCGGCAAGTGTGAATCCTGTTTATAGTTGGCACATAAGAAGCATTGTCCTTTTATGGTAATTGTAAGCACCTTAAGTATACTTCTAATACTGGCTTGTACAGCCAGCCAGAGATAAATGCCTGAGACATGAGGTAGATCTAAAGTGACGACACCAGCTTTAACATACTAACACTAAATAATGTGGAATTCATCATCCAAACTACAGAATTAGTTTCAAGAACTTAGCTTGTGTCCTAGCAAACTGCCGGTGTATCCTAAAACCCCCCCACAAATTACCATTTTGTTCAAAGTATGGATCCAAATGAGCAAATCCCTATATTTTATTTACACTAACGATGGTGAAAATCCCAATTTAAATAAAAATCTGAACAAATCTCATAAATATTCATGTTGCCTCCAACTCCCACGTCTATGAAACACTGGTGTGAACAAATAACATTTCTGATGTTTCTTAAGTAAAAGACTAAAGACACTGGAGGGTGTGTATGTAATTGAAGCTACTTGAAATACTCATTGGATCTGTTAGCATGTGAGCAGATAGAAATGGAGCAAAGGCTTCAGCACAATATTTCATCAGAACCATGAAAGATTGGAGAAAACAGAGGGAGACAGAAGGAGGAACTGAGAAAACAGAAATAAAAGTGTGACAGAATGAGTTGGGTAGGAAAGATTAAGTAACAAATGGGTTTAAAATAAAAGCAGGAAGAGCTGTTGCTTCAGCCAATTCAGGTTAAACCCTGACCTCCATTCTGTATGGGTGGAGTTTGCATGACCTTCCTGTGATGGTGTGGGCATCTTCTAGGTGCTCTGGTTTTCTCCCATTTCCCAAAAATGCAGGTGGATAGGTTAATTGCCCACTCGTTACCACCGCCTCTTTTCCATGCTCCATGAACCTTTGGAGTTCTGATTTTTACATTATCAGTAGTGTTATATTTACATCAACAACAGTAAAAGTTCATGGCAAGTTCAAATTAAATTACATTTTTTTGAAATAGCTACATGTACTAGATGAACCAGAAAGATCATCCAATAAGCCTGGAAGCTGAATGCACATCACCATGGATGCTTGGTATATCATTTCTAATAGCAAAGGGTTTTCAACCACAATGTAAATGATGCCTTGAATGCAAATGGAAATGTTGGAAACTATACTGCAGTATAGTTTTCAAAACTAAAACTAAAGCTAATGGACTAAAACGAACACATAAAATAGCATCCTTCCATATCATATGGAAACAGAGGGGGAAATGGCAAAGTGACTGATGATTTCTTTCCTAAACATCACTGCAATTATTGTAAAGATGTATATAACAACAAAACTACCCTAAAGGGAATCGAGCTAAACAAAAGGGAAAACTAAATTGTGTAGGAAGGAACTGTAGATGCTGGTTTAAACCAAGGATAGACACAAAAAGCTGGAGTAACTCAGCGGGTCAGACAGCATCTCTGGAGGAAAGGAATAGGTGACCGAAACATCACCTATTCCTTTTGTTCAGAGATGCTGTCTGATCCGCTGTGTTACTCCAGCTTTTTGGGTCTATCTTTGGAGAACTAAATGGATTAATAGAACTCTTATCAAAGTCATCAATAATAGCTTTTGTGAATATAACCAAAGTCCCTTCTTAGCCTATTGGTGCCCTTTGGTTGACAACATCTTTCATCAGCAGTTCACAAGCTCAACGGGAATGGAACATTGCATGGGTGAGGGATGACCCAATTAACCACAAACTAGATGGACCTCAGTACTGGGGACAATTTGAGAAGCACAGAAATAACTCTAAAAAGCAAACAAAAAAAAATAGTAAGTGTTGAGAAATGGCTGGAAAGGTTGAGAATAAGGCTGGAAATACTTAACAGGCAACATCTGTGGAAAATAAAATCTATCATAGTTCTATAAATGATAGTCAATCTAAAACTTCAACTTTGTTTCTCCCTCCTTAGATAATGCTTGACGTTTAGTATTTCCAACATTTTATTATGAAGTAACAGAGGCCAATGGGAGAAAAAATGTGATTGATATGCTATTAACATACCTGCCAACCATTCCGATTTGGGCGGACTTACCAAAGAAGGTGCTACTGACGTCACGTAAACGTCTTGACGTCAACAAGATTACAGGCAATGGAATAAAAGAGTAGCACAGACAAAAAATCGGCCAACGAACTAGAAAGAGACAGCAGTAGTGAAGCTACTAGACTGTAGTAGATTGTTTTTCATGCTGGAGATCAGTATACTGTGGGGCTTCCAAGTCGGTTTGGGAACCACTGCCTTTCTTAATATATTATAATGATCAGGGCTTGGGTTTTCATTGCATAAACTCAAAATGTGTTAACAAAAATTGGAGGAACAGTGGGGAAAATAAAAATAGACTTGGAAGGAGATGTGGATGGTGGATTGGCCCAAAAGTGAAATTTAACACTGAGAAATGCGAAGCGTTACATTTTGATGTGAAAGAATGACAATGGGTCAATGTAAATTAGAGGACAGAATGCTAAAAGATGTAGAAGAAGAGAGATCGGGTGACGGGGGGGTTATATGCATTGAAAATGGCAAGGCAAATTATAAAAGTACATAAAAATATACTAGAAATTGGTAGAGGTGTAGAATAATACATGTAAGGATGTTACGATGAGCCTTTATAAAATACTAATTTTGCCACAACAGGGGTACTGTTTTCATTTCTGGGCATCACACTTGCTTATTCTGGTAGTAGAAACACAAAAATTGATTGAGATCCCATTGACATTTTGTTCCCTTGCTATTAAATGGGCTACTAAATAATGCAGAGCTGGTCAGATGCATTCTAGTTAAAACCAGGAAAAGGGCAAAGATTCTAATCTGACAATGGTTGAAGCTTTTGCTGATGGATAACTGAATTACTGAAAATAGCCAGACACATTAAAAAAAAATGTAATATGTGAAATCAAAATCAAGATTTTACAAATAATAAGTAAAAGCAATTAATAATACACAAATTATACAAAATGTATTTTGCAAATAATCACCACAAATTTTGTAAACAGTGATTTAAAAATTAGCAGGTTGCAATCACGACCATGAACTGCTTGGAAACTATGTTAAAGGAGACAAAGCAACATTGCTGTACAATGGTGTACAAAAGAACTGCAGATGCTGGTTTAAACCGAAGATAGACACAAAATGCTGGAGTAACTCAGCGGGACAGGCAGCATCTCTGGAGAGAAGGAATGGCGAGAAAGAATGGGAGTCTCTCTCCCCCCCGACTCGCAGTCTGAAGAAGGGTCTCGACCCGAAACGTCATCCATTCCTTCTCTCCAGAGATGCTGCATTTCCCGCTGAGTTTCTCCAGCATTGTGTGCCTACTGTGGTACAATTCATTTGCTAGTTGGTTATCTAGATCTTGCTTAGTGAGAACCTGTAGTTTCACATTACCAAAATGACAGTGTCTGATCTACCAGTAATTGCTTTGTTAGCAAAGACAGGTAAACGGAGAAACATAGTAAATATTACATGGGAAACTGGAGCTCACTGCATTTTCCTTCAAACTAGATTCCCCTTTACTTATTTAATGGTTGTGGCATAACACTGCCTGGAGAATTCAATTTGTTCAAATTACAAATTTAAAATTACACAGCCTTCTGGGTGAATTTTATAGCCAAATTTAATTTCAGATTATAGGACAACCTCGTCTTATAACACATTAACAAAATTATTCCAATCACATGAAGATAAATCGTTTTTTGTGTATTAATTCTATTTTTAGAATTTTGCTCAAGCTGTCACGGCAGATGCTAGAATCCAATCTCTAAAATAACACAGCAACACCACGTCATATTCAAGTGGGAGCGGCCCAGATTTCACATCATAAATCCAAAAGGAGTGCAGGGAATTTGATAAAGATCAAACTATCCAAAAATTAAATATTTAAAACACTTTGTATGCCTGCAAAGCCACCTGTTTTTAACCTGTTCTTGTGTAGGCCTGCATACTTAAATGCTCAAAGGGATCACAGCTACATGGAGCACTTGGAAAAGCTAAAAATACGCTGAACATCAGAATTCATCTACAACGGCTTGTGAAATGCAGGCAACTCGGATTCAATCGGAACTTTAAATAACAAATATTGTAGAATATATATTGATATCAATTATTAGAGAATATAAGCTCTCAAATTCTGCTTAGATAAAGCAAAATCATATATACTATAGCATTTGAATTTATTGCTACACTTTTAGTTCTTGAAATCCTGCATAAACTCCAGTTTAATGCTTCTGAAAATGATTATTCAATTTTTTAATTAAGAATATATTTTTGCCTTAATTTGAAGGGATGACTGTATAAAAGATAATGACGGCATTTACTGCGTTCTATGAATGACAGAAGCAGACTAAACCAGCAACTGCGTGAAGCGACTCTGATTAAATGCGATGAATTAAAAACTTACATGATTCTTCAATACAAATATAAACTAAATCCCCCAAAATTTCTGATGTTTTCAAACAAAGCACAGACTTGCCTCAAATAATCACTCATGTTTGACATGTTTAATCTCCAAGCACATGAAAATAGGAAGAGAGGCCAAGCACATAGAATTTTAAAGCAAATTGGAAATATATTTAATTTATGCCTTAACACAGCCTTCAGGATTTATGTTTGTTACGGCAGAGCAATATTCCAGAACAGATTTGATTGGAAATACAGTATGGAATTTCCATTTTTCTCTCATTCTGTACGTCAGAATCATTACAATTTGCAATTTAAGTGGGCGTTACTATCCTGCCAATACCTAATGCAACCCGTCTTCAAATTTGCACACCAACATTCTGAAGTTATCTTTCCATAAATCTTGCATTATAATTTTAATTATAATTTATTCTTTAACTGCCATTTATTCAATGAATGTCACCAAAACCAATAAACACCTTAACAACAAACACTGATATTAATACTGCAAATTGGGTAGCAACTGGAAAGGCAGAGATTCACTGTGATTGAGCACATCGCCAAATCGTTGAAAAGTATCTCATGCTTGACCTCCTCAGGATTTTCTTGTTTGTGGATTTGCACTTTAATTGCCCTTTAAACTCGCAGCAGAAAGTCAGCTTCCATAATTGAGCACATGTAACCTACAATAAATGTTAATGACTGAATCAACCTCTCTTGTCAGAAACTGTTCCGTGGTCTAATTTCTCCAGTACATGAATAGAAATGATTAAAAAGTTGTAGGAAGAAACTGATGCTGGTTTACACTGCAGATAGACACAAAATGCTGGAGTAACTCAGCAAGACAGGCAGCTTCTCTGAATAGAAGGAATGGGTGACATTTCGGGTCAAGACTCTTCTTCAGACTGAGAGTCAGGGGAGAGGGAGACACAGAGATAAGGAAGTGTAAGGTGTGAAAGTCAGACATCAAAAGAGATGCGAATAAAGGAAATTGTAGAATAGATCATTGTTAGCTAGAAGAAGTTGACAACAAAGCAAACAGAGATAAAATGTGGGTACACAAAAGGCTGGAGAAACTCAGCGGGTGCAGCAGCATCTAAGGAGCGAAGGAGATAGGCGACGTTTCGGGTCGAGACCCTTCTTCAGACAAAATGTAATTGACAATAGTCAGACTGGCCGGAGAACTGGGGAGGGATGGATAGAAACTATAGAGGGAAGGCAAGGGTTACTTGAAGTGAGAGAAGTCAATATTCATACCGCTGGGGTGTAAGCTGCCCAAGCGAAAAATGAAATAAAAAGGTCATTGTTACTATAAAGATTTGTGCTCTTCTTCCATTTTTTGTCCTTGAACATAATCATTTTCCCATCACTATATTTCTATTTTTACACCTGCTTGGATAATGATTTCAACTACTCCATCTTTTCCTCAGTTCTTCCACTTTATATGTCAATCCTTTAGCTTCATTCCTGAGGAAGATTTGCTTTGCCCGCCATTGAACTGGACTCAAAGATGCTCTGCTGCCTTCATTCTATGGGGAACTTGCATTTTAAATTTGCCAGACCATGCTATGAGATACACCACTTCACTATAATACTCAGTATTTTTTGTTATAACTAAGGGGGCAAAAGAAAAAACATGTTAACATTAAGTTTGTACTCTATGCTGACAGCACATAGAATGTATAATAGGAAACCGAAACAGCAAGACCACTAACCCATCACTCCTATGCTCAAGAATTCAACTTACACATTTGCACAGTCCACGTTTGATCCAACCAAACCATCACCTTAATGCTGCAGATTAATGCAGTTCAAAAAGGAATGGCACAGAAACAGGTCGACAGCAGATATTCTAATAATGGCAATACATGTTGCTACAAGTTGCACAATTATTCTGCAGTGGCCATTATACAAGTTGACTTCAGGGAAAACCAGCTCTTGAACAAAAGTGCAAAATTCAAGAATTTTTAAGTGCTATAATGCCTAACAATTTAATGCTGTTTAAGACCCTCGGTACTTTTTTATCTCAACGGAGTACCCACACATACAAACATACCCAAGAACATTCATATGTGTATACACACGAATGGAAACATTTAGTTAGTTAATTTTACTATCTGGCCAAAATTGATGAATGCTGCAGTATTCAAGTGAAGAAAGACTCCTACATATACTACCTATCAACATTACTGTGCTCTTGTTAAAAAAAAACAGCTGCATTTTGCAAAAGTAAAACATTTATTAATTAAGGCAGCTATAAACAAAGAAAAATAACTGGACACAATTACAATACACAAATGCTACAGCTATTGGGGAATAAATTAAAATACTGCAATAATTTTAAAATGAATCAAGTTTGACACTGTTAATACTGTACCTGGTTGTTAATTCTCAAAGAAGTCACCACAAAAAGCAACTTGCATTAGTCAAATGTTAAACCACATCTTTATGAGATATTAACATTTAAAGCAAAATATTAATGGTGAGCACATTAATTCTGACAAATAACATTCTTAATTGATTCATTCTAACCACCTCTGAAAAGTAATGTGAATGTATTATTGCATTTATGTAACATTTTACTATGTTGTCACAGACCATCCAGTGAATGTGTCACTTACTGTGTTTACATGGTGCTCCATTTGTAGTATTTTGAATATGATTTGAACACTGAAACCTGACAATTCTGTATCAGACTACAAATATAAAAATAAATCTGACTCTAACCAGCACGTTGAAATAAAGATGGATTTTCTCTATAGGTCCCATATTGGTCATATAGGTCCCATATTGCACGCTTCAGTATGTGCATGCAAATACATGCACACACATTTAATTTTGTAGCTTTGCAGAAAACATTTCTGGCTTTCATTACTGAGACTAAATGGGCTGGAATCACAACAAAATTTACAAAATCTCACAAGACATTGTACTTTTCTACATCGCAGACAGGGCTGTTGGTTGTGAAGCAAGTCTGCACTCCCAACAGCACAGGCAACAATTATAATTAATCATAGGTTGCTGCTAAATTAGAGGGCCCTTTTCAGAAAATTTTGGGAGCTAAAATGCACCATAATTTAGACTGCACAAATAGTGTTTTAAACCAGCAGCAATTTTAGCTTGAAAGGAAAAGGATCTACACTAACATGGACTTGTTACAGAAAACATTCAACTTTAAAACACATAAAGTTGAGGAAACACTCAGCATGTGAAGCTGCATTGAGAAAGAAACTGACTAAATGTTTCAAGTTAAAGACTATCAGAACTGGAAACTAACATTCAGTTTCCTCCACCAATTGAGAACATTGATTGGGTTTAGTTTAGTTAAATGCCATTAACATTATAAAATCTAAATGCCAATCTTCCACACACTAGCTAACAGGTCAATGGTAAGATTATGGATCGCGTGCAGGTGGAAGAGATTAGTTTAACTTGGCATCATGTTCGGCAAGGACCTTGAAGGCCGTAAGGCCTGATCCTGTGCTGTATGTTCTGCGTTCCATTATGGAAGATTACACAACACAAAAAACTGGTCATTTATCCAGTATCCACACAAAATCAATTTCAAAAATAATAAGACCGTGTTCTAAATAATAATGGACAATGGAAAGGAGAAAGCCATTGAATAATTTTTCCTGGTTCACCTGAGTAAATCCACCATCTTAGTTCAAATTAAAGCCACAGCTGGCAAATGAAAACGTGATTTTGGGGGGGGGGACAGCTTTTTTCTCCCCTCACCCCTCTTTCCATCCCCAAAACACCATCTATTTGAGTTGAATGACACCCTATCCCCCACAAGCAACTGCTGTAACTTTCCTGTTGACTTTCCAAAGTAGGCATGAGAGAAAGGCAAATTAGCCTGACATGCAAGTCACTTGTAGCTTCTACACCAATTATCCCAGTTCTCCGCAGATGATATTTGAAGTTTGGTGGAAGCACCATGTAAACAGAGTAAAGACAGTGAGCACACAAACAGAACTCAAAAATGCAAACTTCAAGCAGCAGTTGGATTTGATTATGAAGTTATAATCTCAATGACATTTCTTCAATGGGTCTGCCCCAGTTTATGTCCCTTTTGGGTGTGGACTGAACACACACAGAGTGATCAGGGGTTCACTTTCCTTCAACTGTGCTTCACTGAGTTAGTAAGTCTCAGTAAATTGGGTGCTACAAGCAACTTTCTCTTCTCTAGTTCATCAAAGCAGCCAATGTCAGTGGACATTCCTAGTAATTCCCCATAGACATCGGATAAGATCAGATGAGCCTTGAGCAAAGTCACTCAACCATCCTGCAATCATTAACCTGACAACTTATGACTAACACAAATCATTATGTCAAGAAGGAATTTGTAAAAGATTATTATAATTAAACAAGTAAATCTCCCATTACAGCTTGAAACAATACTGAATGGCAGCAAATGAATTTGTCATCTTTGTTTTTTCAATTAAAAATCCAAATGCGACATTCTAAATTAATAAATACAATGTGTTCATAAATACGGGTGAAAGGTGTGGGCTTTTTCGATGCGGCCAATCATTTCAATTAAATACTTACTGGAGACACAGCACCTTGGAGGACACATTTGGCATTATAACACAGGGAACAAATACCAACGACTTGTTACCAGAGGATCATTAAGGGCCCGTCCCACTCACGCAATTTTTTCGGCGACTTGCCGGCACCCGTCATAGTCACAGCAGGTGGCCGACAATTTTCAAAATGTTGAAAATCCAGCGGCGACCAGAAAAAGGTACGGCTCTTTGGGCGACTGCTCACAGCCATACAGGCGTCACCTTTCACCCCATATTTATGATTAATAATGAATCAGGAACAAAATATGAAAATAGAACATAGAACATCTGCATTCACAACCAGGCCTATTTTGTAAGCACCGAGTCCAAATTCAGGTTTAATTAAATGGTGCAGAGAGGATTTACAAGGATGTTGCCAGGACTAGAGGCCCTGAGCTGTCGGGAGATATTGAGCAGACCAGGGGTTTATTCATTGGAACGGAGGAGGATGAGGGGTGGTTATTTTAGAGGTATATAAGATAATGAGAGGAACATATAGGGTAAATGCACGGAGTATTTTACTCAGAGTAGGGGATCAAGAACCAGAGCACATAGGTTTAAGGAGGGGGGGGGGGGAACATTTAATAGGAACCTGAGGGGCAAGGTTTTTTTTCACATGAATGGTGGCAGGTATATGCGGAGGAGGTAGTCGAGGCAGGTTCTATCACAACTTTTTTTTAAAACATTTGGACAGGTACATGAATAGGATTAGAGGGATATGGGTAAACACAGGTGTGGGCAAGCTGGGCTGAATGGCCTGTTTCCTCATACTATATGGATTTCCAACAAAGTTTGTGGATTGTATTTCTGGGGCCACACTGACATTGTAATGCTTGCGATATTTCCTCACAATAATCGCTGGAGTGCATCGAATTATCCAAAACAACTCCCTGAGAGGATAATTCTGACAGGACAAAAATAAAATGTGTATGAAAAACAATGGCTCAGACATTAGAGTCCAGATATAGAATTTCATCAACTTCAAATTACTGTTGACAAAATAAAAATTAATAATGAATAAGGAACAAAATATGAAAATAGAATAATGAATCCTCTGCAACCAGTTTATTAAAGTTCAACAAGATGATTTCAAATGCATTTGCTACTGCCTCAAACCACAGAAATGCCGCCTACTGATAACCTAGAAATGTTTAATTTCTAGTTCAAGTTATTGCCTTTCAATATTTTACCTTTCCTGCATGTTCTGGCCTAGATTGCAAAGTGGAATATGACAAGGAAATTAATAACATCACTGCACTGCAGTACTGTTCACCGTTTGCAAATGGATCATTACTGCAGAACAGCCCTCAGTCTAATTTTAATGCAAGATCACAATTGTTCCAATTAGAAAATGCTACAGTATTTGACCCTTTGCAGGCGCTTGGCCTGTATTTAATTGAAAGGTTGGAAAATATTGAAAACATTAAATAGGTTGCAGGGCAAGGGGAGAGATGGAATTCCAGTGCATTGAGTTTGCATTTGTTTGTGCTGACAGAAAATATAAAAAAAAGACATGTATTAGGTGATGCATCATAGCTGGTTAAAATAAAGCATTTATATAAGACTCCACCCCATCCTTGGATATTTGTGCAAAACCAAGGTTATCATTCACTAGGACAAGGGCAATCTTTCCATCCTAGATATTGGATCTTCCTAGCTCCAATAACCCACCACTGCAAGGCCCAAGACCTCACTCTTCCACCTATCATGGATACAGGTATTCTGCCACTGTGCCCCATGCACCCAACCAGCCCCCCAATTCCTCACTCCATCTAACATTGTGCCAGTCTTCGACCCCCCCACCCTTGCCCCTCATCACACACCTGGGAATCCACAACACCAGGATCACCCCCCTGCCAATGCACAGGTTTCTCAGTCCTCTCATCGACATCCTCCCCTCTGGGTTTCCTCAGTTATTATCTGACTGCCCTAGATCAAACCCACCCCAGTAGGTCCTCCATCCCCCTCTCCCCACCTCTCCTGGGCCTCCAGGAACATCCCCATGTCCTGCAGCTCCTTCCTCTTCCCACCCTGGTTGTTCAACCACCCCCCCCCACAGCCACCTTGACCCCCCGCTCCTCCCCCTTCTAGCCCATCCCCCCACCTTTGTCCTTCCCCCGACCCCCACCAGGTCTTCCAACCCCCCCTCCAGTAAACCCTCCAACCAGTTTCCTATTCTGTCCCCCTCCCCCCGTCTCTACCCCCTCCCCCCCCCCACTCCCTCCCCTACCCCTCCCTGCCTCCCCTCTCCTACCTCCCTCCCTCTCCTCTTCTCCCTCCCCTTTCCCCTCTATCCCCCCCTCCCCATCCCCTCACTCCCCCACTCTCCCTCCCCCTCTTCTCCCTGTGCTTCTCCCCCCCCCCCCCCCCCCATGCCGGCTCGGCCTCAGCCCAGGCCCCAGGGCCCCCGCCCCCGGTGTCCAGGCCCCGGGCCCCGGGCCCGGACTCACTCACCGCTCTGTCCGCGGACGGGCTCCGGCCGGAGCGAGAGCGCGAGGAGCGCGCACAGGACGGCGGCGGCGGCGCCGAGGCGAGCAGGGCCGCGAGCCGTTGCCATGGTGCTGGGGGGGGCGGGGGAGGGGACGGAGCCGGGGCCGCCGCTGCTCACGACTCGGTGTGTCCGCGCGACTGCCGCCCGCTGCGCTCCGCTCCTCACGCCCCGCCGCCCCGCCCCGCCCCGCCCCGCCCCGCCCCGCCGTGGGCCGCGGTGACGCAGTGCTCCCCTCCCCGCCGCCGGGGGCGCTGCCGAGCCCACTCCGCAACCTGCCACAGGAGGCGCTGCCCTGCGTTTCCTCGCTAGGCCACCAGTAGTGCTGCTGAGTACACTCCGCGCTCGGCCGCAGGTGGCGCTGCGATGCGCACTCCCGCCGCCGGTGGCGCTGCTGAGCCCAGAGGAGGCGCTGCTGAGCTGTTACACCCTGGACAACTGCAGCAGAACCTCCCTGCTCCTACACTCAAATCATTTTGCTGTGAATGCTAACATACCATTCGCTTTCTTCACTGCCGAACTCACTTTGCTCCGCAACCTGCGACAACAGGCGCTGTCCTGCGTTTCCTCGCTCCGCCACTGCCTAGAAAAGGAGGGAGGTGGAAATGGGTATATAGATGACAGATGGAGAGGGTGAGGGAACCGTTTCACCAAAGGCAGCTGCAGGTCACATTAATTTTCAATCGGGAATACATTTGCCATGTGTCCTTAAAAAGAGGCATGGATGAAGAGAGAAAGATAAAAGGGAAAGCAGAAATGTAGTTTAAAAATTCCATGGATGTTTCAATGGATTCAAGTCAGTGGATGTTTTCAAGGCTTGGTTAGTGCGGGTGTCAGGGGATATGGGGAGAAGGAAGGAGAATGGGGTTAGGAGGGAGAGATAGATCAGCCATGATTGAATGGCGGAGGAGACTTGATGGGCCGAATAGCCTAATTCTGCTTCTATCACATGACCTGATGGCCTTGAATTGACTCCCGCAACCTTGCCATGTCATAAGGACACAAAACGTGTGGTGGAGGTAAATGTTCTCTTCTTTATAAAGTGTTATCGTCAGCAACAAATCGTTCACAGGGCATGTGATTCTTTCCCAGTCTGGTCTATTATGTCCAGACCCATCAATGTGGTTGACCCTCAGAATTGACCCAACAAGACCTTCATTTCAAGGATTGATTGTGGATGGACACTGAAGACTGGCCTTGCCAGAGACATTCACCTTTGGGGCAGCATGGTGGCGCAGGGGTAAAGGTGCTGCCTCACAGCTCTTACTGCGCCAGAGATCCTGACGACGGGTGCCGTCTGTACGGAGTTTGCATGTTCTCCCCGTGACCTGCGTGAGTTTTCTCCGAGATCTTCGGTTTCCTCCCACACTCCAAAGATGTACAGGTTTTGTAGGTTAATTGGCTTGGTATAAATGTAAAATTGTCCCTAGTGTGTGTAGGCTGTATCTCTAAACTAAAACTCACCTCTTGTGAATGAATACATTTTAAAAAGTTTTTTTTAGTTCAGTTTAGTACGTTTGTTTTAGTCTGTAAGGCGGCAAATCTACCGCTGTGCCACCGTGCCGCCCAAAAGAAAATATTTTTTAAATCGCCATATACTGGTCTGGAAGGTGACTGGCGGGGCAATATATCCACTGTCCCTCTACAGGCATTAGGAAATAACAAACCAACCCTCCTTCCATTGCCTCCATCCACACCACACTGCCTCGACAATCCCACTCCTCCCCTCTCCCATCTTATTCTTTCTGTGTCCATCTTGTTACAAACGCTGACCTCGCTGTCATCGTCCGTCCTGAAAAGGACGCAAGCGTCTGGCGCCAATCAGTTGCTGCAATAGATGATGGTGGGAGCAGAATTAGCTCGGGATACTTCCAGTTTCCAGCCCCGCGACGTGGACGCTTCTGCTATGGGCACCCCTCTCCCATCAGGCAATAAGTGCAGATGTGAAAACATGTAGCTCCAGATTCAGGGAGAGTTTCTTCCCAGCTATTATCAGGTAATGGTCCTCTCATCGGTCTGAGTGCAGGCCTGACCTCCCATCTATCTCATTGGAGACCTTTGATCTATATTTAATCAGACTTTATCGGACATCAATGTTATATCTTGCACTAAATATTTCACCCTTTATCCTTTATCTGTACACTGTGTACTGCTTGATTATAATCATGTACAGTCTTTTCTTTCACTAGATAGCAGCCAAACAAAAGCTTTTCACTGTTTAGTTTAGTTTAGTTTATTGTCACATGAACTGAGGTGCAGTGAAAATAATTTTTGCTATCCAGTTAGCGGAAAGACTATACATGATGACAATTAATTAGTCCGCAGTGATACTGGGTAAAGGGAATGCCGTTTAGTGCATGATAATGTGCATAAAGATAGTCGCAAGATCTCCAATGAGGTAGATAGTAGATCAGGACTGCTCTCTGCTTGGTGATAGGATGGTTCAGTTGCCTGATAACAGCTTTGGGGCAACACAGTGGCACAACGGTTGAGTTGCTGCCTTACAGCGCCAAAGACCCAGGTTTGATCCTGACTACAGGTGCAGTCTGTACAGAGTTTATATGTTCACCGAGTGAGTGAGTGGGTTTTCTCTGGGTGCTCAGGTTTCCTCTCACACTCCAAAGATGTACAGGTT
The DNA here is from genome assembly GCA_035221665.1 of Okamejei kenojei. Classification (NCBI taxonomy): domain Eukaryota; kingdom Metazoa; phylum Chordata; class Chondrichthyes; order Rajiformes; family Rajidae; genus Okamejei; species Okamejei kenojei. Next base: position 16,811,205 of record CM069169.1, on the reverse strand, counting down.
TGTAGGTTAATCGGTTTCTGTAAAATTGTAACTTGTCCTTAGTGTGTAGAGTAGTGCTATTGTTCGGGGTAATCGATGGTCAGTACGGACCCGTTGGGCTGAAGGGCCTGTTTCCACACTGTATCTCTAAAGTCTAAAGTAAAGTCTGAAAAAGCTGGGAAGGAAATGTCCCTGAATCTGGACGTATGCGTTTTCAAGCTTCTGTACCTCTTGTAGATCTTGGTACACGTGACAATAACTGTACTCAACTCAACTCAACTCAACTCCACTACACTACACTACACTACACTAAACTCAACTCAATTAAACTCAACTCAACTCAACTCTACATTACACTACACTACACTACACTAAACTAAACTCAACTCAAACTCAATTAAACTCAACTAAACTCAACTACACTCAAATACACTAAACTAAACTGAACTAACAAAACTTTAAGGAAGGGAGATAGTAAAGGGCTGGAGTTTGCAAACATACAAACCAAAACATGCCTCTCAGTCTTGAAATAGCAGATGATGTATTGCAGATGTGATGATTCACATTGTTTTAGCGGAGGTTATGATTGTTCAGCTGCAGTTCTTCAGACAGAGGGATCCACGTGTTGCTGAAGTCACCATCACGAGATGGTGGCAGCCAGCTGCCGAATCAGTGAGAACAGAAGCTGCTAACTTTCAAATCATCACAACTCTCCGGTAGGAGTAGGCCACTCGGCCCCTCAAGCCTGTCCTACCATTCAATATTGTCATGCCTCATCCACCACTTCTTAGTTTAGCGTGGAAACGGGCCCTTTGGCCCACTGAGCCCGCACCGACCAGTGATCCCTGCTTATTAACACTATCCTACACACACTAGGGAAATTTACATTCATACCAAGCCAATTAACCTACAAACCTGCGTGTCTTTGGAATGTGGGAGGAAACCGAAGATCTCAGAGGAAACACAACGCAGGTCACAACGTACAAACTCCGTACAGACAGCACCCGTAGTCGGGATTGAACCTGGGTCTCTGGTGGTGTAAAGGCGGTAAGGCAGAACTCTACCGCCGTGCCACAACTTTCCTTGTCATGTCCTCGTATGGTCCTATATGTTTCAATGCGACCACCTCTCACTCATCGACACCCCAGAGGGTACGGATCAAATTGTTTTAGTAGTGCATGATGAGACAACCCGCTCTGGAATTAGTTTTGTTGATCTCTATTGGATTGCAACGAACCAATCTCAGTCTGGTGGGTACATCCTAAATACAGTTTGTGGTGATCAGAAAATTGAACTGTGTCCAAAATAAAGGGTGGTTTACAACTGACCCTTTGAGCAGTCGGGCAAAGCCGATGAAGAAAAAAACACAGGTTGGCCTCACACCTCATGTCCTGCCAACATCATTCAATACAGTAGCTCTTCTGAGCCAAAGTCCTGGCTAATTAATCAACTCTGCTTTTAAAAATAAACATTTGCTATGGTACTGAAAATTTAGTAATTTTAATTCAGTTTAGTTCCAGGCATTTCCATGTAAAGAGAGGTCCCAAGGCAGTCAGAAAACTTGGAATACAAATCGTCAAGTCATCAGTTTCACAGCGGGAGTCCCTCTTACACGATGTGCAGGAAGGAACTGCAGATGCTAGTTTAAATCAAAGATAGACACAAAATGCTGGAGTAACTCATCGGCACAGACAGCATATGTGGAGGGAAGGAATGGGTGACATTTCGGGTTGAGACCCTTCTTCGGACCTGAAACTTCCACCATTCCTTCCCTCCAGAGATGCTGCCTGTCCCGCTGAGTTACTCCAGCCTTTTGTGTCTATCTTTGATTTAAACCAACATCTACAGTTCTTTCCTGCACAAACCTACAAACTTGTTTCCGCCTTTGCAGTGTGGGGGGGATCCGGAGCACCCGGAGAAAACTTACAAGGCCATCAGCAGTCACCAACTCAATATTTGTCCGTTGTTTAATGCACACCATTGCTTTTTGTTATTTGAATGAGAGTGGAGGACAAGGTGACAGGTTAGCTGGTGCTGTAAGGCAGCAGCCCTACCGCTGCATCTTTGTGTCACTCCAGGCAATAGACAATAGGTGCAGGAGGAGGCCATTCGGCCCTTCCAGCCAGCACCGCCATTCAATGTGATCATGGCTGATCATCCCCAATCAGTACTCCGTTCCTGCCTTCTCCCCATATCCCCTGACTCCGCTATCTTTAAGAGCCCTATCTAGCTCTCTCTTGAAAGTATCCAGAGAACCGGCCTCCACCGCCCTCTGAGGCAGAGAATTCCACAGACTCACCACTCTCTGTGAGAAAAAGTGTTTCCGCGTCTCCGTTCTAAACGGCTTACTCCTTATTCTTAAACTGTGGTCCCCGGTTCTGGTGGCAGATGGCAGATTTCCTCTAGAGAAAGGATGGGAGGAAACAGCTGGGTGTACAACAATCACGCCCAGTTACTGATACTGCTCATGACAGATTCACTTGGCTAAATTTAAACTTTGCTAGTGCTGTGTGTGTATTTACATCATCCTGTCCTTGATGATTGGACAGAGTGTAACCATCTGTCTGCCGTTCCCAGACAATATAGAGTCATATACTTACCCACACTGGCCAACATGTTTAGTTTAGTTTAGAGATACAGCGGGAAACAGGCCCTTCGGCCCACCGAGTCCGTGCCGGCCAGCGATCACACTATCCCACACACACACTGGGGGACAATTTACATTTTTACCAATTAACCAAACGAGAGGGTGGTGAATCTGTGGGATTCTCTGCCACAGATGGCGGTGGAGGCCAAGTCAGAGGCGCCGACCAACGATCCCCGCGCACTAACACTATCCTACATACACTGGGGGACAATTTACAATCTTTACTGAAGCCAATTAACCTGCAAACCCGCACGTCTTTGGAGCGTGGGAGGAAACCGGAGCGCCAGGAGAAAACACACGCAGGACATGGGGGGAACGTACAAACTCCATAGCTGCACTATTCCCAGCTACACTGGTCCCACCTGCCCGTATCCCTCCAAACCCGTCCTATCCATGTGCCTGTCTAATTGTTTCTTTAACGTCGCGATAGTCCCAGCCTCAACTACCTCCTCCGGCAGCTCGTTCCATACACCCACCACCCTCTGTGTGAAAAAGTTACCCCTCAGATTTCTATTAAATGTTTCCCCTTCACGTTGAACCTATGTCCTCTGGTCCTCGATTCCCCTACTCTGGGTAAGAGACTCTGTGCATCTACCTTTGTGCATACATTAGCTATATTTAAGAGGGAGTTAGATGTGGCCCTTGTGGCTAAGGGGATCAGGGGGTATGGAGAGAAGGCAGGTACAGGATACTGAGTTGGATGATCAGCCATGATCATATTGAATGTCGGTGCAGGCTCGAAGGGTTGAATGGCCTGCTCCTGCACCTAATTTCTATATTTCTATGTTACCCGATCTATTCCTCTTCATGACTTTTATACACCGCTATAAGATCACCCCTCATCCTCCTGCGCTCCAAGGAATAGAGACCCAGCCTGCTCAACCTCTGCCTGTATCTCACACCCTCTAGGGTACACAAAAGGCTGGAGAAACTCAGCGGGTGCAGCAGCATCTAAGGAGCGAAGGAGATAGGCGATGTTTCGGGTCGAGACCCTTCTTCAGACTGGTCAGGTATCAGGGAAATGAGAGATGTACACGGTGAGGTGGAGAGATAAAGAACAATGAATGAAAGATATGCAAAAAAGTATTGATGATAAAGGGAACAAGCCATTGTAAGCTGTTTGTGGTGTGAAAATGAGAAGCTGGTGCGACTGGGGTGGGGGAGGGAGATAGAGATAGAGGGAATGCCAGGGCCCGAGGGCTGAGGGAGAGGTGGGTAGGGGAGGAGACAGCAAGGGTTAACAGAATTGAGAAAATTCAATTTTCAAGCCCAAAGGATGCAGACTCCCCAAGCGGAATATGAGGTGCTGTTCCTCCAGCTTGCGGTGTTGCTCACTCTGGCCGTGGAGGAGGCCCAGGACCGAGAGGTCGGATACGGAATGGGAGGGGGAGTTGAAGTGCTGAGCCACCGGGAGGTCGGGTTGGTTATTGCGGACCGAGCGGAGGTGTTCGGCGAAACGATCGCCAAGCCTCCGCTTGGTCTCACCGATATAGATCATCTGGCATCTGGAGCAGCGGATGCAGTAGATGAGGTTGGAGGAGGTGCAGGTGAACCTCTGTCGGACCTGGAAGGACTGCTTGGGTCCCTGAAAGGAGTGGAGGGGGGAGGTGAAGGGACAAGTGTAGCATTTCTTGCGGTTGCAAGGGAAAGTGCCCGGGGAAGGGGTAGAGCGGGAGGGAAGGGAAGAATTGACAAGGGAGTTGCGGAGGGAGCGGTCTTTGTGGAAGGCAGACAGGGGGGGAGATGGGAAGATGTGGCGGGTGGAGGGGTCACGTTGGAGGTGGCGAAACTGGCGGAGGACTATGTGTTGTATTTGCCGGCTGGTGGGGTGAAAGGTGAGGACCAGGGGGACTCTGCCCTGTTTGCAAATGGGGGAATGGGGAGCGAGGGCAGTGTTGCGGGGTATGGAGGAGACCCCGGTGCGAGCCTCATCTATAGTGGGGGAGGGGAATCCCCGTTCTCTGAAGAATGAGGCCATTTGTGATGACCTGGTGTGGAACACCTCATCCTGGGAGCAGATGCGGCGTAGACGGAGGAATTGGGAATAGGGGATGAAGTCCTTACAGGAAGCAGGGTGGGAGGAAGAGTAGTCCAGGTAGCTGTGGGAGTCAGTTGGTTTGTAGTGGATGTCGGTCAGGAGCGTATCACCTGCAATAGAGATGGTGAGGTCAAGGAACGGTAGGGAAGTGTCGGAAATGGTCCAAGTGTATTTGAGTGCCGGATGGAAGTTGGTGGTGAAATGGATGAAGTCAGTCAGTTGTGTGTGGGTGCAGGAGGTGACACCAAAGCAGTCGTCGATGTAATGGAGATAGAGGTCGGGGATGGGGCCCTGGTACGCCGAGAACAAGGATTGTTCGACGTACCCGACAAAGAGGCAAGCGTAGCTGGGGCCCATGCGTGTGCCCATAGCTACGCCTTGTGTTTGGAGGAAATGGGAGGAGTCAAGAGAAGTTATTGAGGGTAAGGACCAACTCCGCTAGGCGCCTCCATCTCACACCCTCTAGTCTTGGCAAAATCTTTGTAAATCATCTCTGCACCCTGTCCCACTTTGAACTGTGTTTGGCTATTGAAGATGCAGGAGAGTGGTTCTGGTTTGTGGTGGAGTGTGGGCAGGACGGAGAGAGGGGAGCGTGATACGGATCCGCTTTTGGGAAACTCCTTCAAACTCTTGCCCTTAAAGTTGCAACCAATGAAAAGTAGCTGAGGAGCATTTCTCCCAGCGCGACACCCCTGGCGCCGGGCAAGATTGCAAGCAAAGTTCCTGATCTTTGATTGCAAGGAGGCTGCTCACAACATTGCACGTTGTTTGTCCCCCCGAAGCTTTGAGCCTCCGGTTCTGTGCGGGGTCCCCGCGGAGCGTCTGCGGGCTTGGCTGTGGCCAGCGCCCGGCGTTAGGAGCCCCTCTGGCCCCGGTCCCCGTCCCGCTCCCGGCCACGCCTCGCAGGGTAAGGTCCGCTCTTTTGTCTCCATTAACGCTGAAATGCTCCAGAAAAAAAAAACTGGGACGAGCTGGAGGGAGGGCTGACGGAAACGGTGGGACACAGGGAGGAAGTCTGGTGCATCCAAGCAGGGGATATTTTTGCAATTGAACTTAAAATGAAATTGCATCTTAAAGGGATAACAGCTTTGAATCAGTGAGTGCCGGCAGTCAATGCAACCCCCTTTCTTAGTTTTTTTCTTTAGTTATAACACACTTGACTCTATTGACTTCCTTTGTGTAGGAAGAAGCTGCAGGTGCTGGTTTAAACCGTGGCCACAAAAAGCTGGAGTAACTCAGCGGGACAGACAGACAGACAGACAGACAGACAGACAACACCTCTGGAGAGAAGGAATACTGTAGGTAATGTTTTGGGGTCGAGACTCTTCCTCGTATTAACTGTCTTGTTACAAGTGGGGATTGTTTCAGGAGCTACTAAAGAACAGTTCTGTGTGCCAGCAAAACGACTTCACCCACAACTGGGGGTACACAAAAATCTGGAGAAACTCAGCGGGTGCAGCAGCATCTAAGGAGCGAAGGAGATAGGCGACGTTTCGGGTCGAGACCCTTCTTCAGACTCACTCACAACTGTATGGGTCTGTAACGAGGTCGTAGGAGTCCGTAAATATATCGTAACGGCTCGTAGGTACTCGTGGCATCAGGTAAGTCGGGACGTTTTTTCCAGCCTGATAAAAAATGTCCACGAGTAAAAAAAATGGTCGGGGTGAAAGAAATTGCAACTTTTTACTCGTAAGGAGGGCATCAAAATAGTCGTGGGAATTCATGCACATACTCGTAGGAGTTTGTGAACATAGTCGTGAAAGGTCTCAGGAGTTCGTAGATTACCACGATCTTGATTTTTTTTTTTTAGGTCCTTTAAACTGGGCAGAGGTTTTGAATTGAGAAGTGAAAGTGGGACAGGCCCTTAACCATTCTAAATTGTTCTGTATTCTTTGAAAGTGTTGGCAGACCTTTTCCCACATCGCCACCACCTTTATAACTCAAAAATCTCGCCTAGCCATAACCTGTAGTTTTACAAGACATTGGCGGGGCCACGTTCAGAGTGTTGTAGACAGAGACAAAACGCTGGAGTAACTCCCTGTGACTGCTGTGTTTTGTCCGGGTGCTCCGGTTTCCTCCCACATCCCAAGACCTGTAGGCTAATTGCCCCTCTGTAAGTTGCCCCTAGTGTGGAGGGAGTGGTTGAGAAACTGGGATACCACAGAACTAGCGTGAATGTGTGATCGATGGCCGGCGTGGAGTCGATGGACCGAAGGGCCGTTTCCATGCTGATCTACCAATCCATCAGTTTGCAGTGATATCTCGTCCACAAGGCACATTAAAGACCAGCAGTGTAATTGGTGTAAAAGTAATTAATTTCCCCCAATATGCAAGCGGGTGTGAGTGTACGATGCTTGCAAGGAACGAGCTGGTGAGACCAGGAAAGCTCTCCTTGTTGCAGCGAGACCTGGGCGTGTGTGTACACCGGTCACTGAAAGTTGGCTTACAGGTACAGCAGGCAGTAAAGAAAGCTAATGGAATGTTGGCCTTCATAACAAGAGGATTTCAGTATAGGAGTGTAGAGGTTCTTCTGTAGTTGTATAGGGCTGTGGTGAGACCACATCTGGAGTATTGTGTACAGTTTTGGTCTCCTAATTTGTGGAAGGACATCCTTGTGATTGAGGCAGTTCACGAGATTGATCCCTGGGATGGCGGGACTGGCATATGAGGAATGATTGAAAAGACTAGGCTTGTATTCACTGGAGTTTAGAAGGATGAGGGGGGATCTTATAGAAACATATAAAATTATAAAAGGACTTGACAAGCTAGATGCAGGAAAAATGTTCCCAATGTTGGGCGAGTCCAGAATCAGGGACCACAGTCTTAGAATAAAGGGGAGGTCATTTAAGACTAAGGTGGGAAAAAACTTGTTGTGAAATTATGGAATTCCCTGCCACAGAGGGCAGTGGAGGCCAAGTCACTGGATGGATTTAAGAGAGAGAGAGATAGAGCTCTAGGGGCTAGTGGAGTCAAGGGAAATGGGGCGAAGGCAGGCATGGGTTACGATCAGCCATGATCACAATGAATGGCGGTGCTGGCTCGAAGGGCCGAATGGCCTCCCCCTGCACCTATTTTCTATGTTGACCTCGGCTGCCATCGTCAATCAGCCTTGTGATGAAGCCTTAACGAGACTTCAGCGTCCCCTGGCTCTGTGATAGGAAATGAAACATTAGCCAGAATTCTTCCCTCTCGTCATTCCTCAATTGCGATGTGGATAATTGTGAATAACGGAGTCTATATCCAAGGCTGTGACCCCACCCAACAGTCCCTGCCAACTGGCCTACTTTACATTCCGGCTCGGAAGAGCAGTTTTAAAACTCGAATTTCTAGGTTCAAATCCTCTTCCCTCACTGTTCCTCATAATCACAGGGCAAGGTCAGGGCAAGCACAAATGAACAGACAGGGCAAGGACAGTGAACAGTGAACAGACGGGGCAAGGACTGCAAGCTTTTGTCTCTGAGTGGTATCAGTAAATCAGACAGCTTTCTACACCAATCTGGTAGTCTTGTAATTATTACAGAAGGAAATCCACATTAGGCAGGAAATGGTGTTGGATAGACTGATGGGACTGAAGGCTGATAAATCCCCAGGGCCTGATGGTCTGCATACCAGGGTGCTTAAGAAAGTGGTTCTAGAAATCGTGGATGCATTGGTGATAATTTTCCAATGTTCTATTTTCTATAGACTCAGGATCAGTTCCTGTGGATTGGAGGGTAGCTAATGTTATCCCACTTTTTAAGAAAGGTGGGAGAGAGAAAATATGGAATTATAGACCAGTTAGCCTGACATCGGTGGTGGGGAAGATGCTGGAGTCAATTATAAAAGATGAGATAGCCGCACATTTGGATAGCAGTAACAGGATCGGTCCGAGTCAGCATGGATTTACAAAGGCAGATGACACAAAGCTGGGTGGCAGTATGAACTGTGAGGAGGATGCCATGAGGATGCAGGGTGACTTGGACAGGTTGGGGGAGTGGGCAGATGCATGGCAGTTGAAGTTTAATGCGGATAAATGTCAGGTTATCCACTTTGGTAGCAAAAACTGGAAGGCAGATTACTATCTAAATGCCGTCAAGTTGGGAAAAGGGGAAGTACAACAGGATCTGGGGGTCCTTGTACCTCAGTCTATGAAAGTAAGCATGCAGGTACAGCAGGCAGTGAAGAAAGTGAATGGCATGTTGGGTTTTATAACAAGAGGAATTGAATATAGGAGCAAAGAGGTCTTTATGCAGTTGTACAGGGCCCTAGTGAGACCACACCTGGAGTATTGTGTGCAGTTTTGGTCCCCTAATTTGAGGAAGGACATTTTTGCTATTGAGGGAGCGTAGTGTAGGTTTACAGGGTTAATTCCCGGGATGGCGGGACTGTCATATGCTGAGAGAATGGAGCGGCTGGGCTTGTACACTCTGGAGTTTAGAAGGATGAGAGGGGATCTTATTGAAACATATATGATTGTTAAGGGTTTGGACACACGAGAGGCAGGGAACATGTTCCCGATGTTGGAAGAGTCCAGAACCAGGGGCCACAGTTTAAGAATAAGGAGTAAGCCATTTAGAACGGAGACAAGGAAACGCTTTTTCTCACAGAGAGTGGTGAGTCTGTGGAATTCTCTGCCTCAGAAGGCGGTGGAGGCAGGTTCTCTGGATGCTTTCAAGAGAGAGCTAGATAGGGCTCTTAAAAATAGCAGAGCCAGGGGATATGGGGAGAAGGTAGGAATGGAGTACTCATTGGGGATGATCAGCCATGATCGCATTGAATGGCGGTGCTGGCTGGAAGGGCCGAATGGCCTACTCCTGCGTCTCTTGTCTAGATAAGTCGTAGGGGCAAAATTAGGCCATTTGGCCCATCACGGTGGAACTGTATTCCCTGCTAACCCAACATCTGCTGCTCCTTCCTACACACTACAGTAGTTCCGTTGATTTATTTAATAAGAATACAGTGCAGCAATAATTATTCAGTCACAGCAGAGAATCTAATGTAGACAAAAGTGCTGGAGAAACTCAGCGGGTGCGGCAGCATCTATGGACCGAAGGAAATAGGCAACGTTTCGGATCAAAACCCTTCTTCAGACTAGCAATCTAATGGTGAGTTATATTTAAAAAAATGTTGGATTTTAACCTTGGCCAGAGAAAAACAATTAACAATTGAGCAACAGTAACTGAATTTTATTTTAGGGGGAAAAAAGCACTGGTAATGCCACAGGGTCACCTGCAAAATAAAAGCTCAGTGCAGTTGATCAGCCATGATCACCTTGTATGGCGGTGCTGGCTCGAAGGGCCGAATGGCCTACTCCTGCACCTATTGTCTGTTGTCTATAGTTTAGATTATTGTCACGTGTACCGAGGTATAGTGAAAGTTGTAATTTTAATATTTTTATTTGAAGCATATACATATAATAGCAGAACACGATTTGTTTACCAATTACATATCTACAAAGCTTCTATTTTTTTTAAGTAACATTTTTTTGAAAGATAGAGCTGTAGAGAGAAAAAGAAGTAAGAGGGGAAAAAAATGAAACTATAAACTAATAGAGAGGGGAGGGAAAAAGCAAAGGAAATTACCAATAACATAATTTTGGAGATAGGTCCGTAGATTATAAGGTGTAACTATTCATCCAGTTTTTTGTTGCGTGCTAACCAGTCAGCGGAAAGACAATACATGATTACAATCGAACCATTTACAGGGTATAGAGAGACTTAAGATTTTTAGAGCGATTGTAATATGAGTTTGTAGATCTGATTGTGAAGCTAGCGCACAGATAGTCAGTCGCCTGCGTTGGGACCATCTTGGAAGGTGGACTCGATTAGACACCGCCTTTTGTACCAAGACATCACTGTGTGATCATTTATCTTGGCAAAGAATTATGAATTCACCATGCCTGAACCTTTCTCCAGCCGCTACTGATTACATGCAGACTCTCTGATTTTTAGCAGGTTAATGATGAACAGGTGAAACAAACAGCACAGTCAACTGCTTGCGGTTTTAATCAGTATCCAAACTAGCCTGGTCAACATGGATAGACTCAAAATGCTGGAATAACTCAGCGGGACAGGCAGCATCTCTGGAGAGAAGGAATGGGTGACGTTTCAGGTCGAGACCTTTCTTCGGTTCTCGACCCAAGACATCTCCCATTCCTTCTATCCGGAGATGCTACCTGTCCCGCTGAGTTACTCCAGCATCTTCCTATTTCTTTACTGTATCTGAGGAATCAAAAACCAAGGCCATAAAGCCTGGCACCAGTTGTGCTTTGGTGAAGAGTTGACCTCAGTTGTACTTGCTTTCCCTGTCTGGTTTGACAAAGTCCTTCCTACACACTGGTCAGCATGGGTTCAGATTAAGGACGGAAAGTGATCTCATCCTGTTATTTTTAGAACTTGCATCTGGAAAGAAAAAAGTGCCTGTTTCTTGAGAATCCAATCTTGCCTCTCCTTCCTCACATGCTTGCTAAAAGTAATTGCATTGCAGAGTTGTTGGCAGGATAAGAAAATAGTTGCTTTGAAGAACGTTGAAGAGTGACACAGTGGTGCAGCGGCAGAGGTGTTGCCTCCCTGAACCAGAGACCCGGGTTCGATCCTGACTACGGATGTTGCCTGTGCAGAGTTTGTGCATTCTCTTTTTTCTTTCAAAAACTTTTTATTCGTTTTTTTTCAAAAGCAAACACAAAAGAACATAAAAGTAATGATAAACATAGCATTGATATTGATACATAGGGATCAGGATTACATTAATGGTATAACCTAATATGTCCAGTGTCACATACACATTGAATATAGACCTCCCGGTCTCTATGTAAATATAATTAAGTGTTTATAATTAAGTGTAAATAGTTAAGTGTTTAAAAGAGCTTACATGTATAAAAACAAAAAGATAAGAAGAAAAAAAAGAGGAAAAAACAAAAAAACAAAACCCCCCTAAACTAAAGAAGGAAAAGAAGGAAAAAAAAGCAGAACAGAATCTGGGTTGCAAAGAGTTTCAACAATTTAAGTCCTTGTTTGTCATCAAGTCCGTTCCACCGTATACCAGTAAAAAAAAATAATATTATAACAGTTGGAGAGGGGACAGATCATGTCGTGTGAAAATGTTGAATAAATGTTCCCCAAGGTCTACCAAATTTAACCAAGGGTTCTACAATGTTTGTGCCTTCTCCCCGTGACCCGCGTGGGTTTTCTCCAGGATCTCCGGTTTCCTCCCACACTCCAAAGACGTGCAGGTTTGTACGTTAATTGGCTTGGTGTAAATGCAAATTATCCCGAGTGTGTGTAGGATAGTGTTTGGTGTGTGGGACGCGGCGGGCCGAAGGGCCTGTTTCCGCGCTTGTATCTCTAAACTCAACTGAAGTTGTTTCTTGGGTACACAAAAAGCTGGAGAAACTCAGCGGGTGCAGCAGCATCTAAGGAGCGAAGGAGATAGGCGACGTTTCGGGTCGAGACCCTTCTTCAGACGTTTCTTTACTCGCTCTTTGATACTTCAGTTTGAAGGAATAGGAAGGAAGGAAGTACAAGGAATTAGTGAGACTGCCTCACCTTTACACCTGCATCTACTGCTGACACTAATTGAACCGTGCAGGCAGCATCTCAGTGAATCATGCCCTATAAATCCCACAAAGCTTTGCCCACAAGCTGACATCTGCGTGTTATATTAGTTTTTAAGTCTCTCTAAGTGGTGATTATCTCTGTGTGCCTTGTGCTCAAATACATTTGCACTTTGTCAGGAGTGTCGAGAGAAAAGAAAAACAGCGCAGTATTTGGATAGTGTCATTGGAAGCATGAACCACGAGAATGCACGCACATAACTTGTGCCAAGAGCCAAGAGCTTCTTCAGATCCGATATTGAGGGGCAATCAAATCTGTTTTATCACAAATATTCATTGCCAGCTTTAGTTTCCATCCTTTTGATTATCAAGTCTTTGGAAGGTTGATTGCTCAGGGTTTAGGGCGTAGATAGAGTGGATGTGGAGAGGATGCTGCCACTTATGGCAGAGTCTAGGACGCAGAATTGAAGTGTCGAAAAGGAACTGCAGATGCTGGTTTACACCAAAGAGTAATTCTTCAGAGTCTGCAGAAGTGTCTCGACCTGAAACGTCACCTTTTCCTTCTATCCGGTGATGCTGCCTGATCCGCTGAGTTACTCCAGCATTTTGTGTCGAGCCTCAGAAGTTTGTTTAGTTTTTTGCCCAATAGAATGTTGGAACAGACTTGTTGGTCTGACTTTTTGAGACTTTCTCTCAGTTCTATGTTTCTATATCCTTTCATTGGTGCATCTTCACCCAAGAATTCAAGGTGTTGTCATTTAGCTCTTAGGGCTAATGGAACCATGGGGTATGGGGAAAAAGCAGGAACGGGGTACTGATTTTGGTTGATCAACCATGATCATATTGATTGGCGGTGCTGGCCCAAAGGGCCAAAGGGCCTACTCCTGCACCTATTTTCTACGTTTCTATGTCCCAAGGTTTATTGGAGAGTCTGTTCACCGCAAGGAAACAGGCCTTTTGGCCCACCAAGTCCATGCAGACTACACCACCCATTCACACTAGTTTTATGTTATCCCATTTTCTCATCCATTCTCTCCACACTCAAGTAACCGCCAAACTCGCGTAGTAGGTCGATCCTGACGACGGGTGCTGTCTGTACGGAGTTTGCACGTTTCTCTGCGTGCTTCCTCCCGCATTCCAAAGATGTGCGGGTTTGTAGGTTAATTGGCATCTGTGGATTGTCCCTAGTTTGTAGGATAGGACTAGTGTGTGGGTGAGTGCCCCTCGGTGGACATGGTGGGCCGAAGGGCCTGTTTTAATGCTGTATCTATAAACTGCAGGCTTGGTTACTATCTCCGTTCTTTTCTCCCCAAAGTGACCCATCTACCACCCCCCCCCTCCCCCCCCCCCCACACCTGCATCTACCTGTCATAGAGTCTTACAGCACGGAAACAGGCCCTTCGGCCCAACCTGCCATCACTTAAGATAGACACAAAATGCTGGAGTAACTCAACGGGACAGGCAGCAACAGTCAAGGGATATGGGGAGAAGGCAGGAATGGGGTACTGATTGTGGATGATCAGCCATGACCACATTAAATGGTGCTGCCTCGAAGGGCTGAATGATCTATTCCTGCACCTATTATCTATTGTCTATTGCATCTCTGGAGAGGAGGAATGGGTGACGTTTCGGGTCGAGTCTTCACTTGCCCATCACTTGCTAGCAATCCATCATTTTTCTCTTTACTGCATTAGCCTGAAGAAGGGTCCCGACCCGAAACGTCGTCTGTCCAATTCCCCCCACAGACGCTGCCCGACCCGCTGAGATGCTCTGGATGTTTGTCTTCTTTTTAACTCGCGAGTCCAGCGTCTGCAACCTCTTGTGTCTCAATCATAAGAACCCCTCGACTGTAAAATATTGTGGGGGGATTCCAGAAATGACGGCACATCCGGATTCGAGCCCTCCTTTCATTCCATGAGTTCTTGCTCTCAGTTAGTTCTGTGTTTTGTTCTGTGTCTGCCTTCATCGCTGACTGCTTACGATCGACATCTGGAACGCAGTAAGGTACTTTGACTGAGTGCGAGTTTTATGAAAACACTGGAACAACTAGAGGATATTGGCAAGTGAGTAAGTGCTGTCATCAATTAGATATTCCTAAGCATGATCGCAGATGTCAATACTGTACATGTGGCACGGAGGCCAGGCCGCTGCAGTGGACGTCCATGGACTCCAGTTTAGTTTAGAGATATCGACCAGCGACCCCTGCATATTAACACCATCCTGCACACACTAGGGAGAACTTTTTTTTACATTTACCAAGTCAATTTACCTACGTAGCTGTATGTCTTTTGAGTGTGGGAGGAAAACGGAGATCTCGGAGAAAGCCCATGCGGTCACGGGGAGAACGCGTAGTCGGGATCGAGCCCGGGTCTCTGGCGCTGCGAGCGCTGTAAGCCAGCAACTCTACCGCTGCGCCACCGTGCCGCCCAGCTATCTCCCATTCAACAGGCCAACATTCCTCACTGTTGATCAGTTTTCCTGGTTACGGAAAGAATGTTGGCAAGGCCGCCGGGAGCAATCCCGCCCTTCTTTCATTTGGGGGAGTGTTGTAGAGCAGAGAGATCTAGCAGTGTGGGTTCAATGTGCAGGGAGCAACTGGCGATGGTGGTTTATACCGAAGATGGACACAAGGTGCTGGAGTAACTCAGCGGGTAAGGCAGCATCTCTGGAGAAAAAGGTCTGGTGATGTTTCAGGGTCGAACCAGGACTGAAGAAGGGTTCAGACCCGTAAAGTCAACCGTCATTTTTCCAGCATCTGCAGTTCCTTTCTGCAGCCATACAAATGATTCTATGTTAAGCTGATTTAAACCTTGAAACACAGGCAACCCGTCATGCCAGTTAATTTCTGTACTTGCATCGAGAAAGTTATGTTAAAATTAACCCTAAAGGATCATTTGTGGGAGTTGAATGAGATCTTTATTGATAATTTATGGTACATTTATTTGTAGTGTTGCAATGGGCCTGTGTAGCTGCTGCTCGTAAGGAGTTCATTGTTCTGGCCTCGATACGTATGACAAGGGGGGTACGATGGTGCAGCGGGTAGAGTCACTGCCTCACAACGCCACGAGACACGGGTTAGGTCCTGACCTCGGGCACTGTCTGTGTGGAGTTTGCACGTTTTCCCGGTGACCGCGTGGGTTTCCTCCGGGAGCTCTGGTTTCCTCCCACATCCCAGAGACGTGCGGGTTTGTAGATTAATTGGCCTCTAGGTTAGGAATGGGATAACATGGTTGGATGGATTCAATGGGCCGAAGCTGTATCTCCAAAACGAAAACCTCACAGTGCTGAACACACAGGTTCGATCCTAACTACGGGTGCTGTCTGTACGGAGTTTGCACGTTCCCCCCATGACCTGCATGGGATTTCTCCGGGTTCTCCGGTTTCCTCCCGCACTCCAAAGACGTACTTGTTTGGAGGCGAATCGGCTTGGTATAATTATAAATTGTCCCCAGTGTGTGTAGGATAGTGTAAGTGAGCGGGGATCGCTGGTCAGTGCGGACTTGGTGGGCCGAAGGGCCTGTTTCCGCGCTGTATCTCTAAACTCAACTACTCACCAGGTCTAATAACATCAATGGGTTTGAGAAAAGGAGTTGGCGTTTCAGTTGGGAGACTTTTACATCGGAACTGTGGAGAAGACGTTTTTAGTTTAGTTGCACAGATACCAAGACCACTGCGACCAGCGATCACCCACACACTCTTCGATTCACTTCCCTCTGGAAGGCGACTCCGCACTGTCAAAGCTGCCACAGCCAGGCATGAAAACAGTTTTTATCCACGAGTAGTTGCTCTACTCAACAGCTAAAAATCTGTAGCCTCCCTTTGATCTGGTATTTTGTTGGTTCACATGCTTGATCAATGGTGTTTTATCATTAATGTTTTATTATTATTAATGGTTAGTGTTTTCTGAGTCATTTGTGACTGTCACTGTATGTCATGTTGTTACTTGTGGGCGGAGCACCAAGGCAAATTCCTTGTATGTGAATACTTGGCCAATAAACTTACTTACTTACCAGTTCTAGCCTATGCACAAGGGTCAATTTACAAATGGCAATTAACCTACAAACCTGCACCGCTTTGGGATGTGGGAGGAAACCGGTCAGTGAAACTAGTCGGAGAACTAGGGTGGGGGAGGGACGGAGAGAGATGAAAAGAAAGGTTACTTGAAGCTGGAGAAGGGTCTCGAACCGAAACGTCACCCATTCCTTCTCTCTCTGTGGCAGAGATGCCTTCTGTCCCGCTGAGTTACACCAGCATTTTGTGTCTCTCTGAGGGTTACTTGAAGTTAGATAAATCAATATTCATAGGGCTGGGTTGTAAGCTGCCAAAGGAAGAAGTTTGTCATTATCTGTCACATCCTTCCTTTCAAAGCTGTTAGACTGATGCTGGGGTCAATATCCTGTCTCTGAGCTGCTCAGGAGGGAGGCCTGGCCTGTGATCAGGGACACAGATGGAGGAAACAGTGCCCTTGGGCCTACTTCCATCCATTGTCACGTTCGAGGTTGAGCGTTGCCAGATTTCCCCGAAGTTGAGCTCAGGGTGGCATTTTGTGCGGCTTAAAAAGGATATACTTTTATTGAATCTGTTGCTAGGATGTAGGGGCTGTCTTCGTTGTAGTTTAGTGTCATCCAGAGATTCAGCGTGGAAATAGGTCCTTCCACCCACCGAGTCCTCGCCGACCAACGATCGCCCGTTCATACTAGTTCTGTCCTACACGCACCAGGGACAATTTTACCGAGGCCAGTTAACCTACAAGCCCGCACGTTTTGTGATGTGGGAGGAAACCGGAGCACCTGAGGAAACCCACACGGCCACAGGGAGAACATATAAACTCCACACAGACAGCACACGTAGTGAGGATCAAACCTGGGTCTCTGGCGTTGCAAGACAGCAGCTCTATCAGCTGTGCCACTGTGTTCCTCTATCTGTTTAGGTTTTCCTGCCATCTGCAAAACACAATTTGACCAGATAATACTATTCATAAATATAATCCAGCCAGACTCCAGCACAGTAGATACAGTAGCTGAAAGGAGAAAACACAGAGTGCTGAATATACTGTAGGTTTGTGCGAGAAGTGCTGAGGAGTAGAGGCAACATGAACAGGGACAACCGGGTCTATTTTAGTGTTACAGTTCAGTGATTCTAATAAATGAAGCCACAGTTTTGGAGTCTCGTTGCTGACGAGATGACAATGCTGGAAGTGTATTAGCCATCCAAGATCCTGCTCCCTATCGCCAGCTAATGATCCTTGCTGGAAGGTTTAGTTTAATTTGGAGATACAGTGCGGAAACAGGCCCTTCGGCCCAACGGGTCCGTGCCGACCAGCGATCCCCGCACAGTAACACCATCCTACACACACTAGGGAAGAATTTACAATTTTAACTGAAGCCAATTAACCTACAAACCTGTGCGTCTTTGGAGTGTGGAATGAATGTTGGCCTTTATAGCAAGATGGGAGGGGATCTCATTGTAACATATAAGATTGTCAAGGGCTTGGACACGCTAGAGGCAGGAAACATGTTCCCGATGTTGGGGGAGTCCAGAACCAGCGGCCACAGTTTAAGAATAAGGAGTAAGCCATTTAGAACGGAGACGAGGAAACACTTTTTCTCACAGAGAGTGGTGAGTCTGTGGAATTCTCTGCCTCAGAGGGCGGTGGAGGCCGGTTCTCTGGATGCTTTCAAGAGAGAGCTAGATAGGGCTCTTAAAGATAGCGGAGTCAGGGGATATGGGGAGAAGGCAGGAACGGGGTACTGATTGGGGATGATCAGCCATGAATCACATTGAATGGCGGTGCTGGCTCGAAGGGCCAAATAGCCTACTCCTGCACCTATTGTCTATCGAAACCGGAGCACACGGAGAAAACAAACGCAGCCACAGGGAGAACGTGCAAACTCCGTACAGACAGCACCCGAGGTCAGGATCGAACACGGATCTCTGGCGCCGTGAGACACTGTGTTATATCCTTTGACAGATCCGTGAGATGAGGAGGTTTTTTTAGCGGTATAGATACACGTTTAAAGAAAAGGCAGGAAAGTTGATTCGCAGTGCAGGTCAACCAATGATCTTGGTGAATGAGGAACAGCCTCGGAAGGCTGAGTGGTCTGTTTGAGCCGAATGTTTCCCCGTATAATCCCATCACTTTGGTTATGTTTCCCAAGATGCAGCACAGAACGCTACAGGAGATCCTTCTTCCCTGTGGCTATGAAGCTGTATCTGTCGTGGGGTAGACTGATACTGACTCCCCTCCCACCACCTCCTCAATCTTTGCACATCCCCAATCCTTTCCACTCGTCACTTTGATGTAGTGTTTCATGCAGCTTGTGTTTTTGTGACTGTTGGCTGATCAATTTCCCTCCTGGGATCGATAAAGTTCTATTGTATTGTATGTGGATTCTTTAACCCCTGATCAACACTTGCTTGTTTGTCAACCCTGCAGACACGTAGTTGATGTTGTTGTCCGGGGTCGTGAAGGGCAGCGCGTCATCTGACGAGGCAGATCTTCTGGTCTATCCTCGTTCTGCCGTCCTCACCAACACTCGCCACCATCCTCAACGATGCCCTTCGCCACCTTCCCGGTGTGTTTCGTAATGCCTCTACTGCTGGGACTTTGCGGAGGTAAGATGCCAACGTTGCATAGCATTCGCCTGCTCGCCCTCACAGGCACACGGCAGACGCAGTCATGCAGCACAGAAGCAGGCCCTTTGGCCCAACTCGTCCATACTGACCAGGATGCCCCATCTACCATGGTCCCGTTTTGGCCCATAGCCCTTGAAGCTTTCCATAGGAAAGAGAACATAGGACATAGAGACATAGGAACAGAATGAGGCCATTCAACCCATTGAATCATGGCTGATCTATTTGCCCACGGAACTCCATTCTCCTGCCTTCCCCCATAATCTTTGACACCCTTCCTAATCAAGTACCTATCAATCTCCGCTTGAAAATACCCAATTTGGCCTCCGCAGCCGTCTGTGGCAATGGATCCCACAGATTCACCACCCTCTGGCTTAAGAAATTCCTCCTCATCTCCTTTCTAAATCAACCCAGTCTTACTACTTTCCAAATGATCGATGGGTTGGCTAAACAAACTTTCCTGGGATTTCCTTGCTGCATGCATGCAAGGGTCGTTCATGACCAGGCTGGTTTGTTCATGTTGGTTAGTTGTTTTCCAGGTGAACCGAGAAAAAGTGATAAAATTTTGTGTGCTATCCTTTCAAATCAGACTGTACACGAGAATAATCAAACCACACAGAAGTAGGGCGTGAAGAAGGGTCTCGACCCCAAACGTCACCCATTCCTTCTCTCCAGAGATGCTGCCCGTCCCGCTGAGTTACTCCGTCATTTTGTGTCTATCTTCTGTGCAAACCAGCATCTGCAGATCCTACACACACACGCACACAAACAGACACACGCGGGGACACACACGGGCACACACACACACACACACACACACACACACACACACACACAGACACACACACAGACACACACACACACACACACACACACACAGACACACACACACACACACACACACAGACATTATACACACACACACACAGACATTATACACACACACACACACACACACAGACACAGACACAGACACACACACACACAGACACACACACACACACACACACAGACACACACACAGACACACACACACACACACACACACACACACACACACACACACACACACACACACACACACACACACACACACACACACATATACACACACTCACACACACACACACACACACACACACACACACACACACACACACACACACACACTCACACATACAGACATTATACACACACACTCACACTCACACTCACACACTCACACATACAGACATTATACACACACACACACTCACACACACACTCACACACACACACACACACACACACACACACACTCACACATACAGACATTATACACACACACACTCACACTCACACACACACACACACATACAGACATTATACACACACACACACACACACACACACACACACACACACACACACACACTAACACATACAGACATTATACACACACACACACACACACACATACAGACATTATACACACACACACACACTCACACAGACACAGACACACACACACATACAGACATTATACACACACACACACTCACACACACACACACACACACATACAGACATTATACACACACAGACACACACACACACACACACACACACACACACAGACACACACACAGACACACACACACAGACACACACACACAGACACACACACACAGACACACACACACAGACACACACACACAGACACACACACACACACACACACACACACACACACACACACACACGCGAGCTAGAATATAGTGTTGCAGAACTATTGCTTGACAGTTACAGAGGAAGTGCAAGAAAAAAATGCATGTACCACAGTGAGGTAGGGTGGAAGATTGGGACGACACCCTAACTGTTGTACTTGCTTGGCACAAACAATCAAAAGCAACACACAAGCCGTGCGCGTGGGTGTGTGCGGGCACGTGGGTGTGCGAGGGCGAGTGGGTGTGCGAGGGCGAGTGGGTGTGCGCGCGGGCGAGTGGGCGTGCGCGCGGGCGAGTGGGTGTGAGGGAACGCAGGCAAGTATGTAAGAGTGGACGAGAGTGTGTGAGGGGGAGCGTGCGAGGGTGTGTGTGCAGGCGCGGGGGAGTGCGTGTGGGTGTGTGCGAGTGCTGAGAGAGTGTGGGCGAGTGTGCAAGGGCACAGATGAGTGAGAGGAGCGTGACAGAGAGAGATTCGCTGCTGGTGCAGGTTGAATGAGTGTGTGTCGCAGTGGGTGATGTAAGCGAGGTGTGGGTGACAGATCACACGGCAGTATCTGCTCCTCTGCCGCAGTCCTGTCACTGTCAAAGGCAAGGATGATGTGGTGTTTGTGAAATGGATTTTAAAGATGGTTCCCATGCTGTGATTACAGTCGCCATCCATCGTCTGACCCAGTTATCCACAACTATAATATACCATCACTGCCACATTCCAGATCCACAATCCATGGTGTCTTTGCTTTCCTGACCTTAGTCTTAAAACAATAATGTAAACCGTCCTGCAGGGACTGTCTGACGTAAAATATAGTCCCTGTGAAGAGCGAGTGAAAGACTATAATTCTATCTTGCTGCAGTAATAATAATGCAGGCTGGCTTTTCTTCTCTGGTTTATGGCATTTCTAAAACCCCTCAATCAAATAACTCTTCAATGACTTATTTTAACCGTGCACAATCACAGGTTTGTGACACTTCTACGGGAGTACTCTTGAGGTAGAAGTTCGCCGGTTCAAGTCCCTCACCGGCCTTAAATGCAGGTCACGGTGGCACAGCGGTAGAGTTGCTGCCTTGCAGCGTATGCAGTGCCGGAGACCCGGGTTCGATCCCAACTACGGCTGCTGTCTGAACGGAGTTTGTACGTTCTCCCCGTGACCTGCATGGGGTTTCTCCGAGATAGAAACATAGAAAATAGGTGCTGGATTAGGCCATTCAGCCCTTCAATATGATCATGGCTGATCATCCAACTCAGTATCCTGTACCTGCCTTCTCTCCATACCCCTTGATCCCTCTAGCCACAAGGGCCACATCTAACTCCCTCTTAAATATAGCCAATCAAACTGGCCTCAACTACTTTCTGTGGCAGAGAATTCCGCAGATTTACTACAGAGATCTTTGGTTTCCTCCCACACTTCAAAGACGTGCAGGTTTGTAGGTTAATTGGCTTGGTATAAGTGTAAATTGTCCTTAGTGTGAGTTACTCCAGCAGTGAGTTCCTCCAGCATTTTGTGTCTATCTTTAAGGTTTCAATTAATGACTTCACAAGTGTCTGTCTCCACAGACGCTGCCTGGTCTGATGACTATGTTCAAGAGATTCCAAATTAATTTCGATCTCTGCATTCTGTCGCGTTCTCCTTTGGCATTGTAATTAACCCTGGGAGGAGATAAACACAGCATTGAGAAAAATCAGGCTTTGAATATTGTTTTGTGTGGGGCTCAAATTGCATTTTTTTTTTTTAAACATTGGAATTTTTGATCTGTAAGGAAGCAAGAAAAGTATATGTAGGCACTAGGAACTGCAGATGTTGCTTTATTAAAAAAAACGGCAAAGTGCGGAAGTAACTCAGCGGGTCAGGCAGCATCTCTGGAGAACATGGATAGGCGACGTTTTGAGCTGCGGGTTTGCCTGTGATGGTGCCAAATGATGGTCTGCATCCCTATCTGCGGAAGGATGTGCTGGCCCTGGAGAGGGTCCAGAGGAGGTTTACAAGAATGATCCCAGGAATCAGAGGCTTTACCCACGATGAGCGTTTGTCGGCACTGGGCTTGTACTCACCGGAGTTTAGAAGGATCAGGGGTGGGGGGGGGGGGTGAAACCTGATTGAAACATACAGAATAGTGAAAGGCTTGGATCGAGTGGATGTGGAGAGGATGTGTCCACCAGTGGGAGAGTCTAGGACCAGAAGTCACAGCCTCAGAATTAAAGGACGTTCTTTTAGGAAGGACGCGAGGAGGAATTTCTTTAGTCAGAGAGTGGTGAATCTGTGGAATTATTTGCCACAGAAGGCTGTGGCCAAGTCAATGGATATTTTTAAAGCAGAGATAGATAGATTCTTGATTAGTGCGGGTGTCAAGTTATGGGGAGAAGGCAGGAGAATGGGGTTGGGAGTAGAGATAGATCAGCCATGATTGAATGGCAGAGTAGACTTGCTGGGCTGAATGGCCTCATTCTACTCCTATCCCTTATGACCAGGCAGCATCTCTGGAGAGAAGGAATGAGTTAGGGTTTCCTCTATCTAACTTCAATCGAGGAATATCTCAGTGATAGCAGCTTTCTCTTTGATTTGCAGTAAAATATTTCTAATAATCACCCCCTAGAGCAGGTGATGGGATGTGTGTGATCACCGAGTGGCCTGCAGCACTGCTGGTAGTCATCAAATTACTACTAGTCATTGAAAGATATTTGTCTGATGAAAAGGAATCAGTAGCTCAGATGGAAAGCTGGTATCTTTAGTGTTAGACTTTAGAGATATAGCGTGGAAACAGGCCCTTCAGCCCACGGAGTCTGTGCCGACCAGTGATCCCCACACATTAACACTATCCTATACACCAGGGGTTCCAAACCTTTCTCGTCCCGTTTACCCCTGGCAACTTTAATAGCACTTAACAATGTTATTTTATTTATTTAATTTTTTAAAATATTTTTATTAGAAGCATGCATAACAAATAATAGTGAGCGACAATTTAATTACTGATTTCTTACATAGCTTCAGTTTTTAACAATGTTATTTTCACTTATTTATGAACAACTAATGATAAACAGATACCACACAAAAAGCTGGAGAAACTCAGCGGGTGCAGCAGCATCTAAGGAGCGAAGGAGATAGGCGACGTTTCGGGTCGAGACCCTTCTTCAGAATGATAAACAGATACCAGAACCAATCGATGAGAAAAAATATCTAGAATCCAGAATTACCCCATGGGGGTAAATTAACTCCAGGTTGGGAACCCTTGCTGTACACACTAGGGACAATTTACACTTATACCAAGTTAATGAACCTGCAAACCTGCACGTCTTTGGAGTGTGGGAGGAAACCGAAGATCTCGGAGAAAACCCACGCGGTCACGGGGAGAACGCACAGACAGCGCCCGTAGTCGGGATGGAACCCGGGTCTCCGGTGCTGCGACTCTACCGCTGCGCCACCGTGACACCCTAAAGTTGTCTCTCTCTTCGTGCTGGGATAACCTTCAGAAGAGAAAATATTTTGTGTGCCTGCACGAAGCTTGATTCACACCCTGGTTCGACACTTTGCAATTTGTAGGCTGGTGCTGCTCCCAGTCCTGCCAGCCAACCTGCTGTAACAAATGGAAGCTATCACCAGCGCTGGCAGCTCATTACCAGAGTAACAGACACAACTGTAACAGCACGAGGATTATCTGCACCATCTCCACACTGTTACTCACCGCTCCATGTCCAACCTCTTATCTTGCACCAGATGAGTAACGTTAATGCGTTATTGACTGAATAGAGAGTGAAGCGGGATGCGACGGGACGCTTGCTGGCCGATGGGACACAGGCCAGGGAGCATTGCAAAGATTGTCGCAAGTGCTGCAGTGGTTGGATGAGGCTATCCATTAACACCGGCGGTGAATGTAATAACACGCTGGCGCAGCGGTAGTGTTGCTGCCTTACACCGTGTACAGACAGTGCCGTTAGTCTAGATCGAACCTGGGTCCCCAGCGCTTAGACCCAGGTTCGATCCCGTCTACAGGTGCTGTCTGTACGGATTAAATACCTCCCCATGTCCTGCCGGGGTTTTCTCCGAGATCTTCGGTTTCCTCTCACACTCCAAAGACGCACAAGTTTGTAGATTATTTAGCTTGGTGTAAATATAAATGTCCCTAGTGTGTGTACGATAGTGTTAATTTGCGGGGATTGCTGGAAGGCGCTGACGCGGTGGGCCGAAGGGCCTGTTTCTGCGCTGTATCTCTCAACTAAGCTTAGAATGTGAGGGAAGGGTGGAGATATGATGAAAGAATGAATACTTGATTTCATACAAGTCCCGGTGGAATTCTTTGTCCAAGGTATGTCAAGAGCCTGAAGAAGGGTCTCGACCTGAAACGTCACCTATTCCTTCTCTCCAGAGATGCTGCCGGTCTCGCTGATTTACTCCTGCTTTTTGTGTCTATCTTTGTATGCAAACAGTTGCTACATAAAGGGCATCAACAAAGTATTCCATCAACTCTGCTGGAATAAAGTCCTTTTTGTAAGCACCCCTTCTAGTAAATCATGACGAAAAGTAAAGGGCATCAACAAAGTATTCCATGCTGGGTCCTTTTTGAAGCACCCCCTCTCTCATGACGAATATCAATATGATATTAATTATAAGATGTAGATCACGCATTGTGTATCATCCTGGTTACATCCTGCCACTTATTACATCTCTTGCCTCAGAGCACCTGGGTGCTGTCTGTGTGGAGTTTGCATGTTCTCCCTGTGACAGCAAAGGTTTCTTTCGGAAGCTCCAGATTCCTCCCACATCCCAAACCATGCTGTGATGCAGCCCGGTAAAATGCAATGAAGCTGCCGATTTATTCCAGATACCTGCAAGACTTTCCAGTTAGTCTAATATTCCTCATTGATGATGACGGTTCCATAAGGCTTCACTGTATAATTAATGTGATGAATAATACAGGCTCACACTCCATGAATAAGTTAAGAGTCCCAGTTTGGGTGGGATTACTCCATACAGTGTCGGGCAATCATTAGATAGCTTCCCCACTGCTGAACTGCAAAGTGCATGGGATTTGAAATAAAAACTGGGGATCAACATTAAAGATTCAGGTGTTCGGGCAGCTTCTGAGGAAGGAATATTTGCCAAGGTTTTCAGTTTCCGAAGTGTTTGGCATAAGGTGTGGAATTTAAATCTAGCTATTCTTTGGGAATGAGTCAAAAGCAGTGTTTGACAACAGCCCCAACGTCTCTTGACATTTTAGTTTTGGTCAGCGTTTAGTTAATTTCGTAAAAAAACACAGGGTGCTGGAGTAACTCAGTGGGTCAGGCAGCATCTGTGGAGAACATGGATAGGTGATGTTTCACAGAGTGCTGGAGTAACTCAGTGGGTCAGGCAGCATCTGTGGAGAACATGGATAGGTGATGTTTCACAGAGTGCTGGAGTAACTCAGTGGGTCAGGCAGCATCTGTGGAGAACATGGATAGGTGGCGTTTCACAGAGTGCTGGAGTAACTCAGTGGGTCAGGCAGCATCTGTGGAGAACATGGATAGGTGATGTTTCACAGAGTGCTGGAGTGACTGCGTTAGGCAGCATCTCTGGGGAACATAACCCTGCCACGAGAGGCAGTGGAGGCCAATTCACTGGATGTATTCAAAAGAAAGTTGGATATATGACTCTTAGGGCTAATGTGATCAAGGGATATGGGGAGAAAGCAGGAACGGGGTACAGATTCTGGTTGATCAGCCATGATCAACCTATTTTCTATGCTTTATAGACAGGTCGAGACCCTTCTTTGAACTGATTTGGTTTAGTTTAGAGATACAGCATGGAATCAGGCCCTTCGGCCCACCGAGTCCATGCTGACCAATGATCACCCATTCACACTAGTTCTATGTTATCCCACTCTCTCATCAACTCCCTACACACTTGAGACAATTTACAGAGGGCCAATGAGGGCTACACGCCCGCACGTTTTTGGGATGTGGGAGGAAACCGGAGCACCTGGAGAAAACCCACGTGGTCACAGGGAGAACGTACAAACTCCATACAGACAGCACTTGTAGTCGGGATCGAACTCGGGACTCTGGCGCTGTGAGGCAGCAACTCTACCGTTGCGCCACCTTGCCGCTTAACTAGTTGTGAAGTCTATTTTGAATATGCAGAAGAGTGTTTGGGAATCTTTCACTCCTTCCACTGTAGCAGGCCCATCCAACTCTACTCCTTGCCCAGATAACCCATACATGTTCCCATTTGCTTACTGGAGGAGATGTTTGGCCCATTGAGCCTAAGACGGCTCTCGGAGAGGCCCATTCTCTGTCGTTTATTAGTGTCTGCGTCAAACATGCTGCCACGTGCTGGAGTACCTCAGCGGGCCAGGCAGCATCGCTGGAGAACACAGATAGGTGACGGTTTGGGCCGGGACCCTGAAGATTGTTGATGTTTTGGTTGGGGCCCTTGAGAAAGGTCCTGATCCAGTATATCACCTATCCATATTCTCCTCAGGGATGCTGACTCACCCCCTGAATTACTCCTGCATTTTGTGCCTTTTTTAATCATAGACATGTTTGTTAATCAAGTGTGTGTAACCAGGAGCTGCAGATGTTGGTTTAAACCGAAGATAGACAAAAAATGCTGGAGTAACTCAGCGGGACAGGCAGCATCTCTGGAGCGAAGGAATGGGTGACGTTGCGGGTCGAGACCCTTCTTCAGACTGAGCCTGTTGTCTATGCATGTACGGCGCAAATCACTTCTAACTTATATAAACAGTTTTGTTCCACACCCCTCCTGTCCGACATCTATCTACCTGACCCAAAAAGCTGGAGTAACACAGCATCTCTGGAGAGGAGCATCCAACAAGCTGCCTGACCCGCTGGGTTCCTCCAGCATTCTGTGTCTATCTTCATTTTTTTAACACAGCATCTGCCTTGATGGTGCTTTAAACCAGCACCATTCCTTCCTACACAACTGCCTGACCCGCTGAGTTACTCCAGCACTTTTTTTTGTACACCAGCATCTGAAGGTTTTTGTGTCTCGTGGTATTTGCTGTTCGGTGAAGGGAACTGTGTCTCTTTATCTTTCAAGGTATCAAATGCTTTCTCCTCAGCAGATGTTTTTCCAGCTGTTGTCTTAGCGGTGATTCACTGGAGTTTACCGGCCGTCTATCACGTGCACACCTTGCCTTCCGTGGGGAATAATTCACTCCTGTCTCAAGCCGTGCGTGATGCTTGTTAGTTTTACTCTCCTGTGATGCAGCGCGTGCGATCCATCCAAGTTTACCGATCGGTTTGTAGGAAGGAACTGCAGATGCTGGTTTACACCGAGGATAGACGCAAAAATCCGGAGTAACTCAGTTGGATAGGCAGCATCCCTGGAGAGAAGGAATGGGTGACGTTTCGGGGCGAGACCCTTCCTCTGATCGGCCCATCGAGTCCGCACCGATCAGAGATCCCCGCACGTTAACACTGACCTACACCCACTAGGGACAATTTACGCATACACCAAGCCAATTAACCTACAAACCTGCACGTCTTTGGAGTGTGGGAGGAACCCAAAGATCTCGGAGAAAACCTACACAGACCATGGCGAGAACGTGCAAACTCTGTACAGGCAGTATAGAATCTGTATAGAGTTTGTGTGTTCTCCCTGTCTCTACTTGGAAAACTTTCATGTATTCAAGAGAGAGTTAGAGCTCTTGGGACAGCTAAAGGAATCGAGGGATCTGGGGAGAAAGCAGGAACGGGATACTGATTTTGGATGATCATATTGAATGGGGGTGCTGGCTCGAAGGGCCGAATGGCCAACTCCTGCACCTATTTTTTATGTTTCTGGTTTTGTGCTGCTGGCTGGCCTCACAGATGAATTCTCTTTGATTCCTGTTTAAGAAGGTGGAAAATCGAAGGTAGACAAAAGTGCTGGAGAAACTCAGCGGGTGCGGCAGCATCTATGGAGCGAAGGAAATAGGAAACGTTGTCTATTTCCTGAAATGGTTCCTACTCGGCCCGAAACGTCGCCTATTTCCTCCGCCCCATAGATGCTGCTGCACCCGCTGAGTTTCTCCAGCACTTTTGTCTACGTTCTCTTTGATTGCTTGCAGGAGCTCTGGACATCCAGGTTCCGGTCGACCCTGTGGTCGCCCGCTACGGGAAGGACGTCATGCTGAACTGCACGTTCACGCTGGAGGGCAACTTCTCCCTGGGGGACGTGAGCGTGATCTGGCAGCTGACCGAGACCAAGACCATGGTGCACAGCTACTCCCGGCAGTGGGACGTGCAAAGCGAGCAGGCGGAGAGCTTCGTCAACCGGACCGCCCTGTTCCTGGACCAGCTGGGCAAGGGCAACGCCTCGCTGCTGTTGAGGAGGGTGAAGATCGAAGACGAAGGCAGCTTCACCTGCTTCGTCCGCATCAAAGACCACAACAGTGCCCCCATCATGCTCCAACTAGCAGGTACAACATCGACTGTATACTATCCCAAACATACGTGTGGGAAATACTTCCAAATCTGACGTGGAATATAGAATGCTACAGCCCAAAGATATAGGAAAGATATTGTCAAGCTTCAAATGGTTCAGAAAAGATTTAAAGCCCTGTCCCACGGTACGAGTTCATTCCAAGAGTTCTCCCGAGTTTGCCCTGATTCGAACTCGGAGATTTACGGTAATGGTCACTCGTCGGTACTCGGGGCTCTCGTGGACATTTTTCAACATGTTGAAAAATCTTCACGAGTCTTCCCGAGCTTACCTGCCGTTAGCGAGTCTTCCCGAGTACCTGCTGTTAGTGCTAAGAGACGTCCCCAAGCTCCGTCGTACCCACTACGTTCATTCTCCGTGCTTACCACGAGTTTGATTTTTTTTTAAACTCGGGAGAGCTCGTGGAATGAACTCGTACCGTGGGACAGGGCTATTACGAGGATGTTGCCAGGGCTAGAGGGTATAAGCTGCAGGGAGAGGTTGAGTAGGCTGGGTCTCTATTCCATGGAGCGCAGGAGGATGAGGGTGACCTTATAGAGGTGTACAAAATCATGAGAGGAATAGATCGGGTAGATGCACCGAGTCCCTTGCCCAGAGAAGGGGAATCGAGGACCAGAGGACATAGGTTCAAGGTGATTGGGAAAATATTTAATAGGAATCTGAGGGGTAACTTTTTCCACACAAAGGGTGGTGGGTGTATGGAACGAGCTGCCAGAGGAGGTAGTTGAGGCTGGGACTATCCCAACGTTTAAGAAATAGTTGGACAGTTACATGGATAGGACTGGAGGGATATGGACCAAGAGCAGGCAAGTGCTTAGAATAAAGAATCTTAGAATAAAGGGGAGGTCATTTAAGACTGAGGTGAGAAAAAACTTTTTCCCCCAGAGAGTTGTGAATTAATGGAATTCCCTGCCACAGAGGGCAGTGGAGGCCAAATCACTGGATGGATTTAAGAGAGAGTTACTGTTGTGACTGTTTCCACACTGCATCACTCTATGACTCTATGACACAAGACCTTACCCTTCGGCCCACAATTTCCGTGCCGAACATGATGTCAAGACCGTGTTTTTTCTGCCTGTCTGAGATACATATCCCTCCATTCCCTGCAAGTGTGTCAATCCAAAAGCCTCTTAAATGCCGGCATCATATCTGCCTCCACCATCCACCCCAGGCAGCGCGCTCCTGGTATTCATCACTCTCTGTGTAAAAACTGTGTAATCACTCTCTTGCTATTTGATTATTCCATCCTAGGGGAAAAGGCTCTGACTGTCTACCCTATCTACGCCTCTTATTATTTTATATAGTACTATCAAGTCTCCCTTCAATCTTTTTCAACATTTTATGTTTGTTTGTGATAGGAGCAGAATTAGGCTGATGTATGTCTCCCTCCTAACTCCATTCTCCTGCCTTTTCCCCATAACCCCTGACACCCGTACTAATCAAGAATCTATCTATCTCTGCTTTAAAAATATCCACTGATGTCCTCCAAAGCCTTCTGTGGCAAAGAATTCCACAGATTCACCACCCTCTGACTGAAGAAATTCTTTCTAAAAAAAACGTCCTTTAATTCTGAGGCTGTGACCTCTAGTCCTAGACTCTCCCACTAGTGGACACAATCTCTCCACATCCACTCTATCCAGCCCTTTCACTATTCTGTATGTTTCAATGAGGTCCCCCCTCATTCTTCTAAACTCCAGCGAGTACAGGCCCAGTGCCGTCAAACGCTCATCATACGTTAACCCACTCATTCCTGGGATCATTCTCGTAAACCTCCCCTGGACCCTCTCTCTCCAAGGCCAGCACATCCTTCCTCATAGAAATATAGAGACACAGAAAATGGGTGCAGGAGTAGGCCATTCGGCCCTTTGAGCCAGCACCGCCATTCAATATGATCATGGCTGATCATCCAGAATCAGTGCTCCGTTTCTGCTTTCTCCCCATATCCCTTGATTCCATTAGCCCCAGGAGCTAAATCTAACTGTCTGTTGACGGGGCAGAAGCCCTCCGATGTGGGTCCACCATGTTGATGCCTGTATCTCTTCTTTCAGCTTCTTACTCCAAGCCCAACCTGCACCTGGAGCCCAATAAGAACCTGAAGCCTGGAGATGAGGTGAGCATTGCCTGCCATTCCTCAGGGGGCTACCCGCAGGCAACGGTGCTGTGGTTCGACGGGAAAGGGGGCAACGTCACGGACAACGTCAGCACCTCGCAGGTGGCCAACGAGCGGGGCCTGTTCGAGGTGCGCAGTGTGATGCGCGTCACCCTGGAGCCAAACAGCTCGTACAGCTGCACGGTGCGGAACGAGCTACTGGGGGAGGAGACCCATGCTGCCGCCACCATCACAGGTCAGTCCCACCTCACCGCCAGGCCCAACATCCTCCTCTCCTCTGGAGGGACAACTACCCACCAATGCTAACATGCACATCTCACACAGAGGGTGGTGGGTGTATGGAACAAGCTGCCAGAGCAGGTAGTTGAGGCTGGGAC
Source organism: Okamejei kenojei (assembly GCA_035221665.1). Classification (NCBI taxonomy): domain Eukaryota; kingdom Metazoa; phylum Chordata; class Chondrichthyes; order Rajiformes; family Rajidae; genus Okamejei; species Okamejei kenojei. The sequence continues at coordinate 16,779,770 of CM069169.1, read as the reverse complement.
TATCCCAACGTTTAGACAGGTACATGGAGAGGACAGGTTTGGAGGGATATGGACCAAGCACATGCAGGTGGGACTAGTGTAGCTGGGACATGTTGGCAGGTTGGGCTGAAGGGCCTATTTCACACTGTATAACTCTATAACTAGTGAAGCTAGGAAAGTTGGCCGGTGTGGGCAAGTTGGGCCGAAGGGCCTGTTTCCACGCTGTATCACTCTATAACACTATCTGCCGCCTGAGATCAGATGCCATTAACGAAACCCGAAATGAGACAAGAGTAATGTCTGGTGAAAATTGTGATTTTCATAAGCTTATTGGATTTGAAAAGCTACACTTAAAGCCGTGTAAGTTCAAGGAGGGCTGTTTGAATCTGTATTTCCAAGCACACATGCAAAATGGTTTTAAAAGACATGATTGCCACTGTGTGATTGATGTGGAATGCACCGGTCCTGGGACCTGTCACATTGACATTGGATCAAAGGATTGACTGATGCAACCTTCCGGTTCATTCCGCAGTCATCCATCTTGTCCGTTATTTAGTGAGACAAAGGCATGCGTGTGCCCATTATTGGCTAAGTGTAATCTTGCTGATATTAAATGCCATTGACTTGCCAAATATTAAGTGAACTAAGCTGACGGGGGAAAAGTAGACAAAGGAATCTGGCCTCCAACAAGACGCAAATATCCACCTGAGACCGTCCCAGAAGTCAGCCTTTAGTTCTATTAATGTACAGAGGGAATTATTAACTAAATACTAGACATAAAGTAAGTTGGACGAGCAACGTGTTTGAAGGATATAGAACCCTACAGCGGAAACGTTCCAATTGGATTCCCTCAGTCTGAAGAAGGGTTTCGTCCCGAAATGTTGCCTATTTCCTTCGCTCCATAGATGCTGCTGCACCCGCTGAGTTTCTCCAGCATTTTTGTCTACCTCCAATTGGATTCCCTCTGGTTTTAACACGCTAATGGAATGAAAGGATATATTTAAGGCAGACGGATAGATTCTTGATTCATACGGGTGTCAGGGGTTATGGGGAGAAGGCAGGAGAATGGGGTTAGGAGGGAGAGATGGATCAGCCATGATTGAATGGCAGAGTAGACTGAATGGCCGAATGGCCTAATTGTGCTCCTATCACTTATGACAGGATAGATTAGACGTGGAGAGGATGTTTCCATCAGTGGGAGAGTCTAGACCATAGGTCATAGCCTCAGAATTAAAGGGCGTTCCTTTAGGAAGATGAGGAGGAATATCTTTAGTCAGAGGGCGGTGAATCTGTCTAATTCATTGCCACAGAAGGCTGTGGAGGCCATGTCAATGTATATATATATTTTAAATGCTGGAGTAACTCAGTGGGTGAGGCAGCATCTCTGGAGAGAAGGAATGGGCGACGTTTCGGGTCGAGACCCTCCTACAGACTGATGTCGGGGGAGGGGGCGGGACGAGGAAGGAATGTAGTCGGAGACAGTAGGGCTAGTGGGTGAACTGGGAATGGGGAGGGGATGGAGAGAGAGGGAAAGCAAGGGCTATTTGAAGTTAGAGAAGTGAATGTTCATACCGCTGGGGTGTAAGATACCCAAGCGAAATATGAGGTGCTGTTCTTCCAATTTGCGCTGGGCCTCACTCTGACAATGGAGGAGGCCCAGGACGGAAAGGTCAGATTGTGAGTGGGAGGGGGAGTTAAAATGCTGAGCCACCGGGAGATCAGGTAGGTTAAGGCGGACTGAGCGGAGGCGTTCAGTGAAACGATCGCCGAGCCTGCGCTTGGTCTCACCGATGTAGAGAAGTTGACACCCGGAACAGCGGATACAGTAGATGAGGTTGGAGGATGCTACAGATGCTGGTTTAAACTGAAGATAGACACACACAGTGCTGGAGTAACTCAGCGGGACAGGCAACATCTCTGGAGAGAAGGAATGGGTGACGTTTCAGGTCTGAAGAAGGGTCTCGACCCTGAAATATCACCCATTCCTTCTCTCCAAAGATGCTGCCTGTCCCACTGAGATGCTCCAGCACTGTGTGTGTCTGTGGAGGCACATGGATTTTGCACAGACAGAAAAGAGTTGGTTCGGCCTTCGTGTTCGCTACGGACATTGTGGGCCGAAGGTGTTCTATGTTTTATGTCGTTCATGTGCGGGGGTTTTGTCAAAGAGCAGTCACTGTCTTTTCTGAGGAAACATGAAGACAGCTGCAGTACTGATCATTAACAGTAGATGTCAGTGCCACATCATACCTTGCGCGATGAATCCCTTCCAATCCAGTGTTGGGGATGAGCCTATTCATTGGATCATAAGATCAAAAGTGATGGGAGTAGGCCATTCGGCCCATCGAGTCCACTCCGCCATTCAATCATGGCTGATCTCTGTCTCCTAATCCCATTTTCCTGCCTTCTCCCCATAACCCTTGACACCCGTTCTAATCAAGAATCTATCTATCTCTGCCTTAAAAATCTGCACTGACTTGGCCTCCACAGCCTTCTGTGGCAAAGAATTCCATAAATTCACCACCCTCTGACTAAATAAATTCCTCCTCGTCTTCTTCCTAAAAGAACATCCTTTAATTATTTTGTTCTGACCTCTAGTCCTAGACTCTCCCACTAGTGGAAACATGCTCTCCACATCCACTCTATCCAAGCCTTTCACTATTCTTACGTTTCAATGAGATCCCCCCCCCCCCCCCCCCCCCCCCCCCCCCCCCCCCCCCCCCCCTATTCTTCTAAACTCCAACGAGTACAGGCCCAGTGCCGTCAAACGCTCACCATATGTTAGTGTTGGATGTGAGAGTCCCACTGATTCATTGGCCTAGACCGGACAGTGTGAGTTTTCAGTTCTGGCATTCAAAGTAACATTTTACCATTCTTATTTCACACATTTTACCATTCTTACTTCACACTTCACACGACAAGAGCGGTAGAGCTGCTGCCTCACAGCGCCAGAGGTCCGTGCTCAATGCTGACTACGGGTGCTGTCTGTACGGAGTTTGTACGTTCTCCACCTGACCTGTGACGTACAGGTTTGTAGGTTAATTGGCTTTGGTAACATTGTAAATTGTCCCTAGTGTGTGTAGGACAGTGTTGGCGGGGGGAGGGGGGGGGGCAGGCCGGCACGGACTCGGTGGGCCGAAGGGCCTGTTTCCGCAATGTATCTCTCAACCAAACTAAACTAAACCCTCGCATTTTCTCCTTCTGCACAACCTTGCTCGCTACTCCCCAGAACACCAACCTTTCAGCAAAAAACAAACTGCTGGAGCAGCTCAGTGGGTCGGGCAGCATCTGTGGAGGGAAATGGAGAGATGGCATTTTAGGTTGGGACCTGTCTTCACAAATGCGCTTGACCCGATTAGTTACTCGTTGTCCATGCCGACCAACATGCCTCTGCTGCACTAATCCCACCTGCCTGCATTTGGCCCATATCCCTCTTAACCTGTCCGATCCATGTTCCTGTCCAAATTTTTTTTAAAATCGTTGTCGGGATCTAATACCGAGTGACTAATTATTGCAGTTAAGTTGCTTCGGTGTAAATATTTGGAACTGTTTCAGTTGTAGTCTCATATGGAGCCATCTGTTTTTCCTGACAGTGTGATGTTAGAATCACTGTTGCAAACATCTCCGTATCACTGAGAAACAGGTACCTTATCAACACGTTCCCTCGCCCATGCACATTGCATTCCTGACTTCACACAACGCATCGAAGATAGACACAAAATGCTGGAGTAACTCAGCGGGAGAGCTCGCAACCCAGTGGTATGAATATTGATTTCTCTAACTTCAAGTAACCCCTGCATTCCCTCTCTCTCCATCCCTCCCCCACCCAAGTCGCACCAGCTTCTCGTTCTCACCTAGCACAATGGCTAACAATGGCCTGTTGCCTTTATCATCCTTCATTCATTTTGCATATCTCTCTCTACATCCCCGTCTAAATCCAAGGAAAAGTAATATAAATTGGCCAGAGGAAGCAGCAAACCAGAGGACTGGGAGAAATTTAGAACTTTAGAAATTTAGAGGGCAAAGGGGTTAATTAAGAGGGGGAAAAAAGAGCATGAAGGAAAACCAGCGGTGAATGTAAAAACGGACTCTAAAAGCTTCTATAGATATGTAAAAAGGAAAAGAGTGTTGTGAATCTGGAATTCTCTGCCACAGAAGGCAGTGGGGACCAATTCACTGGATGTTTTCAAGAGAGAATTCGATTTAGCTCTTGGGGCTAAAGGAATAATGGAGTTGTCCCACTGTACGAGCTAATTCAAGAGCTCTCCCGGGTTAAAAAAAAAACAAACTCGTGGTAAGTACGTCGAATGTACGTTGCGGGTACATCGGTGCTCGGGACGTCTCTTAGCGGCTCGTAACGCTAACGGCAGGTTCTCGGGAAACGCGGTAAGCTCGGGAAGACTCGTGAAGATTTTTCAACGTGTTGAAAAATGTCCACGAGAGCCCCGAGTACCGACGAGCGGCCATTACCGTAATTCTCCAAGTTCGAATCAGGGGAAACTCGGGAGAGCTCTTGAATGGACTCGTACAGTGGGACAGCCCCATTAAGGGAAGTGGGGAGAAGGCAGGAACGGGAACTGATTTTGGATGATCAACCATGATCATATTGAATGGCGGTGCAGGCTCAAAGGGCCGAATGGCTGTATTCTCAACAGCACTCGAGATCGGGAGTGAACCCAGGTCTATGGTGATGTGAGACAGCGGCACTACCCCCTGCGCCACTGTGGCGCGCTGAAGCTAACTGGATCAGGGATGGATAATCAACATCGCCATTTGCAATGAATGAATAAACAAACAAAGACTCGATGGATATTGAACTGGAATATACCTGGCTGTACAGGTTATTCTAACTCAAGGGCCTGTGACCACTTGGGCGTCATTTGCGCCTCATATGTAAAATAGGTCAACACGTCGTTACGCTCGACGTCGCGCGTAGATCGCACGTCATCATACCGTCTAGTGCGCGTGACGTCATTAGAATGCCCTGCGGCACGCGGCGACGTAACCATGCGTCACCACGCGATACACGTGACACGTCGGGATGTCAGCGTGCGACACCAATGTGTCAGCGTGCGTACGCGATACGTCACGCAGGTGGCCCACGAGGATTTCATACAGGACGAAATCCTAGTGCGCCGCGCGATACCGCGCGCAACTCCACATTCCTCCACGCCTCTCCATGAGCCCGTCCCGCGCTACCCACACGCTACCCGTGCGCCACAACGCGACGATCTAATTTACACATGACACGTAAATGAGGTGCAAATGACGGCCAAGTGGGACAGGCCCTTCAAGTTTGTAGGTTAATTATTCTTAGTTTGTTTTGTAGGTTAATTGGCTACTGTGCTTTGCCCTTAGTGCGTAGGGAGTGGATGTGAAAGTTTACATTATTGCCTGTCACGTGTACCGAGGTACAGTGAAAAGCTTTTGTTGCGTGCTAACCAGTCAGCGGAAAGACAATACATGATTACAATCGAACCGATGCATGACAAGGAAATAACGTTTACTGCAAGGTAAAGCCCGCAATGTCCGATCAGGGATAGTCCGAGGGTCACCAGTGAGGTAGACAATTGTGCTGTCTAGTGTGATGGTCTAGGTGGGCTTATTCTTCGTCTTGTGAAATGAACCATAAACCAAAGGAATAGTTAGATCCCAAGCCGGGTGTTGAGCAGCCAGGTTGTTGTCTCTGTTGGCATCAATGTCTGCCAGGCCCTGAGAGCCATTTGGTGGGTGGTAGAGCGGGCACCCAGCGATGATGCGGTTGGCTGTCTGTTGTTCTGCTCCACATTCACAGGCTGGGCTCTGGCGGACTGAGTGAGGGGAACTAATGGATATTTATCGCCGGGAGTCGATGCAGCTTTTGTGCATTCACTTTTGAAGCTGTCAATGATTTTTTGTTTGCCTTGAAATATGGCATTGTTCCTTTTGATCAGCGGGGATTATTGATGGATTTCATATTGTAGAGAAAACTACTGGGTAATCTGTCACATTGGAAGGAAGGCTTTGTCCTGTCACTGTGTATTTTCTGACGTTCATGTTCGTATCATCGAGAGGGTCAGAGTTTATTGGCTTTTCTTAACCCACCCTCTCCACGAAGAATGTTGTTAGGAAGGAACTGCAGATGCTGGTTTACACCGAAGATAGGCGCTAAATGCTGGAGCAACTCAGCGGGACAGGCAGCATCTCTGGAGAGAAGTGTCTGGACCCGAAACGTCACCCTTTCCTTCTCCGCAGAGATGCTGCCTGTCCAGCTGAGTTACTCCAGCTTTTTGTGTCTATCTTCTTTTCAGGGAAGTGTTGTTTGAGTACGACAGACAATAGGTGTAGGAGGAGGCCATTCGGCCCTTCGAGCCGGCACCGCCATCCACTGTGATCATGGTTGATCATCCACAATCAGTACCCCGTTCATGCCTTCTACCCATATCCCCTGACCGCTATCTTTAGAAACACAGAAAATAGGTGCAGGAGGAGGCATTCGGCCCTTTGAGCCAGCACCGCCATTCATTGTGATCATGGCTGATCGTCCCCAATCAATAACCCGTGCCTGCCTTCTCCCCATATCCCTTGATTCCACTAGCCCCTAGAGCTCTATCTAACTCTCTCTTAAATCCATCCAGTGATTTGGCCTCCACTGCCCTCTGTGGCAGGGAATTCCACGAATTCACAACTTTCTGGGTGAAAAAGTGAATTCTCACCTCAGTCTTAAATGACCTCCCCTTTATCTAAGACTGTGGCCCTTAGTTCTGGGGTCGCCCAACATTGGGAACATTTTTCCTGCATCTAGCTTGTCCAGTCCTTTTATAATTGTATATGTTTCTATAAGATCCCCCCTCATCCTTCTAAACTCCAGTGAATACAAGCCAAAACTCTTTTCAATCTTTCCTCATATGACAGTCCCGCCATCCCACGGATCAATCTCGTGAACCTACGCTGCACTGCCTCAAATTAGGAGACCAAAACTGTACACAATACAATCTTTAAGAGCTCTATCTAGCTCTCTCTTGAAAGCATCCAGAGAATTGGCATCCACTGCCTTCTGAGGCAGAGAATTCATTGCAGTCAGTGCTGTGCCAGGTTAATCTGCAGCCTCAGACAGCCTATCTTTCAAGCAATGGGCCTCGGCTTGGTCAACATGGAGTGCAAAGTCTTTGTTTGCCGACTGATAAACCATACCTTGGAAGCACAGTGTCTCTGGTTATTGAAGCTGTGTCAGAGGATTTAGTGGGATTCAATCCTTTAATTTTACTGTTTCCCTTTTCGTCTTTGCTATATCTTAGTTCAGATATAATTCTAAATTCGCTTAACTTGGCAAACTGGCACTAAACTGTGATTTATCAGAGTATTCTGCAAAAAGTGACAGACTTCACCTGTTCTCAATCCACTCCCGCCTGCTGTGTCGACCCAGAACCCTCGTCAGAGGTCAATAGACAAAGACTAAAAATAGGCTGCATGATCCGGTCAAACCTGCCCGCAGGTTCTGACAGAAAATTGACGTTTTGCACCTTTATCTTCCTTCACTCAAGTTATTTTTGCTGAAGTACTTTGTAGGGGAAGAAAAAGCAGATGCTGGAAATCTAAAAATAAAAAGAGGAAGGTCAGAAGTGCTCAGCCGTGCGAGTGTGCGTGTGGGTGTGCGTGTGTGCAAGTGAGTGTGTGCAAGTGAGTGTGTGTGTGCGAGTGAGTGTGTGTGTGCCTTTGTGGGTGTGTGTGCGTGTGTGCGAGCGTGTGTGTGTACGCGTGTGTGTACGACTGCGTGGGTGTGTGTGTGTTTTTGTATGTGTGCGAGTGGGTGTGTGTGTGCGTATGTGTACATGTGTGTGCATGTGAGTGCGTGTGTGTACGTGCGTGCGAGTGCGTGTGTGTGAGTGTGAGTGCGTGTGTGTGCGAGTGTGTGTGTGTACGTGTGTGTGTGTGTGTACGTGTGCGCGTGTGCTATGTACTTGATACGATAGAACTTTATTTATCCCAGGAGGGAAATTGATCTTCCAACAAGATACATGAAACATGAGATTAATGGGATGAGTGGAAAGGATTGGGGATGTGCAAAGATTTGGAATGGGGGGGGGTGGGTGGAGGGGAGTGAGTCCACCCCACAACAGAAGGGGGAGTAGTGAGTGTGATCATTCGGCCCATCTAATCTACTCCACCATTCAATAATCATGGCTGATGTATCTCTCTCTCCTAACCTCATTCTCCTGCCTTCTCCTCATAACCTCTGACACCCGCACTAATCAAGAATCTATCTATCTCTGCCTTAAAATATCCATTGGCCTCCACGGCCTTCTGTGGCAAAGAATTCCACAGATTCACCACCCTCTGGCTAAAGAAATTCCTCCTCATCTCCTTCTTAAAGGAACGTCCTTTATTCCGAGGCTGTGACCTCTAGTCTTAGATTCACCCACTTTGGTGTGTGGTGTGGTGGTGATATGTGTGTGTGAGAGAGAGAACTGATCATCCAACTTGGTCTTAAAGGATTTCCCCCTGATCATCCAACTGTGACCCCTTGTCCTGGACTTCCCCAACATCGGGAACAATCTTCCTGCATCTAGCCTGTCCAACCCCTTAAGAATTTTGTAAGTTTCTATAAGATCCCCTTTCAATCTCCTAAATTCTAGAGAGTATAAACCGAGTCTATCCAGTCTTTCTTCATAAGGCAGTCCTGACATCCGAGGAATCAGTCTGGTGAACCTTCTCTGCACTCCCTCTATGGCAATAATGTCCTTCCTCAGATTTGGAGACCAAAACTGTACGCAATACTCCAGGTGCGGTCTCACCAAGACCCTGTACAACTGAAGTAGAACCTCCCTGCTCCTATACTCAAATCCTTTTGAGAGTTGATTGCATTTGTCGAAACAGGGCGGACCACGTGAAGGTTGCAATCTCCCACCCCACCAGCATCTGCAGTTCCATCCTACATAATTGGGCCGAGGGCCTGCTCGGATGTTGTATGACTCCATGTCTAGCTTCTCCAGTTTGACCCTAAATCTGAAACACCTCATTATTTGGACCATTCCGCTGCATCTTCTGGTGACACTTGTCTGAAGAAGGGTCTCGACCCGAAACGTCACCCATTCCCTTTCTCCAGAGATGCTGCCGGTCCCGCTGAGTTACTCCAGCGTTTTGTGTCTATCCTCGGTGCATAACCAGCATCTGCCGTTCCTTCCGACACCGCATTTCTCTGCTGCCTGAACAGTTTGTAATTTTCTAATTATCACATTTGAAGGTCTCGGGAAGACAAATGAATATTGTTTTTGCTTCCTTTCATTATTGCAGCTGGCAGCTTGGTGTGCATCAGTTAGTGCTGCTGCCTCACAGCCCCAGGGCCTTGGGTTCGGTGCGGACCTCGTTACTGTGTGGATTTTCACACATTCTCCATCTGACCTGCAAATATTTTAAACCGGGTGCTCCGGACTCCCGTACTTGGGATCATTGTACCCGTGGGTTGATGGGTGGCAGGCAAACATTTTCACCGTGTCACGGTACATGTGACAATACCAAGCCAATTGGCGGCACGGTGGCGCAGCGATAGAGTTGCTGCCTCACAGCGCCAGAGACCCCGGTTCAATCCTGACCTCGGGCGCCGTCTGTGCGGAGTTTGTACGTTCTCCCCGTAACCACGTGGGTTGTCTCCGGGAGCTCCGGTTTCCTCCCACACTCCAAAGCCATATAGGCTTGTAGGCTAACTGGCTGGGTAAATTTGCAAATTGCCCCTAGGTTGTGTAGGATAGTGTTAGTGTTGCAGGTCGGCACAGACTCGGTGGGCCGAAGGGCCTGTTTCCGAGTTGTATCTCTAAACTAAAAAACTAACCCAAACTTTTGCACAAGTTCACTCGTGTCTGGGAATATTCTCTGAGTGAAATGGTCGAGTAAAGATTTATTGTTTTAGGATGAATTAATATGTGTTACATGTAGGAGCAGTCTCATTTGTGTGATTTAGTTACGACATGTTTTATGAGTGTCAAATGTACATAATTCAAAATGAAGGGGTGCCTTTAAATTATGTTGGGCTTTTAAAGCAATGAGAAAGAACATATAGATGTCTTGATTTCAAGCCCAGCTCGTCCAAGCTGGGATTTGGACATCTGCCAGCTCTTCAACTACCTTCTCCCCAGGATAATATTCCACGGACATTAAACAGTCGCTGGCACGTGACTAGGTTTCATGCATTTCAACTACGTTCAATATCTCAGTACTACAAGCAAAGGGGATTTGATGGGCATGCAACAAGGGGGGGGGGGGAGAGAGAGAGAGAGAGAGAGAGAGAAGTAGGGGAAGGGAGAGGGAAGGATTGTGTGGGAGGGGGGAGAGAGATATAGATATAGACATGGAGAGGGAGAGAGGGAAGAGAGAGGAAATAGATATATATATATATATATATATATATATAGATAGATATAGAGATAGATAGAGGGATAGATAGATAGAGAGATAGATAGATAGATGGATAGATAGTAAGAGAGAGATAGATAGAGAGATAGATAGAGAGATAGATAGAGAGATAGATAGAGAGATAGATAGAGAGATAGATAGATAGATAGAGAGAGAGAGAGAGAGAGATATATATAAACAATAGGTGCAGGAGTAGTCCTTCGAGCCAGCACCGCCATTCAATGTAATCATGGCTGATCATTCCCAATCAGTACCCCGATCCTCCTGACTCCGCTATCTTTAAGAGCCCTATCCAGCTCTCTCTTGAAAATATCCAGTGAACCGGCTTTCACCGGCTTCCACCGCCCTCTGAGGCAAAGAATTCCACAGACTCACAACTGAACCCTCCCCTTCCCACCTCTCCCTCAGCCCTCGGGCTCCTCCTCCTCCTTTTTCCTTTCTTCTCCCCGCCCCCCCCCCCCCCACCTCCCATCAGTCTGAAGAAGGGTTTCGGCCCGAAACGTTGCCCATCTCCTTCGCTCCTTAGATGCTGCTGCACCCGCTGAGTTTCTCCAGCCTTTTCTGTACCCTGGGTGATAAAGTGTTTCCTCGTCTCCGTTCTAAGTGGCTTACCCCTTATTCTTAAAATGTGGCCCCCGGTTCTGGACTCCCCCAACATCGGGAACATGTTTCCTGTCTCTAGCGTGCCCAAATCCTTAATAATCTTATATGTTTCAATAAGATTCCCTCTCATCCTTCGAAGTTCCAGAGTGTACAAGTCCAGCTGCTCCATTCTCTCAGCGTATCACAGTCCCGCCATCCCGGGACTTAACCTGGTGAACCTACGCTGCACTCCCTCAATAGCAAGAATGTCCTTGCTCAAATTAGGGGACCAAAACTGCACACAATACTCCAGGTTCACAACGCTATAATTTGATGTAATCACTGGTGACTGAAGTGTGACCCACCTTTCTGATGAGACTGTCACTGCTAAACCCAAGTAATAAATCTCTGACCTACCCAGTTATGATTGTACATCTAATTTAGATGGTCTTTTAGGTTGCCTAGTAACGGGCATTAGTAACCCTGGTTGTGTTATTGAGGTAGAAGGGACGCTGACAAAGAAAGGGTCAACTGGCCTTATTATACTCGCTGGAATTTAGAAGGATGAGAGGGGATCTTATAGAAACATATAAGATTCTTAAAGGGTTGGGCAGGCTAGATGCAGGACAAATGTTTCCCATGTTGGGGGAGTCCAGAACCAGGGGTCACGCAGCTTAAGAATAAGGGGCAGGTCATTTAGGACTGAGATGAGGAAAAGCTTTTTCACCCAGAGAGTTGCGAATCTGTGGAATTCTCTGCCACACAAGGCAGTGGAGGCCGATTCACTGTTATGATTGGCCTCCACTGCCTTCTGTGGCAGAGAATTGGGTTTCGGCCCGAAACGTTGCCTATCTCCTTCGCTCCTTAGATGCTGCTGCACCCGCTGAGTTTCTCCAGCCTTTTGTGTACCCCCAATTCACTGGATGTTTTCAAGAGAGAGTTAGATTTAGCTCTTAGGTGCTAACGGAATCAAGAGATATGGGGAGAAAGCAGGAACGGGGTACTGATTTTGGACGATCAGCCATGATCATATTGAATGGCGGTGCTGGCTCGAAGAGCCATGGCCTTCTCCTGCACCTATTTTCGATGTTTCTATGTTTCTTTATCCTCATCTCAGTCATAAATGGCCTACCCCTTATTCCTTATTCCTAGTTCTGGACTCAACCAACATCTGGAACATTTTACCTGCATCTAGCCTGTCCAATCCCTGAAGAATTTTATATGTTTATGTAAGATCCCCTCTCATCCTTCCAAATTCCCAGTCGACCCATTCTTTCATTATACGTCATAGGTGATGGGAGCAGAATTAGGCCATTCGGCCCATCAAGTCCACTCCGCCATTCAATTATTGCTGATCCATCTCTCTCCCTCCAAAACCCATTCTCCTGCCTTCTCCCCGTAACCTCTGACACCCGTACTAATCAAATTCAATGCAAAGCTTTGTAACAGTGTGATCAGTAAAAGCCCTGTCCCACGGTACGAGTTCATTCCAAGAGCTCTCCCGGGTTTACAGTAATGGCCACTCGTCGGTACTCGGGGCTCTCGTGGACATTTTTCATCACGTTGAAAAAACTTCACGAGTCTTCCCGTGCTCACCTGCCGTTAGCGAGTCTTCCCGAGTACCTGCCGTTAGCGCTAAGAGACGTCCCCGAGCTCCGACGTACCCGCTACGTTCATTCTCCGTGCTTACCACGATTTGATTTTCTTTAACTCGGGAGAGCTCTTGGAATGAACTCGCACCGTGGGACAGGGCTATACGGAAGCCAGCATGAGCAAGATTCATTCTTTGCCGACAAGACATGGCTGGGCTTTGTAATTACACTGACTTCTCAGTTAAATTAGCACTGTGTTATTACACTCGGGACCTGTCTCCTCCCTGACTCATCTCACATTCCCAGCGGCAGCCTTCACTAACTGCTGAAGAGACTGATGCTAATCACGCAGCCCACCCCCTGGATTTGTCTCCGTGCTCTGTGGGAAGGAGCTGCAGATGCTGCTTTCCACCGAAGGTAAACACAAAAAATGCTGGAGCAACTCAGCGGGACAGGCAGCGTCTCTGGAGAGGAGGAATATGGGTGATGTTTTGGGTCGAGACCGTTCTTCAGACTTCAGACCAGGCCTCGACCTGAAACGTCACCCATTCCTTCTCTCCAGAGACGCTGCCTGACCTGCTGAGTTACTCCAGTATTTTGTCCATCTTCGGTGTAAACCGGCATCTGCAGTTCCTTCCCACACAATAAAATGAGGCCGTTCGGTCTTCTGAAGGAACTATCTCTGGACTGTTCCGTTGCCAGACTGCATCACCCCACATAGACTGGGGGAATGAAACACAATTCTGTGCATGGGCTCCCATGCAGAATGTTGGGGAGATACTTATCCTTGGTGCGGGCATGGCGGGCCGAAGGGCCTGTTTCTGTGCTAGATCTCTAAACTCATTAAAGACACATTCAGTTGCATCCATTAAAGACATATTCTTTGAGAAATGCACGTTGATTTTTTTTTTTTTAAAAGGTCGTCGAGTCTATGTGGAGTTAGAGAGCCTGGCAACGGAACAGTCCAGGGATAGTTTCTTCAGAAGACTCAATGGCCTCATTTTATTGTGCAGGAAGGAACTGCAGGTGCTGCTTTACATAGAAACATAGAAATTAGGTGCAGGAGTCGGCCATTCGGCCCTTCGAGCCTGCACCGCCATTCAATATGATCATGGCTGATCATCCAACTCAGTATCCCGTACCTGCCTTCTCTCCATACCCTCTGATCCCCATTTTTTTGTTTTTGTTTTTTTTTTTGAAACTGAAGATAGACACAAAATTCTGGAGTAACTCAGCGGGACAGGCAGCATCTCTGGAGAGAAGGAATGGGTCACCCGAAACGTCACCCATTCCTTCTCTCCAGAGATGCTGCCTGTCCCGCTGAGTTACTCCAGCTTTTTTGTGTCTCTCTTCGACCACATGTTATCGCTGCACCACTTCAACATGAGGAGGGGAGTTATCATTCTGTTTTGCTTGGCGCAGGATGTATTGAATGGGAGTGAACCAGTGATGTTAGTGGCCAAACGATCAGTCAGCCGCACTGTGCAATTACTCAATGTCATGGTGACTCCAGCGAGTGCACTGGAGGCAGGTCAGCTCCACATCTTCAATGCACTTTCTGGACGTCCACAGATGCCGCACCACACACTGACATCCACGTCCCCACAAATCAATTAGAACATTGATTGTGTGAAACAAAGTCCTTCCAAACATCAAGTCCTTTATCACTTTGTTAACCCTGCTCGACGATCCAGTCGCAGTCACTGTCATCCAACTTGGCCGCCAAACTCTGCACGCAAACGTTCCCACAAAGGACAAATAAAGTACCAACGCCTCGTCTAAAAGACATTGGTGTCAGTGCATAGATCAGCAAGGTTTAGAGCAGGCACGTGCCATGAGTGGGGGTGGGAGATTGCAACCTTCACGTGGTCCGCCCTGTTTCGACGAATGCAATCAACCCGGCGTGCACAATCAAATAAGATCAAACAGAACAAGTTGTCCGACAACTTTAGGGCGTGCACGCCACACGCAAGAAGAAGTGCCGTGAAATTACTCGGGGTAGGCACTGGGCAGTCAGGCGACCTTTAAACATCGTAAATAAACGCACATGCGCAGATCGGTCCTGTGGGCAGTCAGTCGACTTTTAAAACATGTTAAAAACCGCGCATGCGCAGATTGGTCTCCTGTCGAGCGGGCATGCGCTGCACCTAGCGTGATGCAAAGGCAGGATTTCAGCTGCCATTATTGCCCGTTGCAAGTGAAGGCCCACGGCACGCGAGTTCAATATCGTTACGCGTACTGCAGATGAGAGGCACGTGAGAATTATGCCTACCTAAAATTAAAATATTAAAATAACAACCATTTAATAATAAATACTGAATTTAGTAAATGAATTGGAAATCTTTACTATTTATATTTAATAATCACTTTTTTTATAATTTTACTCCATGCCTGCCTTGCCTACACGTGCCCGGTTTAGAGGTGCAGGGGCCAAATTGCACGTTAGGTAGACTATCTTAGGTGGGGCATCTTGGTTGGCATGGATGTGTTGGGCCGAAGGGCCTGTTTCCGTGCTTTACGATTCTCATCCCCCAAGTCCCAAGTTCTTGCTCATCTCTGCAAGTTGTTCAATCCAATCGTTTTAAAGATAATTAGTCATAGAGTGATACAGCGTGGAAACGGGCCCTTCGGCCCAACTTACCCACGCCGGCCAACATGTCCCAGCTACTCTCGTCCCACCTGCCCGCGTTTGGTGACAAACAGCAATGGCCCAGCGCCGAACCCTGAGGCACACCTCTTGTCTTCATCATTGATGAATTACTCCCACACGTGGTCCCGTCAAACTCGCCGAACGTTTCATCACGCGCCCGCGTTTGGGAAAACCAGCCCATGCTCCCTCTCCCTGCTTGAGAGCAGAGACTGAAGCATCCCAGTGGCACAGCGGGAGAGTTGCTGCCTCACAGCGCCAGAGACCTGGCTTCCATCCTGACCACGGGCCATCACGTCAATCATGGCTGAACTATCCTTCCTTCTCCCCGTAACCTTTGACACCCGTGCTAATCTAGAACCTTAGTTTAGTTTCGAGGTACAGCGCGGAAACAGGCCCTACGGCCCACCGAGTCTAGTGTTCCCCGCACATAAACACAACTCCGCACATAAACACAACACACACACACACACACACACACACTGCGGGCAATTTTCCAATTATACCAAGCCAATTGACCTACAAACCTGCACGTCTTTGGAGTGTGGGAGGAAACCGAAGATCTTGGAGAAAGCCCACAGGGAGAACGTACAAACTCCGTAGATCAAACCCAGGTCTCTGGCGCTGTGAGGCAGCAACTCTGCGCCACCGTGCCGCCCCAACCTGTCGTTCCCTGCTTTAAAAAAACCCGATGAAACCCACTAAACCAAATGCAAGATTTTCCCTTTAACTACACAGCAGCCACATTCAATAAAGTGCCCTGCAAATAAATTCCTGCAGTGTATATTTTTGGAAGCTATTAAATAAATGAAGCTTAGTGGAAATGCTAATATTAGGCTGGTCAAGTGATCCTAGAATGTGGTATACAAAATGGGATTCATAATCTCAGCCAGCTACCCCATCTCCGCAATTGGTTTGAAGGAACGGGGATTATTCCATCAGTACTTGATGAATTCCTTGGCATCATTATCCACTTTATATTATGGATCTTGTCACTGCTTTATGAGTATGCTGTCTGTTATAGAATACCTTTATTATACAACTGGATTGAAGATTTACCCAGGCTGGAGATGAATGAGTAGGACCCAGCGTGCAGTCTCTGGCACGTAGTCTATGTCACATGCTGAGAGAATGGAGCAGCTGGGCTTGTACACTCTGCAGTTTAGAAGGACGAGAGGGGATCTCATTGAAATATATAAGATTGTCGAGGGTTTGGACACGCTAGAGGCAGGAAACATGTTCCCGATGTTGGGGGAGTCCAGAACCGGGGACCACAGTTTAAGAATAAGGGGTGAGCCATTTAGAACGGAAACGAGGAAACACTTTTTCTCACAGAGAGTTGTGAGTCTCTGCCTCAGAGGGTGGTGAAGGCCGGTTCTCTGGATACTTTCAAGAGAGAGCTAGATAGGGCTCTTAAAGATAGCGGAGTCAGGGGATATGGGGAGAAGGTAGGAACGGGGTACTGATTGGGGATGACCAGCCATGATCACATTGAATGGCGGTGCTGGCTCGAAGGGCCGAATGGCCTACTCCTGCATCTATTGTCTATTGTCTGTGTGATCATCAAAGGAACCATCGTCAGCTGGAAAGATTGAGGGGTCTGAAGAAGGGTCTCGACCCGAAACGTCTACCATTCCATCTCTCTGGAGATGCCGCCTGTCCCGTTGAGTGACTCCAGCATTTAGCCTTTATAGTCATAGAGTGATACAGTATGACAACAGGCCCTTCGGCCCACCTTGCCCACACCAGCCAACATCTCCCAACTACGCTACTCTCACCTGCCTGCGTTTGGTCCTTATCCCTCCAAACTGGTCCTATCCATGTACCCATCTAACTGTTTCTTAAACTTTGGGATAATCCCTGCCTCAACGACCTCCTCTGGCAGCTTGTTCCACCCACCCACCACCCTTTGTGTGAAAAGGTTACCCCTCAGATTCCTATTACATCTTTTCCCCTTCACCTTGAACTTCTGGTCCTCGATTCCCCTGCACTGGGCAAGAGACTCTGTGCATCTACCCAATCTATTCCTGTCATGATTTTGTACACCTCTATAAGATCACCCCTCTCCTCCTGCGTACCATGGAATAGAGACCCAGCCTACTCAACCTCACCCTATAGCTCACACCCTCTAGTCTTGGCAACATCCTCGTAAATCTTCTCTGAACCCTTTCAAGCTTTTCAATATCGTTCCTATAACATGGTGCCCAGAACTGAACACACTACTCTAAATGGCATCTCACCAAGGTCTATCTTCATTAGATTGAGGGGATGTCCTTTGTTTTGTCTTGGCTATGCGATTTGAACTTTGACACTTTTACACTTCAGAAGTTCATAAGGTCATGAAAGGGGCAGAATTAGGCCATTCGGCCCATCGAGTCTTCTCCCTATAACCCCTGCCTCCCTTCGGTAAGGTTTAGAGGGATATGGGCAGGCAGGTGGGACTAGTATGGATGAGGCATCTTGGTCGGCATGGGCAAGTTGGGCCGAAGGGCCTGTTTCCCTGTTGTATGCCTCTAAAGTAAATTTAATATTTTTAATTGTGGCAAAGAGTCCAATTACTCTACGAGTCACTAAACTAAATGAGCAGATGATACAGGAGTAGAGCAACATTTCATAGGAGGAGCAAAAATAATATCTTCATAAAAATGTAGAGAATAGAGGATGTTTGCATGAGGCCAAGATCATTGTATTAATTTACAGCTGGATTGATGGGGGAATTTGCCCAATTATCTCCATTTTGATGGGTTCTAGTAATGACAACAATTGGTGCCAGAAACTCCCACATTTCTCCGATGAAGAAGGGTTTAAGAAACATGCCTGTTGTTTTGTTTGCGACGAGCTTCACACGGCAGCTTAATGGAAGTCATTACTACTGTTGACAGTGTTGGTTCTGCTGCATATCATCCGCTAATTCTCTCTGCTCCCGCACTACAGCTCATTGGAATTGTTTCCATTTCTGGATGACACTGATTCGTATGCTTAAGGTCCCCACTCACTGGAAACATGGGGACGGCATATGTTGCTGCTCTCTTCATGTTCCAGTTGGTTGACATTAATCAATACTGCAAAACTAAGGGGACGTTGTTCTTCTTGTACAAAGCGCAGTGTGTATGAAGGGAATAGTTTATGAAGGGAGTTATCTTGTTTAGTTTAGTCTAGATATACAGCGGGGAAACAGACCCTTCTGCCCACTGGGTCACGTCGACCAGCGATCCCCGCACAGTTAACTGATCCTCTGGAAGGCGACTCCGCACTGTCAAAGCTGCCACAGCCAGACATAAAAACAGTTTTTATCCACGAGTTGTTGCTCTGCTCAACAGCCAAAAATCTGTAGCCTCCCTTTGATCTGGTATTTTGTTGGTTCACATGCTTGATCAATGGTGTTTTATCATTAATGTTTTATTATTATTAATGTTTAGTGTTTTCTGAGTCATTCGTAACTGTCACTGTATGTCATGTTGTTACTTGTGGGCAGAGCACCAAGGCAAATTCCTTGTATGTGAGTACTTGGCCAATAAACTTACTTACTTACATCAACACTACCCTACACACACTTACTTACATCAACACTACCCTACACACACTAGGGACAATTTTTGTCAAACAGGTGCTGTCTGAGTGGAGTTTGCACGTTCTCCCTGTGACTGTGTGGTTTCCTCTGGGTACTCCGGTTTCCTTTCAAAGACGTAATTTCATTGACCTCTCTAAATTGCCTCTCCTGTGCGCAGGGAATGGATAAGAAATTGGGATAACATACAACTAGTGTGAACGGGTGATCGGTGGGCCCTGTGGACCAAAGAGCCTGTTTCTATGGTGTAGCTCTAAACTACACTAAATTTAGTTTTGAATATAACGCAGTTTCTTTCGCGAGTTAGACCATTCGGTGTAGCTTAAAACATTGTTTGCATGTCTGCTTGGATTGGAGATTATTGGTAAAATTGCCCGAATTCTCTCCTAGAATATCAATTTGGGTCACAATATCCAATCCTCATAATATTAATGACCAGTTCTAATGGTGAAACTAATTTTCTGTGATTGCCGCGTCACATTGGGTTATTAATTATTTATTCATACTCTTATGGTTCGTCAATGGGTTGTAAAACATTAAAAACTATATGGCAGCAGCTGAAAAATTCCAATAAAACTCACCAGAGCATTAAAAAAAATTTCATAAACAAGAAAATAGGTAAAACATTAATGTTTCACAAAAATGGCATAAAAATATAACTCAAGCCACAGACTCCTTGCATTTCGTATGAATGAATTCTTACTCATTCTTAACATTTTTAATTACTTGTGTACGTTCTCCAGTGGAAAGATTCTGCATGATCAGAATGCTTGAACTAATTGCAGCAGATCTCCGATATAAACAAACTGAGATGCATCTCTGGTCCGTTCAAGACTCTCATAACAGTGGAGGCCAAGCCAATGGGTATTTGTTCGGGACACACCTGGAGATGAGGAGGAATTTCTTCAGCCAGAGAGTGGTGAATCTGTGGGTTTCATTGCCGCATACAGCTGTGGAGGCCAAGTCATTGGGTATTATTAAGGTGGAGATCGAATGATATTTTATTAGTACGGGCGTCAGGGGTTATGGGGAGAAGGCAGGAGAATGGGGTTGAGAGGGAGAGATAGATCAGCCATGACTGAATGGCAGAGTGGACTCGATTTTAGACTTGAGTCTTTGGACATACAGCATGGTAACAGGCCCTTCGGCCCACTGAGACCGCACTGACCACTGATCTACCTGTATGCCAGCACTATGCTGCACACTAGGGACTATTTACAACTTTACATGAGCCGATTAACCAACAGACCTGCACGTCATTGGAGTGTGGGGGGAAACCGGAGCCCCCGGAGAAAACCCACGCTGTCACTGGGAGAACGTGCAAACTCCGTACAGACAGCACCCGTGGTCAGGATCGAACCCGGGTTCTCTGGCGCTGTGAGGCAGCAACTCTACCGTGCCAACCAAAGGTATCTGTAAACTACAGAAATAGGTGAAAGAGTATATCAGCGATTTGATAATAGCAGAGTTTACACATGAGACCGCCTCACCTCTACAAGGTCATCATAGAATGCGGCCTTAACAATGCAACCTATTTCTCAAAATAACCAGAATGGCAGATTATAAGTCGCTGCTTCTGTGGAGGAGAGTTATTTACTGCGTGACCGTGCCATTAAACGTTGATTTACAAGTCTTCAAATTTTGCCGTAACCATGGTAACGCAAGTTAATTATTGGAGTCACAAAGCAGGGAAGGATTCTGTTCATTCCAGACATTCACAGGTTCAATATCTGCAGTGCTAATAAATGTTTTATCTGGTATTTCAGATATGAATAATTTTAGTTCCCAGCCGTTGAAATTAATTTATTTTCCGTTCTTTGAGCGATTGAATAATTTCTTGTCTTTTATTTCATTTAATTAGCTTGTTCACACATTGACTTGTTCTTAAAGGGGCATTGACCCATCTAAAGTCACGGCTGGTAAATCCACGCTGGGATCTGTGCAGAAGCTTGCTCCTCCTACACAGCCGACTTGGGGTTACTGAACATCCCGCGGTCCAGGCGTAAGCTCAGGGGCGACCGCGCCTTGGCGGTTGCAGCTCCTAGACTGTGGAACAGCATCCCTCTTCCCATCAGAACAGCCCCCTCCATCGACTCCTTTAAGTCGAGACTTAAAACTCATCTCTACTCCCAAGGTATGTTGGCATTCATTGCAAAAGGATTTGAGTACAAGAGCAGGGAGGTTCTACTGCAGTTGTACAGGGTCTTGGTGAGGCCACACCTGGAGTATTGTGTACAGTTCTGGTCTCCTAATCTAAGGAAAGACAATCTTGCCATAGAGGGAATACAGAGAAGATTCACCAGACTGATTCCTGGGATAGCAGGACTTCCATATGACGAAAGACTGGATAGACTCGGCTTGTACTCGCTGGAATTTAGAAGATTGAGGGGGATCTTATAGAGACTTACAAAATTCTTAAGGGGTTGGACAGGCTAGATGCAGGAAGATTGTTCCCAATGTTGGGGAAGTCCAGAACAAGGGGTCACAGTTTAAGGATAAGGGGGAAGTCTTTTAGGACCGAGATGAGAAAATCATTTTTCACACAGAGAGTGGTGAGTCTGTGGAATTCTCTGCCACAGAAGGTAGTTGAGGCCAGTTCATTGGCTATATTTAAGAGGGAGTTAGATGTGGCCCTTGTGGCTAAAGGGATCATGGGGTATGGAGAGAAGGCAGGTACAGGATACTGAGTTGGATGATCAGCCATGATCATATTGAATGGCGGTGCAGGCTCGAAGGGCCTGTAATTTGCCGTAACCATGGTAACGCACGTTAATTATTGGAGTCACAATAATTAACTTGTCCCGAATGGCCTACTCCTGCACCTATTTTTCTATGTTTCTAAGCTTTTCTTGACGTCCTCTGAGCGAGGGCTATACGTATGTAGTGATGTTTGTATTTAATCTATGAACCACTGCTGTATAACGTTAGTACCTCCACCAATGTAACGCACTTTGGCCAACGAGAGTTGTTTTTTAAATGTGCTATAGAAATAAAAGTGACTTGACTTGACTGCACATGGTGTGTAAAACATCTGACGGTGGCGCAGCGGTAGAGTTGCTGCCTCACAGCGCCACAGACCTGGGTTTGATCCTGACTGCAGGTGCAGTCTGCGCAGAAAGCTCATAAAGTCAGACCTGATAGCCGTAGAGTGAGTAGAAGAGAAGGTGTAAGGACCGGTGTTGCATCTCCGGTGCGTGCAGGGGAAGATTCTCCACACAATCGGTCTCCATCCGTGGCCTTCTACTGATTGTTTATCTTTTCCAGTTGTGGGGCATGACTGAACCTTTCATAGCCTTGCATAGTTTTATAAAAAAGCTCCATTGGTTTCTGAATGCTTTTATTCCGTATTCTGTTGCCGTGGTGATTTGCTGCAGGGTTTCCCGATAAGGATGTCTGACTGATTCACCGATTGAGTTTTCTTTAGTCATTTCAGCCATTTTCGAGTAGTTTTGTTCAGTTTAGTTTCGTGTTATGGTGTGAAAATAGGCCCAACAAGATCGCGCCGACCATCGATCACCCCCGACACCAGTTCTTCTTCTTCTTGCATGTGGCATGCACAGCTTAAAGCTGTTGGACAACTTGTTCTATTTGATCTTCCGTTTGTGCACGTCGAGTTGATTGCATTAGTCGAAACAGGGCGGACCACGTGAAGGTCACAATCTCCCACCCCGTACACTGGGTCTATGTCCCACACACACTTGGGACAATGTACAAAAGCCAATTAACCTACAAACCCGCACGTTTTTGGAGTGTGGGAGGAAACCAGGGCACCCGGAGAAAACTCGCTCGGTCACGGGGGAAGAACATACAAACTCCGTACAGACAGCACCCGTAGTTAGGATCGAACCCGGGTCTCTGGCGCTGTGAGGCAGCAACTCTACCGCTGCGCCACCGTGCCTGTCATTGAACCTTCAACTATCAACTATCAACACACCTCTTATGAAGAAGGGTCTCGACCCGAAACGTCACCCATTCCTTCTCTCCAGAGATGCGTCCTGTCCCGCTGAGTTACTCCCTCCTTGCGTCTGTCTTGGTTCTCTTCCTTCTGACGTGTTGCTCTGACGTTCTGTTGCATTAAATTCCTGTCCAATTTCTACCAGGTGAGAGTCTGTGCTGCAGTAAACACTGGCTCCAAATTGCCTTTAATCGGATAATCGTGCTCCGAGGACCAATGTGGCTTGAGTGTCCCGGGAATAGATTAGTAGCCCGACCACATCAATCCTGATGTGTAAAATAAAGCAGTTTCTTTGTGCAACAAAATCATTCAGGGACGTAGTTAAATAATCAATAATGAATGTATTTATTGTCAATTTCTGATTGTAACCGATGGATCTGTTGAAATATAAATCGTCCTTCATTGTTATTGGAGTCTGTTGTTTTCACATTCCTCTCGACCAGCGATCGCCGCACACTGCAGATGCTGGTTTAGTTAGTTTAGTTTCGAGATACATCGCGGAAACAGGCCCTTCGGCCCACCGAGCTCGTGCCGACCATTGGTTGAGGGAAGTGTGTGTTGTGCAGGACAGTGGGCGGACTGGACTACCAAGCTCGTCTTCACGAAGGACCCCACCGTAGGGAGCGGCCGTGAGTGAGCTCAGTGAAATGTCTGTTGTTCACACGGTGCTCCGATCCGACCAGGTCCCCCTCCCCCCCATCCCTGGTCTGGCTCATGTACTCAGACCCTGCCGACTCACAGACAAGGATGTCCCCCCCGCGGTGTGTCAGTGCCAGCAATGACAGCTCGGGCTAACCTATAGGGCGGCACGGCGGTAGAGTTGCTGCCTCACAGCGCCAGAGACCCCTGTTCGCTCCTGACCACGGGTGCTGTCAGTACGGAGTTTGTACGTTCACCCCCGTGACCTGGGTGGGTTTTCTCCGGGTGCTCCGGTTTCCTCCCACACTCCAAAGACGTGCAAGTTTGTTGGTTAATTGTCTTCTGTAGATCGCCCCTAGTGCGTGTAGGATATATCTAGTGTGCGGGTGATCGCTGGTCGGCATGGACTTTGTGGGCCACGCTTTATCTCTAAACAAAACTAAAATTACAGAGTGTGGGAAGAATTGCAGATGGTAGACACAAAATGCTGGAAAAACCCAGCGGGTGAGAAACTCAGCATCGATGTTGCTTCACCCGCTGAGTTTCTCCAGCATTCTGTGTCGACCTTTGATTTTACCAGCATCTGCAGTTCTTTCTTAAACATAAGGAACTGCTGATGCTGGTTTACACCGAAGATAGACATTAAATGCTGGAGTAACCCAGCGGGACAGGCAGCGTCTATGGAGAGAAGGAATGGGCGACGTTTCCGGGTCGAGACTCTTCTTCAGTCTGAACTCTTCCATGATCTATTGTGCTGTGAATCTTCCCAGCGATGTGACCCACCTGTTCTCTGTCTCTTTCCACCACAGGTCAACACCTGCGGTTCCCAGCCGTGGCGTTGTGGCTGACAGTTGGCCTGACCGTCTGCCTGCTGGCGTTGCTGGCTGCCCTGGGCTACGTGTGCAGGAGGAAGATTCAGCAGAGCTGCAAGGACGAGGGAGGTGAGTCCATGTTTGTAAGTGACGTGAGCGGAATTAGTCCCTTCGGCCCATCAATTCTACTCCGCCGTTCAATCATGGCTGATCTCCTTCTCCCTCTCAACCCCATTCCCCTGCCTTCTCCCCGTTACCTCTGACAGGTAAGCCTGATGAAAGTTCCCAGCTCCTCCCGAATGAATGAACTGATGACAATTCACAATGAAATTCTTTGCTTGCCTACCCAAGGTATGCGAATAGTCGCCACATAAAGGACAAAGTCACAAAGTGTACACATTATCCACACCAGCTCCCCCTTTGTTCACCTACCCTCGAGATATTGGAATATCAATAAATAACTAAATTAAGCCATTCTTCAGCTTCCTTAGTTTGATCAATATGGTTGATTTTAAAAGTAGATTGTGATTGAATGAGTGGAAAGGGATGCAGTTCACGAAACTTCAGGCCACCAGTAAATGACAAAAGAGGTTGCTCATAGATGTAGCGCCAATCACTCACACAGTAGCAACTGAATGCTTTTGTAAAATTAATCAACAAAAATTGACGCCACTTTAATAACACACCATTGAGTGACAACAAGTCCCAAAGTCATCAGATTTTTACCACGTTTGAAGCTCACCTTAAGCAATAGTATCGGCTTATTAGTTATCAGTAAATTGGTGGTACGGTGGCGCAGCGGTAGAGTTGCTGCCTCACCGCGCCAGAGACCCGGGTTTGAGCCAGCTGCTGTCTGTACGGAGTTTGTACTTTCTCCCTCTGACCGTTGGGGTTTTCTCCGGGTGCTCTGGTTTCCTCCCACACTCCAAAGACGTGCAGGTTTGTTAGTTAGTTCAGTAAAAATTGTAAATTGTCCCTCATGTGTAGAATAGTGCTCGTGTACGGGGTGAGCGCTGGTCGGTGCTGACTCGGTGGGCAGAAGGACCTGTTTCCGTGCTGTATCACTAAACTAAACTAAACCAAACTAAATAGAACAAAAACT
Organism: Okamejei kenojei; assembly: GCA_035221665.1. Taxonomy (NCBI): domain Eukaryota; kingdom Metazoa; phylum Chordata; class Chondrichthyes; order Rajiformes; family Rajidae; genus Okamejei; species Okamejei kenojei. Next base: position 16,754,508 of record CM069169.1, on the reverse strand, counting down.
GAACTAAATATCAGATTGCCATCGCATGGCATGGATCAGCTGTGATTTATTACCCAGTGGTAATGAAGTTTAGAATAAACAAGTTCCTCCTTCAAGCACTTTAACTGAAGTAGACACAAAAATCTGCAGTAACTCAGCGGGACAGGCAGCATCTCTGGAGAGAAGGTATGGGTGCCGTTTCGGGTAAAGACCCTTCCTCAAACCTGTACGTCTTTGGAGTGTGGGAGGAAGCCGGAGCACCCGGAGGAAACCCACGCAGGTCACGGGGAGAACGTACAAACTCGGTACAGACAGCGCCCGTAGTCAGGATCGAACCCGGGTCTCTGGCGCTGTGAGGCTGCAACTCTACCGCTGCGCCACCGTGCCGCCCAATAATGGAGTGATTTGCATTGAATAATAATTACAGACAGAAAGAGAAAGACTTGGAACTGACATTCGCATGTGTACAGACACATTCTATTTTTAAATGATTTTAAAGATGCAAATCTTCACAAGAAAAAGTCTGACATATTTATTTGCATTATTTCATTTAATGTTTTAAAATTATTTCACTTCAAAAATTGGGTTGATGGTGTAAATATGTGTATGCCCTCCATGCATGCATAATGCTTATATATGTACATATCTTGTACACACTTAGAAAGCAAAGAGTCCTTTGATGCAAATCCCACAGGCCTGACTGCTCAGGAACTGGAGCTTCTCACGAATTAACAAATTATTAATTATCAGAGAGCTCACATCAAAACACTTGCCTATTAGAGTTGGATGTGAGGTTGATGTGCTTCATGAATCCACAGAATAAATTTGCAAACATTGAAGTACTCGCAATAGTTTTTAGTTTTTAGTTTCAGAGATACAGCGAGGAAACTGTCCCTTCGGCCTACCGAGTCCGCGCCGACTAGCGATCCCCGAACTCTAACACACTACCTGGACACACTAGGGACAATTTTTACATTTGTACAATTTTTACCAAGCCACTTAACCTACAAGCCTGTATGGCTTTGGAGTGTGGGAGGAAACCTGGAGCACCCGGAGAAAACCCACGCAGGTCACGGGGAGAACGTACAAACTTCCATACAGACAGCACCCGTAGTCGGGATCGAACCGGGGTCTCTGGCTCGGTGAGGCAGCTACTCTACTGCTGCGCCAGCGTGCCACACAATAATGCAGTGATTTGCATTGAAGGCGGAAAGAGAAAGACTTGTATATAACTCGTGCAGGAAGGAACTACAGAAGCTGGTTTGCACTGTAGACAGACACAAAAAGCTGGAGTAACTCAGTGGGACAGACAGCCTCTCTGGAGAAAAGGAATGGGTGATGTTTTGGGTCGAGACCCTTCTTCTAACTGACTGTGAAACTCTTCGAATTTCTTCAGTGAGAGGGTTGTGAATCTGTGGAAATCTTTGCCACAGAAGGCTGTGGAGGCCAAGTCAGTGGCTATTTTTAAGGCAGAGATAGATAGATTCTTGATTAGTGCGGGTGTCAGGGGTTATGGGGAGAAGTCAGGAGAATGGGGTTAGGAGGGAGAGATAGATCAGCCAGGATCGAATGGCGGAGTAGACTTGATGGGCCGAATGGTCTAATTCTGCTCCTATCACTTCTGACCTTATGAAGTTACTATGAAAATGTTCAGCATAAATCGAAGCCGGCACCGATGGCTCAGGAAGGGTGGAGCCCACAATGGTCCATTGTTGGCTGTGGGTGATAATGAAGGGTACAAACAGTGGAACTAGCAGGATGTCTAGGGTGGGGGAGGGACTGAGAGAGAGAGAGGGAATGCAATATAAATATATAAAAACTGGGGCGACACGGTGGCGCAGCGGTAGAACTATTGCCTCACAGCGCCAGAGACCCGGGTCCGATCCCGACCACGGGTGCTGTCTGTACGGAGTTTGCACGTTCTCCCCGTGACCTGCGTGGGTTTTCTCCGAGATCTTCGGTTTCCTCCCGCACTCCAAAGACGTACAGGTATGTAGGTTAATTGGCGTGGTGTAAATGTAGAAATTGTCCCTAGTGTGTGTAGGATAGTGCTAATGCACGGTGGGGATCGCTGGTCGGCGCCGACTCAGTGGGCCGAAGGGCCTGTTTCCGCGCTGTATCTCTAAACTAAACCGAACTAAGTAGCATCCTTTATGGCTTCAACTATTCCAATGTGTTTCACAGCTGAGCTTTGAAGTACAGTCTGTGGTGTAATGTAGGAAACATTGCAACGGATTCCTGACAGAAAGCTGCCACGATCGGTGCCATGTTGATATAATCTTTGTGTGAATGTTCAAGAGGAGGAACACAGAGATCCCTTCCACCCACATACCTCCCTCCGGCCTGGCATTTTACTCCTCATTTTCTCTAATCTGAAAACCTTTTGTCCCCTTTGTCACTTGCTCCACCCATCGGACAATCACCCCCCTCACAAACAAAGACACAAAGTGCTGGAGTATAGGGCCTGTCCCACCTGGGCAAATGGCGCGCAAAGATTTAGTACATCCCAAAATCCTTGGGCGCCGCGCGCGACTGCGTGTCACCGCCTACGTCACCACGCACAATGCCGCGCGTAATGCGCACCATGCGTAAATGATGCAGCGTACATTACGCACAAATGACGCCCAAGAGGGGCAGGCCTTTTACTCAACGGGTCAGCCAGCATCTCTGGAGAACATGGAGGGGTGACGTTCTGTGGACCCTGTCTGAGTTCTGAAGAAGGGTCTCGACCCGAAACGTCACCCATTTCTTTTCGCCATTGATTCTGTCGGTCCCGCTGAGTTACTCCAGCAGCGCGATCCAAGCACCACCACCCTCTGTGTAAAAAAAAACTTGCCCCGCACACCTCCTTTAAACTTTGCCCTCTCACCATTAAAGCCTGTAATTTTTCCACCCAGGGAAAAAGGTTCTGATTGTCTACTCCATCTGTACCTCTCATTATAATTGTATTGTTAAAAACAAATGCTTTTCACGGTACCTCGGTACACGTGACATAAACTAAACTGGAACGGAAACTTCTTATCGCTCTTGTTCACAAGTTATAGTAGAATTAGGCCATTCGGCCCATCGAGTCCACTCCGCCATTCAATCATGGCTGATCTCTTTTTGCTGCCTTCTCCCCATAACCCTTGACACCCGTTCTCATCAAGAATTTGTCTATCTCTGCCTTAAAAATGTCCACTGACTTGGCCTCTTCAGCCCCCTGTGGCAATGAGTTCCACAGAATAACTTCCCTCTGACAAAATAAGTTCCTCCTCACCTCCTTTCTGAAATTCTCAGGCTATGACCTCTGAGGCTGTGACACCCTTTAATTCTGAGGCTGTGACCTCTGGTCCTAGACTCTCCCACCAGTGGAAACATCCTCTCCACATCCACTCTATCTATGCCTTTCATTATTCTGTAAGTTTCAATGAGGTCCCCCCTCAACCTTCTAAACTCCAGCGAGTACAGGCCCAGTGCTGTCAAACGCTCATCGTATGCTGACCCACTCATCCCACTGTGTGAGGTGGTTGTGTCAGATCAGAAAATTTAATTTCAAGCTTTGCTCCAGTGATTCAAATACAAAGTGGGTGGCGCAGAAGGTAGAGCCGTCGCCTTGCAGCGCCAGAGACCCGGGTTCGATCCTGACTCCGGGTGCTGTCTGTACGGAGTTTGCACGTTCTCCTTGTGACAGTGGGCAGGTTGAGCCTACGGGCCTGTTTCCGTACTGTGTGACTCTATGAACAGGACTTACACTGGTCCACAGAAGAGGTGGACATTTCCCATTGGGATGGTTTGTACGCCATCTTGTTGGAAAAGCCGCAATATTTTGATTGCTCCCTGAAAAATAACGTTTGTTGTTTTCTTCAAAAGAGATAAATAGATAGTGACAGCTTTCTTCCCGCGTGTTACATTGAATAACCCATCTGTTCGAAGAATTTTGTGTTCTTACAATCAGCAAACAACAACAAAAAGCAAAGAATTGTTATATTTGGTACGATGTGGAAACAGGCCCTTCGGCCCACCGAATCCACGCTGACCAGCGATCGGCCATACACTATTTCTTGAGTCAGAGGGTGGTGAATCTGTGGAATTCTCCATGTGGGCAGCTTCATTTAATACCCAACGGACTGATGTCCCCCGGACAGGGAGTGGAGGCATATGGGTACAATACCGCGTGGAAACAGGCCCTTCAGCCTAACTTGCCCACACTGGCCAACCTGGAGGAGCAGCACCTCGTATTCCGCTTGGGCAGTCTGCACCCTAACGGCATGAACATTGCCTTCTCCAATTTCCGGTAGCCCTTGCTGTCTCCTCCCCTTCTCAGCTCCATCTCAGCCCTCAGGCTCCTCTTCTTCCTTTCTCCTTTCTTCTCCCCCACCACCCCCCCCCCCCCCCCCCCCCCCCCCCCCCCCCCCCCCCCCCCCCCCCACCCCCCCCCCCCCCCCCCCCTCCCCCCCCAACCCCGGATTTCGCCGTACGTCCCTCGGTGTTCCGGCAGTGTCCAGCGGGAGAAGGGTTTTGTGGGAAACACCCGCTTATATAAATGCTGCTGTCTACCTGTCCCAGCTACACTAGTCCCACCTATCCCTCCAAACCTGTCCACAGGGGATCTTATAGAAACTTACAACATTCTTAAGGGGTTGGACAGGCTAGATGCAGGAAGATTGTTCCCGATGTTGGGGAAGTCCAGAACAAGGGGTCACAGTTTAAGGATAGGGGGGAAGTCTTTTAGGACCAAGATGAGAAAAACATTTTTCACATAGAGAGTGGTGAATCTGTGGAATTCTCTGCCACAGAAGGTAGTTGAGGCAAGTTCATTGGCTATATTTAAGAGGGAGTTAGATGTGGCCCTTGTAGTTAAAAGGATCAGGGGGTATGGAGAGAAGGCAGATACAGGATACTGAGTTGGATGATCAGCCATGATCATATTGAATGGCGGTGCAGGCTCGAAGGGCCGAAAGGCCTACTCCTGCACCTATTTTCTATGTTTCTATGTCTCTATCAATGTACCCATCTAACTGTTTCTTCAACGCTAGGATAGTCCCAGCCTCTGACAGCTCGTTCCATTCACCCACCACCCTTTGTGTTATGGATGGTGTAGAGGCAGATGAGATCAGTGTAACTTGGCATCATGTTTAACACAGCACTAAATGCATTTGTACCGATCGCTCATTGCCCTGTCATTTTTGCATTAAATTGTCAAAAGCTCACAGGGCGATGGCAGCGAGATCTCAGCTTTGGAGATAAACAAGAGCATCTGGCCCAATGTATCATTAACATCCCTTCCTCCTATTGTGTTCAACGACTCATTAACACTGCTGGGAGGAAGCGATTTTGATGAAAGTTTTTTAAAAATTATCTGCATCTTCCCAAGGGAGGGAGAGATTGCGATGTAGCCTTTGGTAGTTCCTGTCGGTTTGGCTGTTGTGTTCCACAGCCGGTTAGACAGACACAAAAAAGCTGGAGTAACTCAGCGGGACAGGCAGCATCTCCGGAGAGCAGGAACGGGTGACGTTCCGGATCGAGACTTTTGTCAGATCATCCCAGAATTGGAGCAACACGATGGTACAAACTACAGAAGAAACAACATCCACGGTGGGAATGTGCAAAGTGGACAAGATAACTCAGACCTAAAGATGTCTCGCTTTTGTCTCGTATTTCACTTGGGGCCGTTTACAACCCAGCAGAATGAATATTAATTTATCTAACTGAGAGGGTGGTGAATCTGTGGAATTCTTTGCCACAGAAGGCTGTGGAGGCAAAGTCAGCGGATATTTTTAAGGCAGTGATAGATAGATTGTTGATTAGTACGGGTGTCAGGGGTTATGGGGAGAAGGCAGGAGAATGGGGTTAGGAGGGAGAGATAGATCAGCCACGATTGAATGGCGGAGTAGACTTGAAGGGCCGAATGGCCTAATTCTATTCCTATCACTTATGATCTGTAAAAAGCCAATGAAAAGCTAATGAGCCAAAAATCTGTAGCCTCCCTGCGTGTGAACCAACAAAATCTGGTATTTAGTTGGTTCACATGCTTGATCAATGGTGTTTTATCATGAATGTCTTATTATTATTATTAATGTTTAGTGTTTTCGGAGTAATTCGTAACTGTCACTGTATGTCATGTCGCTACTTGTGGGCGGAGCACCAAGGTAAATTCCTTGTATGTGAATACTTGGCCAATAAACTTACTTACTATCCTATCCTTATTATCTTGTGAACTTCAAGTAACCCTTGCATCGCCTCTCTCTCCGTCCCTCCCCACCCAAGTCATTGTACTTGTTTCAAAGTCGTCTTGTTGAGTCTCATTGTGTGTAATTCATTTTCACCTAACTCACAGCTCACCAGCTTCCTTTACCATCGTTACTTTATTGGATATCTTTCATTCATGTGTTCTATATCTCTCTACATCACCGTCTATATCTCTCCTTTCCCTTTCCCCTGACTCTCAGTCTGAAGAAGGGTCTCGACCCGAAATATTCAATCCAAAGATAGACACAAAAAAGCTGGAGTAACTCAGGTCGAGACCCGAAACGTCACCCATTCCTTCTCTCCAGAGATGCTGCCTGACCCGCTGAGTTACTCCAGCTTTTTGTGTCTATATCTAAAGATATCTTCTGCCAGATACAATGTGGTGGCTGGAGGACAACATATGTTAATGGTTGTCACATGAAAGCAAACACAAATCAAAAGATTGCTCGAACAAGGAAAGAGGTCGCTTTGTCCCCCAAGCCCACATCCATTGTAGTCCACAGACCTGTTACATTTTTAACCCCCACACTTTTTCTCAAGTACTTCAAAATCAGCGAGCTTGAACTGGCCTTTGAAACAAGCTGCAAAAACATCAAAGCTGCAAATCATACCATGCATAATAGCGAGAGACTTTCCAATATCCACGAATTAAAATCCAGTCAAGTTTGTTTGTGGTTAAATGTTTAAGAAGGAACTGCAGATGACGGAAAATCGAAGGTAGACAAAAGTGCTTAATCATCATGCACCTTTAACATTTATGATTAAAATAAATGGTAAAACGGAAAAACGGGGACAATGGAGATTTAATCCACAAATTTTAAAAAACAAAGCAACTCAGGAATATATTATAGAACAGATCAAGATTTTCTTTGAAATAAATGATAAACCGGAAATATCCTTTTCCCTGTTATGGGAAACGTTTAAAGCATATGCCCGTGGAATTATGATCTCTTCTCAAGCATTTTATAATAAAAAGAATCGGAGGGAACAACAGGAATTGGAAAAGGAGATTAAACAATTAGACACAGAGAACGCTGCTAATCCATCCATAACAACACTTAATAAAATCGCTGCACTGAAATACAAATTAAATAAAATATACTCAGATCAAATTGTAAAACCAATACACTAAACAATTACAATTTGAATTTGGAGATAAACCTCAAAAATTATTGGCTCGTCAATTAAGAAAGATGGAGGGAGAAAAAATAATCCATAGGATTAAATCATATAATGGCGAACCATTAGTACAACCTAAAGATATTAATGAGACATTTTTGCAATATTATAAAAATTTATATTCAGCTAAAACGACAGAAAACAAGATAGGAATAGAAACATTTAAAAAAAAATGTAATTTGAATGGGTTGGATTCACAAAATAGAGAATCATTAAATGCTGAAATTTCAGTAAAAGAAATCGAAGAATCTATCAGATCATTAAAAAATGGTAAAACACCGGGACCAGATGGTATTGGCTCGGAATTTTATAAAACATTTTATGATCTGATTGCACCACGTTTGAAGATACTCTATGAATACATTTATATCCACCAGAAACTACCAGAAACGTTAAATGAATCTATTATAACACTTATACCTAAAATAGACAAAGACCTGGATGACCCAGGATCATATAGAGCTATAGCTCTTTTAAATACTGATCAAAAGATACTAAGACTAAGCACAAAGACTAAGTACAGTTATTAATAAATTAATTCACCCCGATCAAACAGGATTTATACCAAAACGATATTCCTCATATAACCTGAGACGATTATACAATATTATATATTCAAAGAGAGATATTAATAAAGACCTAGTAATTATTTCGTTAGATGCGGAGAAAGCCTTTGACCAGGTGGAATGGTCTTATTTGTTTTCGGTTATGGAAACTTTTAAGATGGGAGAGAAGTTTATTACTTGGGTTAAATTATTATACCCTAATCCAACAGCCAGAATAATAACAAATCAAATGCTATCAACTAAATTTAATCTATTCCGAGGCTGCAGACAAGGTTGTCCTCTATCCCCATTACTGTTTGCACTTGCAATAGAACCTTTAGCTCAACGGGTGAGATTACATCCTGAAATATATAGGATATGACACCAGAGATACTGAAAATAAAATTTCTTTATATGCGGATGATGTATTACTTTATACTACAAAGCCGGAAATTAGTATCCCAAATTTACTAAAATTAATATCTGAATTTGGATTATTTTCAGGATATAATATTAATTGGAATAAAAGTGAACTTATGCCAATAATGGTAAATAACTTACATATACTACAACAATTTCCTTTGAAGATAGCAAACGAAAAAATCAAATATCTTGGAATTCATCTAACAAAAAGATTTGACTCTTTATTTAAATCCAATTTTCCACTTTTATTGAATAAATTAAATAAGAACATTTTATATTGTAAAACATTACCTATCTCAATGCTAGGTAGAATTAATGCAATAAAAATGATTTTTCTCCCGCAATTACTATATCTTTTCCAATTGATTCTATAGTCACCAACTTTATCTGGGATTATAAGAGCCATAGAATAAACAAAAAACATTTATGTAAACCAAAAATAAATGGAGGTTTAGCACTGCCAAACTTTATGTTTTATTACTGGGCAGTTAATATTAAAAATATGAATTTTTGGTTAGTAGAGACAGATAAACAACCAACCTGGTTAAAAATGGAAAAAGAAGATTGTTCGCCTTTTGAAATTAGTTCGATTTTATTTGCCAATATTAAAATAGGTAAGAAAACCTATAGTGAAAACCTTATAATAGAAAGTGGAATACGTATCTGGAAACAAATAAAGAAAACACTAACATTGGAATGTATACCACTAGCCCTTACCATTGTAAATAATGTTACATTTAAACCCTCAACGATGGACAAAGGTTTTTTACAATGGAAAAACTATGGAATTAATAAGATGGGAGATCTCTACAGGGAAAACTCTTTCCTTTCATTTCAAGAATTACAACAAATTTATGGATTACATTCAAAAGATTACTTTAGATATCTACAAATTAGAGACTATGTAAAAGCAAATACACATGAAATTAGAAATAGAAAGACAGAAATTTTAGGTAAATGCCTAAATAAACACCCAAACACAGAAAAATTGATATCATATATTTATAATATTTTACTGGAAAACGATGTCCCAATGACAGAAATATATAGGCAATCATGGGAAAACGAATTAGGTCAATTCATTAGACCTGACGTATGGGATGAAAGTTTACAACATATACACCACTGCTCGTTAAATGCTAGACACTCTCTTATACAATTTAAAATATTACACAGACTACATTATTCAAAATCCAAACTACATAGTATTTTTTCAAATGTATCTGCCATATGTGATGAATGGCAGCACTTAGAAGCTAACTTAACATACTCATTTACAAATTGTGTAAAAATTACTAAATTTTGGACAGATATTTACGATAATTTCGAATGTTGTTAATATGAATCTGATCCCTGACTCAAAGTTAATAATACTGGGAATATTAGAAAAAGATCAATTAATAACAACGAATCAAAGAATTTTTATTGATTATAGTTTAATAATTGGGAAAAAATTATTATTGAAATTCTGGAAAGGTCCTACATCCCCCACAATCAAAATGTGGATTACAGGAATGTCGGAGACACTTCATCTGGAAAGATTAAGGCTTGTCCTATTGGACAAGTTGGATCTTTTCAGAGGAATATGGTCTCCATTTATTGAATATCTAAAGGGTCAAAATTTCTCGGTACGAGAGCCTGACTGAAGCCTGAATAATGGAATAGATGAAGAATCACGTATAACAAATCATGGATATATCTCCAATGATGGATAACTTTTTTAATACTCCATTCATTCCTACTCTTACTTTATTTTTCTCTATCTTTTCTTACCTGCAAAAAAAAGTATAGAAATGTATAGGACATAATTGTTAATATTAATAAAATTACGAATGTATGTGAGAAGTATACTCTATTAATATGTACTTACGTCTAATAAAAATATTTAACAAAAAAAAAAAGTGCTGGAGAAACTCAGCGGGTGAGGCAGCATCTATGGAGCGAAGGAAATAGGCAACGTTTCGGGCTGAAACCCTTCTTCAGACTGAAGTTTGTTTGTGGCGTTTAGTTTAGTTTAGAGATACAGCACGGAAACAGGGCCCTGGGCTGGCGAGTCCCGTTCACACTAGTTCAAAGGTAGACAAAAATGCGGGAGAAACTCAGCGGGTGAGGCAGCATCTATGGAGCAAAGGAATAGATGACGTTTCGCGTCGAGACCCTTCCATAGATGCTGCCTCACCCGCTAAGTTGCTCCAGCATTTTTGTGTACCTTTGATTTTTCCAGCATCTGCAGTTCTTTCTTAAACACACTAGTTCAATGTCTTCCCACTCTTGCATCTACTCCCTGCACACTAGGGCCAATTAAACCACAAACCCGCACGCTGTTTACCAATCAGCTCACGTGGAGAGGCCAGAAAAGCAAGATAACAGTCAGAGCGAGGAGGTGGAGTAACTTAACGGGTCAGGCAGCATAAGGTCACAAGTGATAGGAGTAGAATTAGGCCATTCGGCCCATCACATCTACTCCGCCATTCAATCATGGCTGATCTATCTCTCCCTCCTAACCCCATTCTCCTGCCTTCTCCCCATAACCCCTGACACCCGTACTAATTAAGAATCTATCTATCTCTGCCTTATAAATATCCACTGACTTGGCCTCCACAGCCTTCTGTGACAAAGAATTCCACAGATTCACCACCCTCTGACTGAAACATCTCAGAAGATCATAGTTACGTGCATTTTCGGGTCTGGCCCTTCTTAAAACATTGTCTTCAAAGTGGGCTTATATTGAGGAGAGCTTTAGTGGATGGAGCAGTGAAATGTAGCAATGTAGTCAGTCTGAAGAAGGGTCTCGACCCAAAACGTCACCTATCCATGTTCTCCACAGATGCTGCCTGACCCGCTGAGTTACTCCAGCACTCTGTGAAACGTCACCTATTCATGTTCTCCACAGATGCTGCCTGACCCACTGAGTTACTCCAGCACAATACTTACACAATACCAATCCAAAATTGGATAGGACAGATTTGGAGGGATATGGACCAAACACAGGCAGGTGGGACATGATGGCCGGTGTGGGCAAGTTGGGCCGAAGGGCCTGTTTCCACAATGTATCACTCTATGACTATGACACTCCTGTGGAGTCTTCCCCTTGGGCAGTCCCTCAGTAGTAATGGTGACCTGTTTCCTCTCTGGTTTTGTGTGTTCTGAGGTGGTGGACTAGGGTCTGTGTGGAAAGTGAAGGCTGTGAATGGACTTGACTGTCATTGCTGGCCAGCCTTGATGTTTCAACAGAATGCAACAATAGTCCAATGCGATTCAGTAAGATTACCCCTTGTTCTTCGAAACTCCAAAGACTACCTTCCCAACATTTTTGTTAGCTGTTCACAGCATGACAACATTTATATCATAGAACGTGCCTCCTCTGGCACCAAAATATGGCGACTCGTGCATTTTAGTTCCCATGCGATACAGCGTGCGAACAGGCCCTTCGGCCCACCGACCGACCAGCGTTCCCCGCACATCAACACTATCCTACACACGTGGGTCAATTTACAATTAGACACAGCCAATTTACCTACAAACCTGCATGCATTCAGTGTGGGAGGAAACTGGAGCACCCGGAGAAAACCCACGCAGGTCACGGGAAGAACGTGCAAACTCCGTACAGAGAGCACCCGTGATCTAATTGGGATTTAACACGGGTCAGTGAGGCAGCAACTCTGCCGCTGCGCCTTCGTGCAGTGCCATGGATCGCATTGCATGCACTGAGAGGGCAGATTAACAGAGCAGCACCTACCAGGTACTACACTGTTTGTGTTCAAGCCCTTGTATGAAGAGCTCTTCACTGGGCCACAGTCGCTAATGAAAGCATCTTTGAGCTGTAATTACTATCACAGAGCCTGCATTCTTCTTGCATTGACCCTGTGCTGCAGTGATGTCTGGTCATCTCATTATCTCCAGGTAATTGAATTTAGACACAGCATCTCAGAACATCCCAAAGTACATCACAAGCAGGGAGACAAACTTCTCAACTACGGATGGTGTTACTCTAAATTTAAAAAATCGTGGTGTGATTTTAAAATGACAAGAACTCACAAACTCCATGAGTATATGAACTTGTTTTTGATGGTCAACTGTGGGTACATGTCTGAAGAAGGGTCTCGACCCGAAACGTCACCCATTCCTTCTCTCCAGAGAGGCTGCCTGTCCCGCTGAGTTTCTCCAGCTTTTTGAGTCCACCTATTGACTAGAAGATAACTTTGATCGTCTGTGATTTTCATGGTTTGAGTGGATTGAGGCAGGGAGTGATGGATAGACAGACAGTTGGAGAGACATGGAGATAGATATGGAGAGAGAAATAGATATAGGTAGACTGATAGTTTACAGTTTAATTTATTGTCACGTGTACCGAGGTACAGTGAAAAGCTTTTGTTGCGTGCTAACCAGTCAGCGGAAAGACAATACATGATTACAATCGAGCCATTTACAGTGTACAGATACATGATAAGGGAATAACGTTTAGTGCAAGGTAAAGCCAGCAAAGTTGATGAAGGATAGTCCAAGGGTCACCAGTGACGTTGTCATTAGATAGATAGATTATTTGGATTGGTAGGGAGAGATAGACATGGATTGATAGATATTTAGTTTAGTTTAGAGAAACAGCGTGGAAACAGGCCCTTCGGCCCACTGAGTCCGCACCGACCAGCGATCCCCGCACACTAACACTACCCTACACACACTGGGGACAATGTACACTTACACCAAGCCAATTAACCAACAACCCTGTACGTCTTTGGAGTGTGGGAGGAAACTGAAGTTCTCGGGGTCACGGGGAGATTCATGTTGACATTTTTTTGTTTGATGAGGTCTTCTTGGACATCCATGTTTAACAAGGGTTGTTTGTTTAATTGCAGAAGATGGTGCGGGAGATACGGAAGCAAGGACAGGTATGTTTGAAAGTAATCGCAGTTATGTTGTGTGCGCCGCTTGTCTCATTCTATCACAGAGCCAGAGCTTCAGTCACAGACTTATACAGCATCAAAACAGACCCTTCGGCCCATCAAGTCCATTCTGACCATCAAGCATCCATGACACCAGTTCTATAATAAGGTCATGTGATGGTAGTAGAATGATGCCATTCGGCCCATTAACTCTACGCCATTCAATCATGGCTGATCCATCTCTCCCTCCTAACCCCATTCTCCTGCCTTCTCCCCATAACCTCTGACACCCGTACTAATCAATAATCTATCTATCTCTGCCTTAAAAATATCCACTGACTTGACCTCCACAGCCTTCTGTGGCAAAGAATTCCACAGATTCACCACCCTCTGCCGAAATAAATTTCTCCTTGTCTCCTTCCTAAAAGAGTCCTCTAGTCCTAGACTTTCCCACTGGTGGCAACATCCTCTCCACATCCACACTATCCAGGCCTTTCACTATTCTGTACGCTTCAATGAGGTTCCCTCCTCATTCTTCTAAACTCCAGTGGGTACAGGCCCAGTGCCATCAAACGCTCATCACAGGTTAACCCACTCATTCCTGGGATAATTCTTCACCATTGCAACCTTCACGAGGACCGCCCAGCTTCGACGAGTGCAATCAACCCGGCGTGCACAATCAAATAGGACATCTTTAGGCAGTGCACGCCATAGGCAAGAAGAAGTTTAGTTTAGTTTATAGCTCAGAGATACAGCGTGGAAACAGGCCCTTTGGCCCACTGAGTGCATGCCGACCATCGATCACCCGTTCGCACTAGTTCTATCTCATCCCATTTTCTCATCCCCACCCTACACACTGGGGCCAATTAACCGACCATCCAAGATGCATTTGTAATATTTCTGAAACGTTGCGATAGTCCCTGCCTCAACTACCTCCTCCGGCAGCTCGTTCCATACACCCACAAACCCTCTGTGTGGAAAAGGTTACCCCTCAAATTCCTATTAAATCTTTCCCCCCTTCACCTTAAACCTATGTCCTCTGGTTCTCGATTCACTTACTTTGGGTCCAGCCTTTGCTAGTTATAGAAGGTACAAAGTCTGGCATTTTATCACGTGTTAACAGAGTGCTGATATATGTGCATTTTTCTGGATTTTAAATATGATGCCATATTGAAGATTGACAGAGGGGATTACAGGAGAGAGTGTTTGCGTGGTGCTTGTCATCAGGCTGTAATCATCAATTCATCATTAGCTCACACCAGTGTTTCTCATTAAATATTTATCTTGTCTGCCAAATTTTGTGATTTAGGAGCTGTGGAGCTAATGTGCTGCACTGTAGATGAAAGTGTAAGCTTCTTGTTAGGAGAAATGTGACAGCAATTGGCTTCAAAGGTCATAGCCGTTCAACGATGCACACTGGTTAGCGGGTGACAACTTTGCTGTGGGGTGCTGGCAAATGGTTTTAGTTTAGAGACATACAGCGTGGAAACAGGCCCTTCGGCCCACCGCGTCCGCACCGACCAGCGATCCCCGCACATCAACGCTATCCCACACACACTAGGGAGAATTTACAGGAGACAAAAAATGCAGGAGAAGCTCAGCGGGTGAGGCAGCATCTATGGAAAAAAAGGAGTAGACGACGTTTCGGGTCGAGACCCTTCTTCAGACTGATGTCGGAGGCATCAAGACTGTGAATTGGCCTCCACTGCCCTCTGTGGCAGAGAATGCCACAAATACACAACTCTCTGGGTGAAAACATTTTTTTCACATCTTTGGGTGAAAACATTTTTTTCACATCCAGTTTTAAATGGCCTCCCCTTTATTCTTAGACTGTGGGCCCTGGTTCTGCACTCTGCCAACATTGGGAACTTTTTTCCTCCATCCATGGTACCTGTCCAAATGTCTTCTATGTGTCGTTGTAGTCACTGCCTCAACTACTGTACCTGCTGCGGCAGCTCGTTCCGTACACCCACCACCCTCGTGTGTCTCTGTGCCGAGAAGATAGGATTGAATCATCCATTCTAATCAGGGAGGATTACATGCAAGGATCCAGAATGGAATCATTTGATGGAATCACCACAGCATTCAAACCATAGTAAATGGAGAGCACCAGGGTTAATTGGACAAGTCTGTTATGAAAAGCAACAAGTGGCAAATAACATTTTCACCGCCAAGTAATCAGCAGCGAATTTGAACTCATTTATTTATTTGCATTTTTCCTCTCATTAGTCCAACTGGAAAAATCTGACTTAAACCTTTCAAAAGCATCAGAGCAGAATTGAAATTCAGTTTCCAGTTAATGGAGCTCTTTGAACTCAGTGTGTGTGCGTGTGTGTGTGTGTGTGTGTGTGTGTGTGAATCGGTATAATTTTTATTGATATGTCTTTTTAAGTCCAAAGATTAACTTAAAGCTTATAAGATCCTTCATATTTACTGGTTGCTACTTTCATTTGCAATGGTCTATAATTGAAGGGAGGAATTCCCAGTGAACTGTGAAGAAATGTGAAAAGCCAAGCTTATCGTTAAGTGGAAGGGAGACACAAAAAGCTGGAGTAACTCAGCGGGTGAGGCAGCATCTCTGGAGAGAAGGAACGGGTGACGTTTCGGGTCGAGACCCTTCTTCATCGTTAAGTGCATTCCATTGGAAAGCTTGAATAGCGGAGTAGTGTGGCCCCCTGTACGTAGGATCGCAATGCCAGGGCCGAACACCAAGATGCCAAGACCAACTCTTGTCTGCCTGTACCTAATCCATAACCCCCCCTCCACATTATGTGTGGGAGGGAACTGCAGATGCTGGTTCACACTGGAGATAGACACAAAGTGCTGGAGTAACTCAACGGGTCAGGCAGCATCTCTGGAGAACATGGACGGGCCATGTTTTGGGTTGGAACCCTTCTTCAGATTGAAGTTTAGTCCGAAGAAGGATCCCGAACCAAACAGTCACCCATCCATCCGCGTGTAGTAAGGAACTGAAGATGCTGGTTTTCACCGAAGATGCATGAAGTACAAATCCACAAAATGCTGGAGTAACTCAGCGGGACAGGCTTGCGACAGGCAAAAACGTGCATCGCTGGCCGGTGCGGACTCGATGGGCCAAAGGGCCTGTTTCCACGCTGAAATTAAAAACTAAAACTAACCCCCCCACCCCACCTGACCTTTAACCTATGACCTCTGGTTGTTGATTCCATCCCCTGGTCCTGGATTCCTTGTATGGTTAGGTCTTGTTGTCCCAAACTGGCTCAGTAAATTTACCAGGTAAGGATAGTTTTACTAAGTCCTGCGAGACTTCTCTTCTGTTCTTGATGAGTACCAGTGTCCGTGCAATGTCTTCCCAAAATGGTTCCAAGTAGAATTGTGTGGGAAACATGTAGTCCAACTTTTGACTAACCATGCTTATTTTTGGCCTTTACAGCAATGAAACCCTTGGAGAGTGCTGAAGACAAGGAAGGTGAGTTTGACTCGTCTCCATTCGAAAGCTTGCTCATGTAATATGGATTCCTTCAGCCTGAACCCATTTTGAACTCTGTCTCAATGTTGGCACCTGCTTGTGACGGCCCGCGGGTAAAGCTGCTGCCTGAAGGCCGCTGGAGGCCTGGGTTGACCTTGATCTTGTTTGCTGTCTGTGTGGAGTTTGCACGTTCTCCCTGTGACCGTGTGGGTTTTCTCCGGGTGCTCTGGTTTCCACCCACATCCCGGGTGTTTATGTTAATTGGCCTCTGTAATAATTGCCCCTAGCGTGTAGGGAGTGTTTGGACAAACAGTGCGGAAACCGGCCCTTCGGCCCACCGAGTCCGTGCCAACCAGCGATCCCCGCACACTTACACCATCCTACACACACTAGGGACAACTTACAACTTTATGAAGTCAATTGACGTACAAATCCATGCGTCTTTTCCCTTTCGTTTCCCTTTCAGTGACTCTCAGTTTGAAGGAGGGTCTCGACCCGAAACGTCACCCATTCCTTCTCTCCGGAGATGCTGCCGGCCTGTCCCGCTGAGTTATGCTGCTTTTTGTATTTATTTCATTGTTCTACCTGGGACACATGACAATAATACGCTCTGGAACCTCCTGAAGCAGCTGCCCCCTTGGAGGCCAAGCAGCAGACAGTTCACCATTAATGATCACAACCACCTTCCCATTCACCTGCGTCAACATATAGCAGCCCATTGAGAGGTTTTCTTTTGGTGAACTCATAAGATCATGAGTGATAGGAGCAGAATTAGGCCATTTGGCCCACAAGTCCACTCCGCCATTCAATCATGGCCGATCTATCTCTCCCTCCCAACCCCATTCTCCTGCCTTCTCCCCATAACCCCTGACACCTGTACTGATCAAGAATCTATGTATCTCTGCCTTAAAAATATCCATTAACTTGGCCTCCACAGCCTTCTGTGGGAAAGAATTCCACAGATTCACCACCCCCTGACTGAAGAGATTTTTCCTCATCTCCTTCCTAAAGGAACGTCCTTTAATTCTGAGGCTGTGACCTCTAGTCCTAGACTCTCCCACTAGTGGAAACATCCTCCCCACATCCACTCTGTCCAAGCCTTTCACTATTCTGTGCGTTTCAATGAGGTCCCCCCTCATTCTTCTAAACTCCAGCGAGTACAGGCCCAGTACTCTCCGACTAACAGGAAAAATCAAATTATGGACGTCTGTAGAAATGGAATCCATCTGTCCCCTGGCAGTGTTGGGTGTGATTGCATTTTAATTTGTCACCAATAGTTTTAATTTTCTCACTCGAGACACATTATTTCCACCATGGCTGTATCAGTGACATTACTGATCTACATCGGTGAGATCAAGCGTAGGCTTGGCGCTCGTTTCGCCGAACACCTCCGCTCGGTCCGCATGATCTCCCTGTAGCTCAGCACTTCAACTCCCCCTCCCATTCCGTATCCGACTTCTCTGTCCTGGGCCTCCTCCATGGCCAGAGTGAGCACCACTGGAAATTGGAGGAGCAGCACCTCATATTCCGCTTGGGCAGTCTGCACCCTAGCGGCCTGAACATTGACTTCTCCAATTTCCGGTAGCCCTTGCTGTCTCCTCCCCTTCTCAGCTCTCCCTCAGCCCTCGGGCTCCTCCTCTTCCTTTCTCCTTTCTTCTCCCCCCCCCCCCACCCTACATCAGTCTGAAGAAGGGTTTCGGCCCGAAACGTTGCCTCTTTCCTTCGCTCCATAGATGCTGCCGCACCCGCTGAGTTTCTCCAGCATTTTTGTCTACCTTCGATTTTCCAGCATCTGCAGTTCCTTCTTAAACCTTACTTAGCTTAGCTAAACTTAACTAAGTTTAGTTGTTTAGTTAATTTTTGTTCAGTTTAGTTTAGTTACGTAAGGTTAGTTGAGTTTATTTTTGTCACGAAAAGCTTATTGTTGCGTGCTATCCAGTCAGCGGGAAGACCATTCATGATTACCATTAAGCCCTCGACAGTGTACAGATACAGGATAAAAGGAATAACACTCAGTGCAAGATAAAGTCCAGTAAAGTCCGATTAAAGATAGTCCGAGGGTCTCCACTTTTTTTACATTTGAATATCAATCTCCAGTCAATAGACAATAGGGGCAGGAGTAGGCCATTCGGCCCTTCGAGCCAGCACCATCATTCAATGTGATCATGGCTGCTCATCCACAATTAGTACCCCGTTCCTACCTTCTCCCCATATCCCTTAACTCCACTATCCCTAAGAGCTCCATCTAACTCTCTCTTGAAAGTATCCAGAGAACCTGCCTCCACCAGGCAGAGAATTCCACAGACTCACAACTCTCTGGGTGAAAACGTTTTTCCTTATCTCCGTTCTAAATTCTTAAACTGTGGCCCCTGGTTCTGGACTCCCCCAACATCGGGAACACGTTTCCTGCCCATAGTCCATGAAGAAGGGATTCATTGCTTGATGTGTAAACTCCTTGGCTAATTTTACAAGCAGGACATTGGAGGATTGTGGCTCCCTCACTTGCACGCACGTTTACCCTTTATTCCAATTGTCTTCTAATTCAATTATTTTTAACTGCCTGCCTCCTACTTTTCAGCGTTATTTACAATCATTATCTCAGGCGGGTGCATAATGCCAAGCACTTTAAGCTGACTCACTCAAATTCCCAGCAGTTCTTTAAAACAATCATTGCAGTCACGGAGAATGTGCAAAACAGAAGGGCAGAATTTGTCCTGAAGATAGACACAAAGCTGGCGTAACTCAGCGGGACAGGCAGCATCTCTGGAGAGAAGGAATGGGTGACGTTTCGGGTCGAGACCCTTCTCCAGACCCGAAACGTCACTCATACAGTACACAGTAAATGGATCGATTGTAATCATGTATTGTCTTTCCGCTGACTGGATAGCACGCAACAAAAAAGCTTTTCACCGTACCTCGGTACACGTGACAATAACCAAACTTGCTAAAGGAGAGGTTGGGGATGTGAGCAAGTTTAGTTTGTAGATACAGCACGGAAACAGGCCCCTTTGGCCCACTTAGTCAGTCAGGATCGACCCCGTGCCTCTGGCGCTGTAAAGGGCCTGTCCCACTGTACGAGTCTACCCAAGAGCTCTCCCGAGGAAGTACATAGAAGTAGCGACTACGTCGGAGCTCGGGGACGTCTCTTAGCGGCACGCAACGCTAACGGCACGTACTCGGGAAATGCGGTAAGCTCGTGAGGTTTTTTCAACATGTTGAAAAATGTCCACGAGAGCCCCGAGTACCTACGAGCGGCTGTTACCGTAATTCTCCGAGTTCGAATCCGGGCAGACTCGGGAGTACTCTTGAATTACCTCGTACAGTGGGACAGGCTGCGCCACCGTGCCGCCCCCTGTCCAAGTCACATCCAAGCAGTAGCAAGTGAACATTTTTATACCCGTAACACCTATGCATGTTTCTGGTATTCCATAACAAATCCATTCAGGATGTTCCCTCAGTATCGGAGGATGTTTAAAATGAGCTGGAAATGTGCCCCAGGCTAGGTCACATCTGCATAGAGAAAAACAGTTGACGTTTCAGATCGATGACCAAGGGTCAGAGCCGAAACCGCGCGGCTATCTTCCTCTCAGCAGATTCTACCTGACCTAATGCTCAGCTCCAGATTCCCATTATCTATGCGATTCTGCGCTTGTATTATGGGCTGCGTGACAAATGCACCTGTCCCACTCGGAACATCTAGGCCGGGGAAATCTGCCAGTTGTACGGCTCAGATGCACAAAGGTTGCAGCAACATTGTTTTAGCAGAGGACGTGAGCGAGGGAGTAAATAGGCCATTACAATACCTTGGAGATTCATTATCATCTCTCTCTCTCGAGTTCTGTTGGCTTTGGTCAACAGGGGCTTCCAGACTGAAATACCATCCCCATTGGTAACAAGCGCATGTTGATGGAACAGAGAGGGGTGAATGTTTTCATTGTGGATACTATCTTGTTAGAGACTGGAGCTGATTAGCGAGCATATAGTTTGTGGGAACGTTAGTAACGATAGGCCAGCGATAACAGGATTGTTTTAACAGCTGAAACAGAAAACAGTTAATACAGCTGAATATCAATTTTTGTCCGTGTCCCAGACGGATTGATCCTCGGTTCTCGTTGTACATTCTTGCTACTTAATGGTCGGTATCAGTGCTTTTCCATTATAGAGTTGACTTACAAAAGCAATTGAGATTCTATCAAGGAATTGGTGTCCGCAGAGTCGCGGGAATAAATCACTTATTTCCATCTGTCCCCGAGACAGATCTTTCGTGCGCTCTGAATGAAAATGATGCAATTACATGTTTAGTTTAGTTTAGAGATACAGCGTGGAAACAGGCCCTTCGGCCCACCGAGTGATTCCCGCACATTAACACTATCCTACACACACTAGACACATTCCAGACAAACCTGTACGTCTTTGGGGTTTAATTTAGTTGGAGATACAGCGCGGAAACAGGCCCTTCAGCCCACCAAGTCCGCACCGACCAGCGATCCCCGCACACTAGCACTATCCTACACACACTAGGGACAATTCACACTTACACCAAGCCAATTAACCTACAAACCCGTACGCCTCTTGGAGTGTGGGAGGAAACTGAAGATTTTGGAGAAAACCTGTGTAGAACGTACAAACTCTGTACAGACAGGACCCGTAGTCGGGATCGAACCCGGGTCTTTGGCACAGTAGGCGCTGTAAGGCAGCAACTCTACCGCTGTGCCACCGTGATTCTCAGTGTGGAAGGCGCAACGTGCTGGAGTAACTCAGCGGGCCAGGCAGCATCTGCGGAGAACATGGATGAGTGACGTTTCGGGTTGGGACCCTTCTGACTGATTGGGAGAGGGGGGGTGGGGGGTGGGGAGGGAAGGAAAGCTGGAAGAGAGGAGGGGCATGACAGAGTGTAGTCGCAAATAGGTGAACGCAGGCGAGGGGCGGTTTTAAACAGGCAGATTGTCGGACAAAGCTGGAGGAGAGAAAAGTGGCGAATTGTGAAGGCAGAGGAAGGAATGTAACGATGTGGTTCTATATGATCTATTCTGTTTCCTGCAGAACTAAAGTGGCCATACTTTGAGAAGTATTTCTTTGATTGCCGAGTGCTTTAGGAAGACCAGAGGTTAGGGATGATGCTATCTAGATGTATGAAGTGGAATTGCATTAGACTCCAGGGTCCTCATTGATGGAACAAGTTGGCGGGTTAATTTTAAAGATGTGTAGTATCACATTTAGCCAAAATGATCAATTGGATGTTTCGACAAGAGTTCTTGCTTCAGTACACACAATTTTGTTCAATCAGTCCACTTAGGAATTTAAGGATGTATAATCATATCATTCTTTACTCGAATCTTCAGAATATCCTAAAGTGTTTTAAACAGCAAGGTTATAATGAGCAGATAATTACTTTGCAATCAATGTTTAATCGGCAAACATTTGCCAGCCATTTTGCACACGGCAAAATCCAATGTTTTTCATCGACTGCCGCAGAAGGTAGTTGAGGCCAGTCCATTGGCTATATTTAAGAGGGAGTTACATGTGGCCCTTGTGGCTAAAGGGATCAGGGGGTATGGAGAGAAGGCAGGTACAGGGATACTGAGTTGGATGATCAGCCATGATCATATTGAATGGCGGTGCAGGCTCGAAGGGCCGAATGGCCTACTCCTGCACCTATTGTCTATGCTTCTATGACTGCCATGATCTATAATAGCAAACAGCAGTCCTTCATTTTAATTGTAACTTCAAACCCATAACAAACTTTCATAGTTGGTTATTATATATTAACCAGAAATGTAATTATCTGATTGACTTGACATGTTCTGGATTGGCCTTGTGGACCATAGAACAGTATAGCAGATGAGGAGGCCCTTCGGCCCACAATGCCGGTACTGACCATGATGCCAAGTTACACTAAGCTTTAAATGTACGTGACCAATATTCCTCCATTGCTTGCATGTCCTTGTGGCTCTAATAACAATAGTTACATGGCCAATTATCAGTTATGGTCTCATTATTACTGAAACAGGCCCTTTAGCTCAACGTTTAGTTTAGTTTAGAGATACAGCGTGGAAAGCCCCTTTGGCCCACCGAGTCCGCACTGACCAGCGATCCCCACACATTATAACTATCCTACACACACTAGGGCCAATTTTACCCTTATGCCAAGCCAATTAACCTACAAAACTCTGTGTGTCTTTGGAGTGTCGGAGGAAACCGGAGATTCAGGGGAAAACCCACGCAGGTCACGGGGAGAATGTAGAAACTCCGTACAGTCGGGGATCGGCGGGCCGAAAGGGCCCGTTTCCACGCTGTATCTCTAAACTAAACTAAACTAAATTAAATCAGGGATTTGAATACTCTGCATTCTGGAGATGTAATCTACACACCATGGATTGTGTCTGTATGGACAGCTCGATTGTAATCATGTATAGACTCTCCACTGACTGGTTAGAAACATAGAAACATAGAAAATAGGTGCAGGAGGAGGCCATTCGGCCCTTCGAGCCAGCACCGCCATTCATTGTGATCATGGATGATCGTCCGCTATCAATAACCCGTGCCTGCCTTCTCCCCATATCCCTTGACTCCACTAGCCCCTGGAGCTCTATCCAACTCTCTCTTAAATCCATCCAGTGACTTGGCCTCCACTGCCCTCTGTGGCAGGGAATTCCACAAATAACAAAAATCCACACTGACTGTAAACACAAAATGCTGGAGTAACTCAGCGGGACAGGCAGCATCTCTGGAGAGAAGGAATGGGTGACGTTTCAGGTCAAGACTCTTCTTCAAACTGGTGTAAACCAGCATCTGCCAGCCCCTCCCTCGTTGTTAATGATCAACCTATTTGCAGAATTGGCTTGAGTGAGGTATTGTGTGTTCTCTATTGTGAAAACCAATTGCCAAAGCAGCCAAGCACAATGAAGTAATGAGCCAAGGTTGCCCCATTGTAGGTGGCTTCTCAAGATCTCCTTTGCTGACAAGCTCGACATGAGTTGGCGCTTGATGCTGAAGTCAAGGGTGATTAGCCATGTAAGTCTGTAAGCCTGCTTTACATTCTTTCCCGAAACCTTGCTTTTATCAAAATAATTATTCTGAGTAGCTGAACACAAAAGAGTTAACAAGCCGTGATGAATGGGTAACATATAATAAGACTTATAATGTAATGTTCCAGGTGTCAACTGTTCTACATCGGTGAGGCTATTTGGCCCTTCGAGCCAGCACCACCATTCATTGTGATCATGGCTGATCGGCCCCTTTCAATAAACCGTGCCTGCCTTCTCCCCATATCCCTTGACTCCACTGGCCGATAGAGCTCTATCTAACTCTCTCTAAATCCATCCAGTGACTTGGCCTCTACTGCCCTCTGTCACAGGAAATTCCATAAATTCACAACTCTCTGGGTAAACATGTTTTTCCTCACCTTAGTCTTAGATTACCTCCCCTTTATTCTAAGACTGGGCCCCTGGTTCTGGACTCGCCCAACATTGGGAACATTTTTCCTGCATCTAGCTTGTCCAGTCCTTTAATAATTTTATATGTTTCTATAAGATCCCCCCTCATCCTTCTAAACTCCAGTGAATACAAGCCTAGTCTTTTCAATCTTTCCTCATATGACAGTCCCGCCATCCCAGGGATCAATCTCGTGAACCTACGCTGCACTGCTTCAATCACAAGGATGTCCTTCCTCAAATTAGGAGACCAAAACTGTACACAATACTCCAGATGTGATCTCAGCAGAGCCCTATACAACTGCAGAAGAACCTCTTTACTCCTATACTGAAATCCTCTTGTTATGAAGGCCAACATTCCATTGGCTTTCTTCACTGCCTGCTGTACCTGTACGCCAACTTTCAGTGACCGGTGTACAAGGACACCCAGGTCTCGCTGTACCTCCCCCTTACCTAACCTAACCCCATTGAGATAATAATCTGCCCCCTTGTTTTTGCCTCCAAAGTGGATAACCTCACATTTATCTATATTATCCTGCATCTGCCACGCATCTGCCCACTCACTCAACCTGTCCAGGTCCCCCTGCAACCTCCCAACATCCTCTTCACAGTTCACACTGCCACCCAGCTTTGTGTCATCCGCAAACTTGCTAGTGTTGCTCCTAATTCCCTCTTCCAAATCATTAATATATATGGTAAACAGTTGCGGCCCCAACACTGAGCCTTGCGGCACTCCACTCGCCACTGCCTGCCATTCTGAAAAGGACCCATTCACTCCTACTCTTTGCTTCCGGTCTGCCAACCAATTTTCTATCCATGTCAACACCCTACCCCCAAAACCATGTGCTCTAATTTTAGTCACCAGTCTCCCGTGCGGGACCTTATCAAAGGCTTTCTGAAAGTCTAGATACACTACATCCACTGGCTCCCCTTCATCCATTTTACTTGTCACATCCTCAAAAAATTCCAGAAGATTAAAGCATGATTTCCCTTTCATAAATCCATGTTGACTTGGACTAATCCTTTTACTGCTATCCAAATGCCCCATTATTACCTCTTTAATAATTGACTCCAGCATCTTTCCCACCCCGGAAGTCGGGCTAACTGGTCTGTACGCAGCAAAAGCATTTCACTATAACCTGGTACACGTGGCGATAAACTCAACTAAAACAAAAACTACTACTTGAGTTTAAACCTCACCATGGTGGCAGGGCAATTTAAATTCAAGTAATTAAATGTAGAATTAAAATAACTATCAAGAGCAATGGTGACCAAGGGATTGTCACTTTGCCTGAGGTGCTGGTGAATAATTTGAACAATTTAAAATTAGACCTCAGCTGCCTTTCAGTGGAAGGTCCACATTCTCCTGTGCGATTCCCCCCCAATAATGAACAGTGATCACAACTCCTGATGTCTCAAGAAAGTTAGGAACGAGGAGATCAGGACCTTGGGCGAAAAGTACGAAACTAGGGACGGGCCAATTATGATATTATTAGGCAGGAGCGAGGGAGTGCAAAATAGGAGGCAAAGTGCTGGAGTAACTCAGCAGGTCAGGCAGCATCTGTGGTGAACATGGGACAGGCGAGGTTTTGGGTCTGAAGCAGGGTCCAGACCGAAAACGTCACCTGTCCCTGTTCTCCAGAGATGCTGCCTGACCCACTGCAATACTCCAGCACTTCTGTTTAGTGTAAAGATTCAGAGCGGAAACAGGCCCTTCGGCCCGCCTACCAGAGATCTCCCGTTCTATCTTAAGCTCTGGGGACAATTTACGATTTACAGAAAGCCAATTAACCGATAAACTGCACATCTTTGGAGTGTGGGAGGAAACTGGAGAAAACCCACATGATAACAGGGAGAATGTTCAAACTCCGTACAGACAGCACCTGTAGTCAGGATCGAACCCAGGTCTCTGGCGCTGTAAGTCAGCAATTCTACCGCTGCGGCACTGTGCTGTCCTGTATGTTTTGTCTTTTTTTTTTGTAATCCAGCATCTGCAGTTCCTTGTGTCAGCTCTCCATGATGGACAAGGTGGGAGGTTAATTAGGAACTGTAAATTAACCCTGGAATGTTTGGGGAATGGATGGGCGTGTATGAAAGATGAAAGATTCCCACCTATCTCAAGTGAGCCAGCATGGACTTGATGGGCCAAATGGCCTCCTTCACTTGAAGGAAATATCTTTTGTGAAGCGTCAATATAATGAATAGTTCCTCACGGGGGAGAAACTAGAACAAGGGTCGGTGTTTAAAAATAAGAATTTGTTCACTTAAGATGGTGATGACCCAAATAATTTTGTCTCAGAGGATCATGAATCTTTGGGTCGCTCTTCATCAAAGGGCAGTGGAAGTAGAGACTGCAACTTCTTTTTTTTACATTCTTGATGAGCATACAAATGTCACAGATAGACACAAAATGCTGGAGTAACTCAGCGGGACAGGCAGCATCTCTGGAGAGAAGGAATGGGTGATGTTTCTTCAGACAAAACGTCACCCATTCCTTCTCTCCAGAGATGCTGCCTGTCCCGCCGGGTTACTCCAGCATTTTGTGTCTACGATTTAAACCAGCATCTGCAGTTCCTTCCTTCACAGTGAAAGGCCACCACGTGTTGTCATGTCAAGGGGTGACGCCTGTTTGGCCGTGAGCAGTCGCCCAAAGAGCCGTACCTTTTTCTGGTCGCCGCTGGATTTTCAACACATCAAAAAATTTTGGGCGACCTGCTGCGGCTCTGACGGGTGTCTGCAAGTCGCCAAAAAAATCGCATAGTGGGACAGGCATTTTACAGCGCGTACAGCTTAAAGGAAGGATTGAAATGGTCAGAATAAAACAGAGTGGATATTAAAAGATAGGAAGATGCCTTTTCACCTTTTATTCTGATCAAGGTCAATCATTCTTAATGTAGGATATTTTAATCTTTTTTTTTTGAACAAAGAGATGCATGAAGGATCCCTTTTTAAGTGGCCATCTTTGTAGTTTTACCCAAGATTGCACATCTGTAGCAGTCCCAATTATAACTCGTTACCAAGAGCAGATGCATATCACAATTTTACAGCTCCTCCCCCGAGACCCGTCCTTTATACTGGAGAGTGAATTATGGTCTGTTTTTTTAAGTAACAATATATTAGGATCCAATTTCTTTTAACTGCAGGGCAGCAGAGAAATGTTTTCTAATACAATTCATGAATATTATTTAACGTCACTTCATTAAAAAAAATTGCCAAGTGTCACTAAATATTTGGCAAACATAATGAATAAGTGATGGTGTAGTCTCCATTATAGATCAGACCAGAAATTACTTTTCTTAATCAAAAATAATTTTAATCAATCATTTACAATAAATAATATGAAAATTACAAAACAATATTGATAAACCTAACACCATAATACAATATGTTTAAGAAAGAACTGCAGATGCTGGAAATATCGAAGATAGACAAAAATGCTGGAGAAACTCAGCGGGTGAGGCAGCATCTATGGAGCGAAGGAATAGGTGACGTTTCGGGTCGAGACCCTTATTCAGTCTGAAAAAGTGTCTCGACCCGAATTGCCACCCATTCCTTCTCTCCAGAGATGCTGCCTGTCCCACTGAGTTACTCCCAGCATTTTGCGTCTATCTTCGGTGTAAAGCAGCATCTGCAATTCCCTCCTACACATTACTAGCTATTTCACAATCCTTGTTATGGATACATTCCACCCCCCGCGGTGCCCAGCGGTCCCAGAAATCCTCCAGCGTGCCCGTGGACAGTGCGTAGCCCATGTCGAAAAAGAGTAGAAACAAGGAACTGCAAATGCTGGTTTACGAATAAAGACACAGAGTGCTGGAGTAACTCAGCGGGTCAGGCAGCATCTCTGGAGAAGATGGGTAGGTGATGTCACCCAAAACCAATTGTCATGTGGCCATGCCTAAGAAGGAACTGCAGATGTTGGAAAAATCGAAGGTAGACAAAAATGCTGGAGAAACTCAGCGGGTGAGGCAGCATCGATGGAACGAAGGAATAGGTGACCTTTTGGGTCGAGGCTGAAGAAGGGTCTCACCCCGAAACGTCACCTATTCCTTCGCTCCATAGATGCTGCCTCACCCGCTGAGTTACTCCAGCACTTTGTGTTCATCTCCACTGCATTTAAATGTCCTCCATCAATGATCAGACACAATTTCAAGAGAGAGTTAGATTCAGCTCTTGGGGCTAACGGAATCAAGGGATATGGGGAGAAAGCAGGAACGGGTACTGATTTTGGATGATCAGCCGTGATCATATTGAATGGTGGTGCTGGCTCGAAGGGCTGAATGGCCTACTCCTGCTCCTATTTTGTCTATGTTTCTTTGATTAATAAGCTGCAGCTTTGGGTTAACCTAGGATGAATTAATAAATAAGAAAGTGATGCAAATGTTAATTGCAGATTGTTTAATTCCCAGCTTCTTACACCAGAGCTGATTTCCTATAGATTTTGAGTTGGTGTGATTAGACCCGAGATTGATTGCTTGCAATATATGCAATAGTCATTTACAAAAAAGATAAATGAGAGAGTATTCATTTCCCTGGAGGTGCATCTTTCTCTGCTGTGAAATAAATTGTTCCCTCCTGTGAATAGCAGTAAGTGTTTGGAAGAACAGGGGGAATTTTAATCAGAAGCATGGCTGGTTTGTAGATTTTGTACATTAAAATTGAAAAGGGTTTCTATTATGAAATTATAACAAAAAATTATGCCACAGGAGGCAAGTCTAACCATAATTTTCACAAAAGAGCGAGCCAGCCCATTTGGACTATCGAGTACTGGACCTATCGAATAGCACAACATGCCTTTTTGAACATTTGACCCAGCGCACTTTCAAAGAGAAACACAGGATGTTGAGTAAACACAAAATGCTGGGGAAACTGAGCAGGTCAGGCAGCATCTGTGGAGGGAATGGACAGGCGACGATTTGGGTCGGGACCCTTCTTCAGTGATCAGTCTGTCCAATAGAAGGGTGGGACGGTGGTGCAGCGGGCAGAGTTGCTGCCTCACAGCCCCGGAGACCCGGGTTCGATCCTGACTGCGGGTGCTGCCTGTTCAGAGTTTGTACGTTCTCCCCGTGACTGCGTGGCTTTACTCCGGGTGCTCTGGTTTCCTCCCACACTCCAAAGACGTACAGGTTTGTAGGTTAATTGCCTTTGGTAAAGATTGTAAATTGTCCCCAGGGCGTAGGATGATGCTGATGTATGGGGAATGATGGGCTGAAGGGCCTGTTTCTGCGCTGTATGTCTATACTTGTTTAATTGAAAGATACAGCGCGGAAACAGGCCCTTTGGCACACGTACTCCACACCGACCAGTGATCCCTGCACACTTACACTACCCTACACACACTGGGGACAATTTATACCAAGCCAATTAACCCACAAACTGCACGTCTTTGGGGGGTGGGAGGAAACCAGAGCACCCGGAGAAAACCCACACTGTCACGGGGAGAACGCACAAACTCCGTACAGACAGCACCCGTAGTCGGGATCGAACCCGGGTCTCCGGCGCTGTGAGCAGCAACTCTACCGCTGCGCCATCGTGCCGCCCCTTAACTAAACTAAACTAAATTCAGCGTCGGGCCGGATTTTGTGATCAGGTTTTTGGAGTTAGTTTCTGGCCACCCCACTGCACAGGGTGACAATAGACAATAGGTGCAGGAGTAGGCCATTCGGCCAGATTCGAGCCAGATTCACTGTGAGCATGGCTGATCATCCCCGGTCAGTACCCCGTTCCTGCCTTCTCCCCATATCCTCATAACTCTGCTATCTTTAAGAGCCCTATCTAGCTCTGTCTTGAAAGTACCCAGAGAACCGGCCTCCACCGCCCTCTGAGGCAGAGAATTCCACAGTCTCACAGCTCTCTGCGTATAGCATGATGCCCATTGTAAACGCTGATCTTTGTTCACTCGTCATAAACCACACAAGCTGGATCCTAAATTTATCTTTTGTCACTTGGATCCTGTCCCCCACGAGGCAATTTCAGGACTTTGATGCACGTATCAAAACAAAGTGAATAATTCAAGAGGCTCTGTGTGATGTTATTCTTTCCCCCCCAATAATTTAATTTCTCAATCGGGTGCTCATTATTTTTTATGCACACACAGTGTTTGAATGTAACACAGGAAATACTAATGAGGTGTTTGAAAAACAATCCCCTGAAGTGACCTATAAGTGCTGTGCGTGAAGAGAAAAGATCCATCTGAATCAAGGAATTTATTCCTCGATAAATGCTAGTACCTGTTGTTCACATTTGCTGATGAACAATGAACACTAGTTAGTGAGTTTAAACTCCCCCTCCCATTCCCACACTGATCTTTCTGTCCTGGGCCTCCTTTATTGTCAGAGTGAGGCCCAGCACAAAGTGGAGGAACAGCATCTCATATTCTGCTTGGGCAGCTTACACCCCAGTGGTATGAACATTCACTTCTCTGACTTCAAGTAGCCCTTGCTTTCCCTCTCTCTCCATCCCTCCCCCTTCCCAGTTCTCCTCCCTGCCTGACTGTCTCCGACTACATTTTATCTCTGTTTGCATTGTTGTCACCTTCTTCCCAGCAAACAATGATCTAATCTACACCTTCCTTGATCTCCATCCGCTTTTATCCTGTTTTCACGCCTTACACTTCCTTATCTATGTATCTCTCTCTCTCTCTCTCTCTCCCCTGACATCAGTCTGAAGAAGGGTCTCGACCCGAAACATCACTGGAGTCACTTGTATTCACTGGCGTTTAGAAGGATGAGGGGGGATCTTATAGAAACATATACAATTATAAAAGGACTGGACAAGCTAGATGCAGGAAAAATGTTCCCAATATTGGGCGAGTCCAGAACCAGGGACCATGGGCTTAGAATAAATGGGAGGTCATTTAAGACTGAGGGGAGAAAAAACTTTTTCACCCAGAGAGTTGTGAATTTCATGGAATTCCCTTCCAGAGAGGGCAGTGGAGGCCAAGTCACTGGATGGATTTAAGAGAGAGTTGGATAGAGCTCTAGGGGCTAGTGGAATCAAGGGATATGGGGAGAAGGCAGGCACGGGTTATTGATAGCGGACGATCAGCCATGATCACAATAAATGGCGGTGCTGGCTCGAAGGGCCAAATGGCCTCCTCCTGCACCTATATTCAACGTTTCTAAGTCTATGTCACCCATTCCTTCTCTCCAGAGATGCTGCCTGTCCTGCTGAGTTACTACTGCATTTTGTGTCTAACTTGTGATGAAATAGAGGATGCTTCAGGGGCAGGTTGAGGTTGGGGACAGTGGGCGAGAGGGAGTGGGGGTTGAAACTGGGACGTAGGAGATAGGAAATAAGTTGAAGAAGGAGAGAAGAGAGAGGGGGAGAACTTAGGAGAAGGTTGGAGATGGGAAGGAGAGATAGGAAGATATAAGAGAAAAATGACTTGGAGAGGAGAGATGGAGATAGGAGAGAGGGGAGAGGAATGGGGGAAATAAGAGGAACATTGGAAGAGAAGATGGGAGCAAGGAGATGAGATGGGAGCAAAGTTGGAGGGAGAATAGGAGAAATACTATTGAATGAATTTTCACTACCTATTTCCCAGTAATCTTTAGTAGACAAAAATGCTGGAGAAACTCAGTGGGTGAGGCAGCATCTAAGGAGCGAAGGAATAGGTGACGTTTCGGGTCGAGACCAGGAAGCATCTATGCAGCGAAGGTCTCGACCCGAAACGTCACCTATTCCTTCGCTCCATAGATGCTGCCTCACCCGCTGAGTTTCTCCAGCATTTTTGTCCACCTTCGATTTTTCCAGCATCTGCAGTTCTTTCTGAAACACCCCAGCAACCTTTGATCATTTAATAATTTAACAGTATTCATTTAACAAGGGCTCTAAGTGGCTACATGAGGCCTTGTCAAATGGCTATTACTAAATTATGAAGCTACCGGTAATTGTTTGAATCCGTGCTATATAACTCTGTTGCCAGCTGTGTCTCCTGAGACTGTCAGGAGATTTGGCTTCAAGTCAAATGTGTTAGCAACGTGACAATATAAAAAACAAGGGTACACAAAAGGCTGGAGAAACTCAGCGGGTGCAGCAACATCTAAGGAGCGAAGGAGATAGGCGACGTTTCGGGTCGAGACCCTTCTTCAGACTGGTCAGGGATCAGGGAAACGAGAGATATAGACAGTGATGTGGAGAGATAAAGAACAATGAATATGCAAAAAAGTATGCAAAATATAAAAAACAAAGTTAGACACAAAATGCCGGAGTAACTCAGCGGGACAGGCAGCGTCTCTGGAGAGAAGGAATGGGTGACGTTTCAGGTCGGGACCCTTCTTCGGACTGATGTCAGGGGAGAGGGAGACCCGTAGATAAGGAAGTGTAAGGTGTGAAAACAGGTCAAAGGGGATGGAGATCAAGGAAATGTAGAATAGACATTGATGTAGATCTGCTGTGATCTGTCGTT
This sequence comes from Okamejei kenojei, assembly GCA_035221665.1. Classification (NCBI taxonomy): domain Eukaryota; kingdom Metazoa; phylum Chordata; class Chondrichthyes; order Rajiformes; family Rajidae; genus Okamejei; species Okamejei kenojei. Next base: position 16,721,977 of record CM069169.1, on the reverse strand, counting down.
TTCACACCTTACCCTTCCATATCATTAGACTCCCTTTCCCCTTGTCTCTCAGCCTGAAGAAGGGCGTCGACCCGGAACGTCATCCATTCCTTCTCTCCAGAGATGCTGCCTGTCCCGCTGAGTAATGCCCCTGTCCCACTTAGGAAACCTGAACGGAAACCTCTGGAGACTTTGCGCCCCACCCAAGGTTTCCGTGCGGTTCCCGGAGGTTTTTGTCAGTCTCCCTAATGGTCAAAAGTGGTTTCCGTTTTAAAAATCGGTAATTTTTTAGTCGAAGCCGGTTGCGATGCTAGTTGAAGGTGGTTGCCGGAGGACAAAAACCTCTGGGAACCGCACGGAAACCTTGGGTGGGGCGCAAAGTCTCCAGAGGTTTCCGTTCAGGTTTCCTAAGTGCGACAGGGGCATTACTCTGCATCTGCAGTTCCTTCCTAAACTAAGTCCACTATCTCTGATGAAATCATTCTTCTTGTTTGCAGCAGAAGAGGAGGTACTTGAATGACACTGAACGCAAGCTGAAACAAGACAAGAAGAGCCAGACATCGCCCGTGTGTTTCACCGTTTAGCTGCCTTACCCATGGTGTAACCTTCGAATACATCTTAGCCGACGGACTGAAGAGCCAAACCCAAATGCATTGAGCTGAATCCTTCATCCATTGATAGACACAAAACGCTGGAGTAACGCATCAAGTCAGGCAGCATCTCTGGAGAAAAGCAATGGGTGATGTTTCGGGTCGAGATGATATGGAAGAGTACGGTGTGAAAATGACCGATCAAGTTTGACTTGGAGCCAAATCTCAGGAGACACAGCTGGCAGCAGAATAATATAGCACAGATTCAAACAATTACTTGTAGCTTAATAATTAGGAATGGGTGACATTTTGGGTCGAGACCCTTTTTCAGACTGAGAGTCTGAGGAGAGGAAGATTTCTCACAATCTCTCTACAACACTGTCCATATCTCCTGTTTCCCCCTCCCCTGACCCTCAGTCTGACGAAGGGTCTCGACCCGAAACGTCACCCAATCCTCTCCAGAGATGCTGCCTGTCCCGCTGAGTTACTCCAGCTTTTTGTGTCTACGGTTTAAACCATCATCTGCAGTTCCTTCCTACACATCGAGATCCTTTGCTTGTTTAACCAAACTATTGGCTCCATTAACCTGAGATTTGCTGCAAATGTCCCTGTTTACAAGTGAGCATGCTGTCTGAAATTACCAATGCAGTTAATTACGTTACGGATTTAGCCGAACCTTTGAACATATTTGTCCATGACGTTCCTTAACAAGAACGATTCTCACTGGGAATGTAGAACATTGTGATGTTTATGTTAATTTCGGGAGTTATAATTGTGCGAGTAGAATATTTTTTTTTAGCTTTTGTTTTGATTTAATTGCTCTTGAATATTGTGCTGTTCACACAGCCAGCTGTTGGCTTTCCCGAAACATCTGCATACCCTTTGCATTCATAATTAGTCATTCCAGTTGTTAACAGTCTTCATTGCTGCCAATTCTTTAGACTGACTTTTCATTGTCTGTGATTCCGACTTTTCTCATAGTACAGCCGGTACGGCCTCACAGCGCCGGAGACCCGGGTCCGATCCCGACTACGGGTGCTGTCTGTACAGAGTTTCTACGTTCTCCCCGTGACCTGCGTGGGTTTTCTCCGAGATCTTCGGATTCCTTCCACGCTCTGAAGATGTGGGCTTGAACATTGAATTTTCTCAATTCTGTTAACCCTTGCTGTCTCCTCCCCTTCCCACCTCTCCCTCAGCCCTCGGGCCCTGGCATTCCCTCTCTCTCTATCTCCCTCCCCCACCCTAGTCGCACCAGCTTCTCATTTTCACACCACAAGCAGTTTACAATGGCTTGTTCCCTTTATCATCGATACTTTTTTGCATATCTTTAATTCATTGTTCTTTATCTCTCCACATCACCGTCTATATCTCTCGTTTCCCTGATCCCTGACCAGCCTGAAGAAGGGTCTCGACCCGAAACGTTGCCTATCTCCTTCGCTCCTTAGATGCTGCTGCACCCGCTGAGTTTCTCCAGCCTTTTGTGTACCCCAGGTTGTAGATTGTTTGGCTTGGTGTAAATGTAAAACTGTCCCCAGTGTGTGGAAGATAATGATAATGTGCGGGGATCGCTGGTCGGTGCGGACCCAGTGGTCTGCAGGGCCTGTTTCTGTGCTGTATGTCTAAACTAAACTAAACTAGAAACATAGAAACATAGACAATAGGTGCAGGAGTAGGCCATTCAGCCCTTCGAGCCTGCACCGCCATTCAATATGATCATGGCTGATCATCCAACTCAGTATCCCGTATCTGCCTTCTCTCCATACCCCCTGATCCCTTTAGCCACAAGGGCCACATCTAACTCCCTCTTAAATATAGCCAATTAACTGGCCTCAACTACCTTCTGTGGCAGAGAATTCCACAGATTCACCACTCTCTGTGTGAAAAATGTTTTTCTCATCTCGGCCCTAAAAGAATTCCCCCTTATCCTTAAACTGTGACCCTTGTTCTGGACTTCCCCAATATTGGGAACAATCTTCCTGCATCTAGCCTGTCCAACCCCTTAAGAATTTTGTACGTTTCTATAAGATCCTCCCCCTCAATCTTCTAAATTCTAGCGAGTACAAGCCGAGTCTATCCAGTCTTTCCTCATATGGAAGAACTGCCATCCCAGGAATCAGTCTGGTGAACTAAACTAGTAATGCTGACTAACAGTGGAAAGGTGCATTAGATCAACCACCTTAACCAACCAACCTAAAAATTTTTTTTTTTTTGGGGTGGGTGGGGGGTTTAATTGGCAGATCATCAAAGGGGCAAAGTCATATTTAGCTTATTAAATTAATCATATTAACTTTCCATGCATTAATTTAGATGGGAGGGAGGGGAGGGCTAGTCGACCAAGCAATGACCAACATAAACAAGTGGCAGCTGGTGAGAGGGGAGGGAGCCCCACGCTGACCAAGCCCATCCTGTTGGTGGTGGCGACCCCAAGTGCCCAGGGGCTACGAGGTGAGCCGCAATAACAGCCTCTTCAAGCAGACCATCAGGTGGGTGAACAAGAGCTGGAGGGGCACCTAGTGAGCCAGGGGTGGCGTCGGCAGGTCCGTCCTTAATAAAGGGGTCCTTAAAACGATGTTTAACTGTACAGGAATATCCCCTGTTTAACACATTTCCTGTGAAGACCCTACATATCAGTGACATCACCTCTCATTCCTTTTATCTCTTAATCTATAAGCACAACCTGCTCTCAATTTTCCCTAGCACTAGGAAATTGCCCTAGTGAACTTTCTCTGAAGTGCCTTCAATTCATTGAGTCGTACAGCATGGAAACAGGCCCTTCGGCCCAACTGGCCAACATGTCCCATTTACACTAGTACATGTGCATTCAAGTGCATTATTTCCTAAATACAATGACCAAATAGAAACATGGAAACATAGACAACAGGTGCAGGAGTAGGCCATTCAGCCCTTCGAGCCAGCACCACCATTCAATGTGATCATGGCTGATCATCCAAAATCAGTACCCCGTTCCTGCCTTCTCCCCATATTCCTTGATTCCATTACCCCTAAGAGCTAATTCTAACTCTCACTTGAAAACATCCAGTGAATTGGCATCCACCGCCCTCTGAGGGAGAGAATTCCACAGACTCACAACTCTCTGTGAAAAGGTGTTTCCTCATTTCCATTCTAAACGGCTTACCCCTTATTCTTAAACTGCGACCCTGGTTCTGGACTCCCCCAACATGGGGAACATTTTTTCCTGCATCTAGCCTGTCCAATCCCTTAAGAATGTTATATGTTTCCGTAAGATCCCCTCATCCTTTTAAATATAAGCCCAGTCGACCCATTCTTTCATCTGTAGGTACGATACCAGGGGCGGTCTGACCCACATCGTGTACCTTTGCAACATGATGTTTTTAAAATATAAAATAAAAAGTGTGGATTTTCTTCCTCTCGTTGTGCAGTGAAATTAAACATCTCGTTCACATCTGGTGGTTAGATTAACTGACCATTGTTTCTCCCACGGTTCATTTGTTCTGCAAATGAAATCGATGCAAGTGCCCATGTTTGCAGCGAGCGCACTCTTCAGCTGTGAGATGGAGTACTGGTGTGGCACTTGCCCGATGTTCATCCCTCCATTCCAGAAAGATGACTGGAGTATCTGAGACAAATAGTCAAAGGCCTGGATAGAGTGGACGTGGAGAGGATGTTTCAACTAGTGGGAGAGTCTAGGACCAGAGGTCACAGCCTCAGAATTAAAGGACGTCCCTTTCGGAAGGAGATGAGGAGGAATTTCTTATGTCAGAGGGCGGTGAATCTGTGGAATTCATTGCCGCAGAAGGCTGCGGAGGACGTCAATCCACATATGTTTAAGGCAGAGATAGATGGATTCTTGATTAGTACGGGTGTCAGGGGTTACGGGGAGAAGGCAGGAGAATGGGGTGAAGAGGGTGAGATAGATCAGCCACGATTGAATGGCGGGGTAGACTTGATGGGCCGAATGGCCAAATTCTGCTTATGAACCTATGAACAAGAATGGAGCAACGGGTTCCACAACCTTGGTCAGTGGGTCAAGATTTGAGTTTAGTTTCTGGAAAGAGGGATTATGGACACAAAGAAGTCCAGATAGACCAATAGGCCACAGAGTGCTGGAGTAATTCAGCGGGTCAGGCAGCATCTGTGGAGAACATGGATAGGTGACATTTCACAGAGTGCTGGAGTAACTCAGCGGGTCAGGCAGCATCTGTGGAGAACATGGATAGGTGACGTTTCACAGAGTGCTGGAGTAACTCAGCGGGTCAGGCAGCATCTGTGGAGAACATGGAAAGTGACGTTTCACAGAGTGCTGGAGTAACTCAGCGGGTCAGGCAGCATCTGTGGAGAACATGGATAGGTGACATTTTGGGTTGAGACCCTTCTTCAGAGGTGGGGGACGGGGGGGGTGAGGAGGGATAAGAACCCTGGAAGAGAGGAGGGGCAAGGCAAAGCCCGGCGGGTAATAGGAAGGTTATTTGATGGGCAGATGGGTGGACATAAGGCAGAGATGACAAGCCAGAAGGTGTGAGACAAAAGGATTGAACAGACGTGAATTGTGAAGCTAGAGGAAAGGTAAACCAGATCTACAGTTCCTTGTTTCTGCATCTCCTGAGGAAGTGGTCGGACAACATTTTGGGTCGCGGACCAGAGACGCTGCCTGATCCGTTGACTTGCTCCAGCGCTTGGTATTCTCTGCAAGATTCCAGCATCAGCACAAGGTCATATGGAATAGGAGGAGTAGTATGAGGCCATTCGGCCCATCGAGTCTACTCCGCCATTCAATCATGGCTGATCTATCTCCGTCCCAACCCCGTTCTCCTGCCGCCTCCCCATAACCTCTGACACCCGCACTAATCAAGTGATAATCAATGTAATCTGTACTAATCGAGCAGACCCTAGTGTCTTAAATAAGCCTCAATTTCAACTTATAGTTGATTCTTTTCCTCCATTCAAACTTTTGCAAATTGAAATCACACCCACAATCCCTGAGCATCTCTTGCGAACCACGGTGATTTTTGTTTTGTTCGAGGTATAATTCAGAAACATCCTCTGCCAACATTAGACCAACAGCCAGAAACTCTGCATTGTGAGTCTGTTTGGAGAATTAGCGTTGGACCTGATGCCCTAGGATTTTTGCTTTGCATTCACCTGGGAGGATAGACAGGTTTATGCTTTCAAAGTCTTATCTAAAAGTTAGCCGTGTCGGCAGCAAACTGCGCCTGCGGGACCGTGCTGGCGTGTTAGTCTTGGCGGTAGACAAAAGTGCTGGAGAAACTCAGCGGGTGAGGCAGCATCTATGGAGCGAAGGAAATAGGCAACGTTTCGGGCCGAAACCCGAAAGGGTTTTGTCCCGAAACGTTGCCTATTTCCTTCGCTCCATAGATGCTGCTGCACCCGCTGAGTTTCTCCAGCACTTTTGTCTACCTTCGATTTTCCAGCATCTGCAGTTCCTTCTTAAACACAAGTGTTAGTCTTGGCCTTTTTTTATTTTGGAGTGGTCTCAACGAGCCCTCCGACTCTTGACACCTCTCGTCACGGACGGTAACCTGGGTTTAGTTTAGTTTAGAGAAACAGCGCCGAAACAGGCCGACCAGTGACCTTAACACAGCCCTACACACACTATGGGACAATATACACTCACGCCAAGTCAAATCACTTTTATTTATTTAGCACATTTAAAAAACAACTCTCGTTGGCCAAAGTGCTTTACATTGGTATAAGAATAGTATAACAAACAACAGAGGTGCATAGATTAAATACAAACATCACTACATACATATAGCCCCCGCTCAGAGGGCGTCAGGAAAGGCTTGGGAGCAGAGATGAGTTTTTAGTCTCGACTCAAAGGAGTCGACGGAGGGGGCAGTTCCGATGGGAAGAGGGATGCTGTTCCACAGTCTAGGCCAATTTACCTACTAAATCTGTACGTCTGTGGAGTGTGGGAGGAAACGGAATATCTCGGAGAAAACATTAGGGGTCACGGGGAGAGTCGGGATCGAACCTGGGGCTCTGGCGCTGTCGGGCAGCAACTCTACCGCTGCTCCACTCAATGACAAAGAACTAGAAAAAATTCTGCCTCTCACTTTGCCAACGACTTTAACACTTGGGTTCTGCGAAGGACACGATTATCCCGCTGATCTTGTGACAGGCCTGTTATGAGATTGTATACCCATGAATATTTACAAAACGTTTTTCTACAGCAATGAGTTGTGGATAATTAAAAAAAAGCTCAATTTAAGAGTTCAAATCAAAGAGGTTCTGAGATAGATTTTTAAAACAGTGACAGATGAAAACATATTCTAGTAGTAATGTTTCTTTAAAGGGTCTAAATAAAGACTTTTACATCACCTATGGAATGAATTGTGAAAGGCCTGCGGCATGAAGCAGGCTCTGAATCCCTTCCATCTCCACACTGTGTTCTTAACAGGTGTAAATAGTTTAGTGTAGTTTATTGTCACGTGTACTGAGGTACAGTGAAAAGCTTTTGTTGCGTGCTAACCAGTCAGCGGAAAGACAATACATGATTACAATCGATCCATTTACAGTGTACAGATACAGGATGAGGGAATAACGTTTAGTGCAAGGTAAAGCCAGCAAAGTCCGATCAAGGATAGTCCGAGGGTCACCAATGAGGTAGAGAGTAGTTCAGCCCCGCTCTCTGGTTGTGGTAGGATGGTTCAGTTGCCTGATAACAGCCGGGAAGAAACTGTCCCTGAATCTGGAGGTGTGCGTTTTCACACTTCTGTACCTTTTGCCCGATGGGAGAGGGGAGAAGAGGGAGTGGCCGGGGTTCGACTGGTCCTTATTTATGCTGCTGGCCTTGCCGAGGCAGCGTGAGGTGTAAATGGACGAAATGGAAGGGAGATACTAAATGCTGGAGTAACTCAGTGGCACAGGCAGCATCTCTGGAGAGAAGGAATGGGTGATCGGTTTGTTTGATGGTCTGGGCTGCGTCTACAATTCGCTGCAATTTCTCGAATGACCGTGGTGCGGTGGCTATCCCCCGGAGGTAGGCCTGCCTCGCCCACCGCGGAGCCTGGAGGGCGAAGCCCGGCCCCTGCTCACCCCCCCCCGGACCCGAGGACCAGAGAGGATGGCGGAGGGCGGATGGCGGAGGGAGTTGGCGATGGTGGCAGACGCAAGGTGAAAGGGCCGGTGAACGGAACCGTGGTCTTACCTTCTCTGCCCTCGAGAGCCGGCCGCAGGTGCCCCCCCCCCCCCCCCCCCGGGGCTCAGAATAAAAGAACAAATCTTTAGAATGGAGACGTGGAGGAATTTATTTAGCCAGAGGCAGGCAAATCTGTGGAATTCATAGTAGGATGCCAGGACATTAGGTATTTCTAAACGGAGATTGGTAGGTTTTTGATTAGTAAGGTTGCCAAAGGTTATTGGGGAGAAGACAGGAGAATGGGGTTGAGAGGAAAAAATAGATCGTATGGTGGAGCATACTCGATGGGCTGAATGGCCTAATTCTTCTCTTATGTCTTATGGCCTTACGATACGATACAATACGATCGAACGTTATTTATCCCAGGAGGGAAATTGATTTGCCAACATTTGATTTGATTTGATTTGATTTATTGTCATTGTCCCAACTGAAGAGACAACAGAATTATTTTCCCCTTACAGTCATGCAAAAAATAAAAGATAAAAAAATCCCAGAACACAGTAGCCCACAACACAAACATCCCCACAGCAGCACCAAAGTTATAAAACACAAAATGCATGAAACATTATTCATCATTATAGATGAACGTGACTCATGCAGGGTCTGTGTGTCCATATGAATCATATTGGGGAGATCTTGGAGAAAGATGGACACCACTCACATACTAACTAACTAAATTGCACTCATAATGTTTCACAATCATCTTAAAATGTGGATTGCAAACATGTCTGACGCGCTGCGTCTTGAAGATATGAGACTTGTCTTAGCAGGAAAACCAGAGAAAATTTCAAAGATATGGTCTGCTTTCATTGATCCATTACAAGGATAGTATGGTTCAACACAACGTTGGAATTCAACCGATTTACGGACTGGGTGATGGGTGTGGTGAGAAATAAAGCAGGTATATCAATGCTTTTTGTTTTGTTTTTTCCTTTTTTTCCTTTTTTTCCGTTTTTGTCTTTTTAAAAAAAATATTTTGCTTACTCACTCTTTGATTCCACTCATTCGGTAGTTTAGGGGTTGCCACATTCACTTCCTTTTTCACTTTCCTTTTTGCTCTTTCTCCCTTTTTCCATTTCATCTTTGTTAAAATTAAAATGGAAGCTGTACAAAAGCGCATCGTGTCACGTGCCGCGGTTTATACTTTTGTACACTGCTTCGGATAAAAATATTTAAAGAAAAAATATTGTTTCACAATTAACATGTTAGTGCTCAACTCTTAAAAAGAGCCGCAGTGATGCTAAGTGTAGGAAGCACAAAGCGATGACCATGGATCCACCCACTCCATCTCTTCAGATCACGATCCAGTTAACAGTAGTCATTGCTGCAGTGACCCTTCTTCAGTCATTTTGCGTCCATCCTCGATTTAAACCAGCATCTGCAGTTCTTTGGTAGGTTGCCTATTTCCTTCGCTCCATAGACGCTGCCTCACCCGCTGAGTTTCTCCAGCATTTTTGTCTACCTTCGATTTTCCAGCATCTGCATTTCCTTCTTGAACATCTGCAGTTCTTTCCTACACAGTTCTCAATCCTGCATCCTTTAAGTTTTAAGTTGACTTTTGATGACCAGAGGTGGTTTACCAGGTTTTACCGGACACTAATGTTTTATTATTAATGTTTTATGTGTCATTCCTAACTGTCGCTGTATGCCGTTGTCACTTGCGGGCGGAGCACCAAGGCAAATTCCTTGTATGTGAATACTTGGCCAATAAACTGTTACATTCATTCATTCACTATCAGAGGTGGACCAGGTTGGATGGACTTGGATTGCTGCCTGGAGCATGCACTCCATCCCATATCCTGGGAGATTGATCTTTCCCTCTCAACCCCATTCTCCTGCCTTCTCCCCATAACCTTTGACACCCTCATTAATCAAGAATCTGGCAATCTTTGAAAATACCCATTGATGTGGCCTCCACAGCCTTCTGTGGCAAATAATTCCACAGATTCACCACCCTCTGACTAAAGAACTTTCTCCTCATCTCTTTCCTCAAGGAACGTCCTTTAATTCTGAGGCTGTGCCCTCTGGTCCTAGACTCTCCCACCAGTGGAAACATCCTCTCCATGTCCACTCTATCAAGGCCTTTCACTGTTCGAAGCTCTCTCAGTACACAAAGCTTGTGATTCAAGCTTGAACCCTGCATTAGAATCATAGAATCATAGAAAATAGGTGCAGGAGTAGGCCATTCGCCCCTTCGAGCCAGCACTGCCATTCAATATGATCATGGCTGATCATCCAACTCAGTATCCTGTACCTGCCTTCTCTCCATACCCCCTGATCCCTTTAGCCACAAGGGCCACATCTAACTCCCTCTTAAATATAGCCAATGAACTGGCCTCAACTACCTTCTGTGGCAGAGAATTCCACAGATTCACCACTCTCTGTGTGAAAAATGTTTTTCTCATCTCGGTCCTAAAAGACTTCCCCCTTATCCTTAAACTGTGACCCCTTGTTCTGGACTTCCCCAACATCGGGAACAATCTTCCTGCATCTAGCCTGTCCAACCCCTTAAGAATTTTGTAAGTCTCTATAAAATCCCCCCTCAATCTTCTAAATTCCAGCGAGTACAAGCCGAGTCTATCCAGTCTTTCTTCATATGGAAGTCCTGCCATCCCAGGAATCAGTCTGGTGAACCTTCTCTGTACTCCCTCTATGGCAAGAATGTCTTTCCTCAGATTAGGAGACCAAAACTGTACGCGATACTCCAGGTGTGGCCTCACCAAGGCCCTGTACAACTACAGTAGAACTCACATTGTCAGGGTGAGTGCTTTAATGATTGTATATTGAATAACTGCAGGAATCAAAATGTGCATTCATTCCGATAAAGCTCAGAGAATCTTGTTATTGCTGAGATTTTAGGGGGAATTCAGATTCCAATAGGTGTTTAGCCAATCTACCAAGTCAAGTCAAGTCGAGTCACTTTTATTTCGATAGCACATTTAAAAAACAACTCTGGTTGACCAAAGTGCTTTACATTGGTAAGACTCTAGCAGGGCAACATGATGTGAGTAATAAACTGTTAGTGATTAAAGAGTAGTCATACAAACAATATGAAAGGCTTAATCCTGCAAGCATTGCCACTTTCATTTCACTGTATGTGTCTGTGACAAATAGCGTTGTCTTGGCTTGACTTACACACTTGTAATGCCACTGCTAACCTCTCTTCATCAGTTAAATCCAAAAATTCCTTTTAGTTAATTTTTGTCTCTCGACTAATCTAAGCAGGAACCATCTCCTCATGAAACATTAGATGTAATAAATGCAAAATAAATCAAACAATTAAAAGCCCATACTCAGAAGACTCATTATATTAATTAAAATTAGATATCTTCATAATAGAATCTTAATCATATAAATACAAACACATAATTGTTTCAACTTGTACAATGCAAGCAGCTTTAGACATCAAAACCATTAAAATGGTTCTGAGTCAATGTTTACAAGATAAATAAGTTGTTAATCACCAAAGATAAGACACAAAATGCCAGAGTAACACAGCGGGACAGGCAGCATCTCTGAAGAGAAGGAATGGGTGACGTTTCGGGTCGAGACTCTTCTTCACAATGCTTGGAGTGAAGACTCTTGGATGGATAGGGCAGGTTTCGAGGGATCTGGGCCAAATGCAGGCAAATGGGACTAGTGTAGATGGGACATGTTGGCCGGTGTGGACAAGTTGGGCTGAAGGGCCTGTTTTCACACTGTTTGACTACGTGACTCCATGAAGACTGTCATTTTGTGTACATCTCTGAACTCGAAGGCCCAAGACAGCGGGGAAACTCTGTGAACTTCCTCCGCGTAACCTGCTCTTCTTGTTTAAGTTTGATTTGCGTTTATGAGTAGTAAGATTTTTACCGCACTGTCTTCACAAAAGTGAATTCCACCTTACCCAAGTGCAAGTGACAATTCAGTAGCATTGAACTTAGTAGATCGTACACACTGCAGCCAGGTAGCTAGGTAGGTAGATCTACCACTGCACCACCGGGCCGCCCCCCCCCTCCGCCACACCCCCCCCCCCCCCATCTCTCCACCTCTGTTGGGGATGTGTAGATTAAAGATTCAAGAGAGTTTATTGTCGTGTGTCCCAGACAATGACATTCTTGCTTTGCTTCAGCCCAACAGAACATAGTAGGCGTGAATACAGAACAGATCAGTGTGTCCATATACCATTGAATATAGACACACACACACACACACACACACACACACACACACATAAATAAGCAGATAAAGTGCAATAGGCAATTAAACTTCAGATTTTCGTCTGCGTTGAGTTTAGTAGCCTGATGGCTGTGGGGAAGGAGCTATTCCTGAACCTGGATGTTGCAGATTTCAGGCTCCTGTACCTTCTACCTGAAGGCAGCGGGGAGATGAGTGAGTGGACAGGGTGGTGTGGGTCCTTGATGATGCTGCCAGCCTTTTTGAGGCAGTAACTGCGATAGATCCCCTCGATGGTGGGGAGATCAGAGCCGATGATGGACTGGGCAGTGTTTACTACTTTTTGCAGTCTTTTTCCCACCTGGGCGCAGGAATCGAGTCACTCTCAGTCCTCAGATGTGAATGTGTGGCTACAGCGATTAACTGGGATAAGGATGAGGGAGCGGGTACCACGGACACTGACAGGCGTCGCACAGAGCAGCCCGACTGGGACACGGGATCGGGATCGGAGCCGGGCACGGAGCGAACAAGAGTGGGAGCGAGCGGCTCCTGTGTGTGTCCCCTGGACACAGAGCAAGGACACTGATGCTCATCTCAATATAACCCCCCCCGAACAAATCTCCAGCACCAGCGGACACAGATGCGAGAAGAAAGGTCAATCAATAATTGCAGTTTCCAAAACAAGTGATTATCGATGTTCTGACCAACAATGGGGGTGGAGCGCTAAAGGAGGGAGAGAGAGAGAGAGAGAGAGAGAGAGAGAGAGAGGGAGAGAGAGGGAGGGAGAGAGAGGGAGAGGGAGAGGGAGAGGGAGAGGGAGAGGGAGAGGGAGAGGGAGAGGGAGGGGGAGAGGGAGGGGGAGAGGGAGAGGGAGAGGGAGAGGGAGAGGGAGGGGGAGAGGGAGAGGGAGAGGGAGAGGGAGAGGGAGAGGGAGAGGGAGAGGGAGAGGGAGAGGGAGAGGGCACACTCAGTTTGCATTGATATTGAACACAGCTGTGCATCTACAGGCCTCACCCTCTCTTGCTTACACCCACTTTGCCACCCGCCGTTTGATAGCTAGTATAGACCATAGAACATAGAACAGTACAGCACAAGAACAGGCCCTTCGGCCCACAAGACAGACACTAAATGCTGGAGTAACTCAGCGGGACAGGCAGCATCTCTGGAGAGAAGGAATGGGTGACGTTTCGGGTCTGAAGAAGGGTCACAAGGGTAATAAGATAGTAACTAGACAGGTTTTTTAATATAGAACATTGAACATAGACCAGGAGAGGAAAGGAGCAGGCCCTTTGGCCCACAATGCCGTGCTATACATGATGTCAAATTAACACCAATCTCTGCTTGCACATAATCCAAATCCCTCCATTCCCTGCAAACCAATGTACCTGTCCAAAAGCCTCTTATCCACCACTATCGTATCTGCCTCCAACACCACCCCTGGCAGCTCGTTCCAGGCACCCACCACCCTCTGTATAAAAAAAACAGCCCCTCACATCCCCTAGAAACTTTGCCCTTCTCACCTTAAAACCATGCCGTCTAGTATGTGAGTTTTCCAACCTGCGAAAAAAGGTTCTGAATGTCTCCCCTATCTATGCCTCATGATTTTATATATATACTAGACCAAGTGGGACGCGTTGGGTCCCAGTCACACGGGAGACCTGGTCCCTCAACGCAACCCGTTCCCCAACGCAATATTCCAGCACTCACCCACAGCTGACAACTGCACAGGGGCTGCTCATTTCGCCTTATTCAGCCTCCCTCATTTTTTAATTTAAAATAAAAATGCGTTTGCCCTTGCTCGGGCGAGCAGAACTCTGTACTTGGATCGTGACAATTCTGCGAGCAGGGCTAAGCACAGGGAATAAGTGAAAGACAGTTGGTTTTTTTCAAGTTTATCGAGATTTTCATAAATAACTGGAGAAATAAAGCTCGAAATTGTCAGGTAAACCGATTTCTGAATCCATGGGATGAAACTCTACAGGAATATGTAAAATATTTACCGTTAGAGCGTCGATTTTTCAAGTAGTGTGATCACACACACACACACACACACACACACATATATGTGTGTGTGTGGGGTAACAGTAATTCCTAGCCACTGGTCTTTGCAGTATCATAAGCAAAGTGTGGAGTTACGTGAATGAGAAAAGGAAAGAATATTTCTGTTGAAGAGAGTGGTAGATGAGTAAAGTAAAATGCTGGCAGCCTCTGGTATTAGTGACGGAAGCAACAGCTAATCAGTTTTCCAATCTGGCTGGGTTTTGTCCATCGCTGTCCCCTATGGCTGCTTTAAGCCTCATTAAAATGTTTTGAAAGTTCAACACTACTCCTTGTCTTTTTGCAGACAGTTCTGTCTGCCTCGTCAATGTGGAAGGTTCAAACGTTTCAAAGGTTCCGTTCACTCCATCTCGGCAAGGCCAGCAGCATGATCACGGACCAGTCTCACCCCGGTCACTCCCTCTTCTCCCCTCTCCCGCCCTCTCCCATCGGGCAAGAGGTACAGAAGTGTGGAAACGCACACCTCCAAATTCAGGGACTGTTTCTTCCCAGCTGTTATCAGGCAACTGAACCAAGAACTGTGCTATCACCAACAGTCCTGACCTCCCATCTACTAAATTCGAGACCCTCGGACTATCGCCGATCGGACTTGACTGGGCTTTATCTTTATTCATTATCCATGTTATTCCCCTTATCATGTATCGGTACATTGTGGCTGACTCGATTGTAATCATGTGTTGTCTTTCCACTGACTGCTAACTGCTGTGTGGCACAGTAGAGTCGCTGCCTAACAGCGCTTTTAGCACTGGAGACCCGGGTTCGAGCCCGACTACGGGCGCTGTCTGTGCGGAGTTTTACGTTCGCCCCGTGACCGCGTGGGTTTTCTCCGAGATCTCCGGTTTCCTCCAAAGACGTGCAGGCGTGTATGCTAATCGGCTTGGTAGCGCGCAACAACAGCTTTTCACTGTACCTCGGTACACGTGACAACAAACTCAAGCCCAAACCCAACAAGAAAAGGCTGGAGCACAGTTAGTGTTGATGTTCAGAGTGAATACAATTCATGGGTTTAGACTGGTGGCCAGAGTCCAGGACGATGATTTGCACAGATGGGTTCAAATCCCACTTTCATAGTTTGATAAATCAAGTTAAATTAATTAAAATAGAATAGTAGAGTGGCTCAGTGGCAAAACTAGTAGATTTTAAACTTTAGACTTTAGAGATACAGACCCTTCAGCCCACCGAGACCGCACCAACCAGCGATCACCCCTACACACTAGGGACAACTTACAATTCATATCGAGGCCTATTAACCTACAAACCCGCATGTCCTTGGAGTGTCGGAGGAAACCCGAGCACCTGGAGAAAACCCACGTGGTCACAGGGAGAATTTATGAACTCTATACAGGCGGCACCCGTGGTCGGGATCGAACCGGGGTTTCAGGCGCTGCGCCACCGTGCCGCACACGATCTAAGAATAACAGACAACGAAAATCTGTCGGAGGAATAGGATTGTTCAGTGAGCTGACATTGACTGGATTGGCTGAATGGCCTCCTTTCACGTTGGAAAGGACGTGTGGAAAATCCCTTGTCTGGGGCGTGCGTTTGAGGATCGTTCTTGTTAAAGACGACTTCCTTCCTCTTTTCGTGCCCGTCTTGTCACAAATGTTGGCCTCGCTGTCATCGTCCGTCCTGAAAAGGACGCGAGCTTCCGGCGACAAGCCATCCCTTTCTCACAGAGAGTGGCGAGTCTGTGGGATTCTCTGCCTCAGAGGGCGGTGGAGGCCGGTTCTCTGGATGCTTTCAAGAGAGAGCTAGATAGGGCTCGTAAAGATAGCGGAGTCAGGGGATATGGGGAGAAGGCAGGAACGGGGCACTGATTGGGGATGATCAGCCATGATCACATTGAGTGGCGGTGCTGGCTCGAAGGGCCAAATGGCCTACTCCTGCACCTATTGTCTATTGTCTATTGTCTATCACTTGTCACAGTAGATGATGGTGGTGGCAGAATTAGCTCAGGATACTTCCAGTTTCCAGCCCCACGACGTGGACGCTTCTGCTGTTAAGACATGAAAGATCCTCTGTATTCTTCCTGCCACAGTGGACAATTTGATCTTTTCCCCACGTTATGCTGCATTTTCCAGATCTCTGTTCAGCTCATTGAATCCATATTCTTTTGTGGTCTCCTTATCCTGTCTACGTAACTTATTTTCTTACTAATGTTTGTATTGTTGGCAAATTTAGCACCGATACCTTTGGTGCCTTTATCTTCACTAATATCAAATGTCTGTGGTCCCAGCATCTTATCTGCACCACTTGTTATATTTTTTCAAACAGAAAAAGACACGTTTATACCAAGGGTACACAAAAGGCTGGAGAAACTCAGCGGGTGCAGCAGCATCTAAGGAGCGAAGGAGATAGGCGACGTTTCGGGTCGAGACCCTTCTTCAGACTGGTCAGGGATCAGGGAAACGAGAGATATAGACGGTGATGTGGAGAGATAAAGAACAATGAATGAAAGATATGCAAAAAAGTATCGATGATAAAGGGAACAAGCCATTGTAAGCTGTTTGTGGTGTGAAAATGAGAAGCTAGTGCGACTAGGGTGGGGGAGGGAGATAGAGAGAGAGGGAATGCCAGGGCCCGAGGGCTGAGGGAGAGGTGGGAAGGGGAGGAGACAGCAAGGGTTAACAGAATTGAGAACATTCTGACAATACAAACATTTATACCAATTTTATTTTCTGTTTGCCAGCCAGATTGTTTAATTTTAGTTTAGTTTAGAGATATGGCGTGGAAACCGGCCCTTCGACCCAGCCAGTCTGTGCCGACCAGCGATCGCCTCCATACACTAGCACTATCCTACACACAATTTTTTTTAACAGGAGCCAATTAACCTACAAACCTGTGCTTGGAGTGTGTAAAGACTTGGAGAGCGTGCAAACTCCACACAGAGAGCACGCGAGCTCAGGATCGAACAAGTATGTAGGTTAATTGGCTTGGTGTATGTGTAAAAATCGTCCCTGCTGTGTGCAGGATAGTGTTAGTGTGCGGGGATCGCTGGTCGGTGCGGACTCGGGGGGCCGAAGGGCCTGTTTCCGTGCTGTATCTCTAAGCTCTGGTGCGGTGAGGCAGCAGTTCTACCCGCTGCATCACTGCGCTTTCCTGCACATTTCGAAGGGGAAGAACCTTATTTGAAGGCAAGAGTTTACCTTTAGCATGGCAGGAGTAGTACGAATCGGCAGCAGCTGAATCTTGACAGTAATTGCTATCCCAAATGACCCATCCATGATGTGAATTAGACAACTATTGTTCCCAGAGTAAAAAGGTGAACACATTTCACGAAGGCAAAGAATTAAAGATTTCAAAGTTCCCATCCACCCACGAACCAAACGTAACGGTATTTATAGTCTATCGTGGCTGAGGTTTCTTGTTAAATGGGCAGCAACGTATCCAGCTCTCTGTTCCCTGAACATCGCTGTTACATCAGTCACTCAGTGTGAAAAAGTGTCAGGGCTGACTGCACCTCACACCATCCTCATTACAGCTTCTCCAGACAGAGAGAGAGTGTGTGAGAGTGAGAGTGAGAGAGAGAGGGAGAGAGAGAGTGTATGTGTGTGTGTGTTAGAGAGAGCGACAATGTGTGTGTGTTAGAGAGAGAGAGAGTGTGAGAGATAGAGTGTGAGAGTGAGAGAGGGAGGGAGAGAGAGATAGAGTGTGAGAGTGAGAAAGGGAGGGAGAGAGAGAGTGGGAGAGAGAGAGAAAGAGAGGGAGGGGAGAGGGAGAGAGAGTGTGTGAGAGAGGGAGAGAGGGGGAGAGGGAGAGGGAGAGGGAAAGGGAGAGGGAGAGGAAGAGAGAGAGAAAGGCCCTTCAGCCCATCAAGTTCATGCCAACCACCAAACAACCATTCATAGACGCAAAAAGCTGGAGTAACTCAGCGGGACAGGCAGCACCTTTGGAGAGAAGGAATCGGTGACGTTTTGGGTCAAGACTGAAGAAGGGTCTCGACCCGAATCGTCACCCATTCCTTCTCTCCAGAGATGCTGCCTGTCCCGCTGAGTTACTCCAGCTTTTTGTGTCTATCTTCGGTTTAAACCCGCATTTGCAGTTCCTTCTTAAACATCCGTTCACACTAATTCTATATTATCCCACTGTGGATTTGGTTTCAGATTTACAGAAACAGCATGGAAACAGGCCCTTTGGCCCATCGAGTCCGTGCCGACCAACGGGCACTGGCCCACACTAGCTCTATGTTATCCCAGTTTCAAGCCCTACACACTAGGGGCAATTTACACAGGCGAATTAACCTCCAAACACGCAAGTCTTTGGCGTGTGGGAGGAAACCGGAGCACCCGGAGGAAACCCACACGGGCCACGCGGAGAACGTACAAACTCCACACAGACAGCACCCGTAGTCAGGGTCTAACCCGGGTCTCTGGTGCTGTGAGGCAGCAACTCTACCGCTGTGCCACCGTGTCACCCAGAAGCTAAAGAATGTTAGTCAGAACTGGAAGTGAGACAAAGGGAGGTTGCTAAGGTGCAGGTGAGAGTATAAATAACAATTTAGTAACGGCCAGATCATGCCTCAGTTTTGCGATTATTTTCAGTGGAGCCTTTTGAAGTCTGACGCCTTTTGTAGAGAAAAATGTCAAAGGAACTTTGATGTCCACGTCAAGGACCAAAGATTACTTGCCATCACGTTAGACTCAGTCACGGAACTTTCACCCCATCCCTGCTTGTATTTATTATCCCTCTCCATCAGGGAGGCAGGGTAGAGCAGCGGTAGAGTTGCTGCCTCGCAGCGCCAGAGACCCGGGTTCGATCCTGACTACGGGCGCTGTCTGTACGGAGTTTGTACGTTCTCCCCGTGGGTTTTCTCTGAGATCTTTGGTTTCCCCCCACACTCCACAGACGTACATGTTTGTAGGTTAATTGGCTCGGTATAAATGTAAACTTTTCCCTAGTGTGTGTAGGACAGTGTTAGTGTGCGGGGATCGCTGGTCGGAGCGGACCCGGTGGGCTGAATGGCCTGTTTCCGTGCTGTAACTCGAAACTACAAAAACTGAAATGTCTTCACTGTGTCCAGAGTCCCATGTAGGTGCAACCTGCGTAAGGATGGCAGATTTCGTTCTGTGAAGAAGATTGGTCTGAGGAAGGGTCTCGACCCAAAACGTCACGCATTCCTTCTCTCCAGAGATGCTGCCTGTCCCGATCAGTTACTCCAGTTTTTTGTGTCTGTCGTGGGTTTAAACCCGCATCTGCAGTTCCTTCCTACACATGATACTGTCCGTGGCCTATTGTGCCACACTAACCTGATGCGGGTACAAAGTGCTGGCCAAGCTGACCCAACCCAAACCCGCAAGATAGACACAAAATGCTGGAGTAACTCAGCGGGACAGGCAGCATCTCTGGAGAGAAGGAATGGGTGACGTTTCGGGTGGAGACCCTTCTTCAGTCTGAGAGTCAAGGGAAAGGGAAACGAGAGATATAGACGGTGATATAGAGAGATTTAGAACAAATCCATGAAAGGTATGTAAAGAAGCAACGCTGATAAAGGAAACAGGCCGTTGTTAGGTGTGGCCGAGGTGAGAATGAGTTCCAGGCAATGAGACTCAACAAGACAACTTTGAAACTGGAGTGACATGGGTGGGGGAGGGATGGAGAGAGAGGGAATGCAGGGGTACTTGAAGTTAGAGAAATCAATATACATACCACTGGGTTGTGGTACCCTAGGAGGCCCAGGACTGAAAGGTCAGTGTGGGAATGGGAAGCGGAATTAAAGTGTTTGGCAACCGGGAGATCAGGTGGGTCCAGGTTAACTGAGTGAAGGTGTTCAGTGAAACGATCGCTGAGCCTGGGCTTGGTCTCGCCGATATATAGGAGACCACACCTGGAACAGCGGACACAGTAGATGAGGTTGGAGCAGGTGCAAGTGAACCTCTGATACAGTGAACTTCATCTACTCTCACTCTCACAGCGCCAGAGACCCGGGTTCGATCCTGACGACGGGTGCTGTCTGTACGGAGTTTGCACGTTCTCCTGCGTGGGATTTCTCCGAGAGCTCCAAAGACGTACAGGTATGTAGGTTAAGTGGCTTGGTAAATGTGAAAAAAAATAGGTTTGTAGGTTAATTGGCTTAGATAAAATTGTAAATTGTCCCCAGTGTGCGGGGATCGCTGGTCAGTGCAGGGCTCGGTGGGCCGAAGGGCCTGTTTCCACGCTGTATCTGTAAACTAAACTAAACCAAACTGGACTAAACTAAAGGAGGTCAAGCCTTGTATCCCCTTGGGTGAGAAGCAACATCTCCTAGCAACAAATGCAGCATTGGGATGTTTTCAGCTCATTGTGGATATCTCAGGTCAGATGAAGCCAAGTGCAAACTCTACCATCGGGCTGCGGTGATCTTCCACATGAAGTCCCATGTCACTACAGACTATCCTTTATGCAGCTGACAGCACGCACAGCGGTAGAGTTGCTGCCTTAGAGGGGATGCAGCGCCGGAGACCCGGGTTCGATCCCGACTGCGGGCGCTGCCTGAACGGAGTTTGCACGTTCTCCCCGTGACCTGCGTGGGTTTTCTCTGAGATCTTCGGTTTCCTCCCACACTCCGAAGATGTACAGGTCTGTAGGTTAATTGGCTTGGTAAATGTAAAAAAAATTGTCCCTATAAGTATCCTATGGGATGGTGTTAGTGTGCGGGGATCGCTGGTCGCCACGGACGCAGTGGGCCGTAAGGGTGCGTTTCCGCGCTGTATCTCTGAACTAAACTTGAGCTCGTTGCTTAAACTGGCTGTGAATAATGCGAGAGTGCAGAACATAATGCGATACGTGGACTGAAGGGCATCGGGTCTGGTCTGAATCCAAATTCCTTGCAATTATTTGCACTGTAGGAAAATTATATTCAAAGACTGTTCCTTAAGGGAGCATATAAAAGCTCCTGAGACAGGCACAAAGAGCTGGAGTAACTCAGCGGGTTCAGACAGCATCTCTGGAGAAAAGGAATAGGTGACTGAGGAAGGGTCTTGACCCGAAACGTCACATAGAAACATAGACACAAAAAATAGGTGCAGGAGTAAGCCATTCGGCCCTTCGAGCCAGCACCACCTTTCAATAAGATCTTGGCTGATCATCCAAAATCAGTGCCCTGTTGGGGTGGGAGATTGCACCCTTCACGTGGTCCGCCCTGTTTCGACGAATGCAATCAACCTGGCGTGCACAATCAAACAGAACAACCTTAGGCTGTGCACGCCATTCGCAAGAAGAAGAAATACCCTGTACCTGCTTTCTCCCCGTATCACCTATTCCTTCTCTCCAGAGATGCTGCCTGCTCGCGGAGTTACTCCAGGCTTTTGTGTCTATCTGCGGTTTAAACCAGCATCTGCAGTTCCTTCCGACACATGGTTGTGTTGGGGCTATTCGCTGCATAGTTGGCCAGTTATTTATTGGCCGATGATTGAATGATGCTCGCTTCATCAAAGACCTCTCGTCCTGGTGCACTTCTCATCGTGACGTTTATGTTGGTGTGTCTCAGTCTGGCTGATTTATGCCCCAAGCTGAACCCATCCTTCTGGGCGGAGGGAGAGCAGACACCTGCTATATTCAACAGCAATCATGTGTAAAATGCAGTAATTGGATTGCTCACAATGGCAATCCTGGGACACAGAAGATAAAGTCAGAACCCGAGACCAATCTCCCCTTATGTTTGATGGTCTGGGCACCGTGTTGTAGGAAAGATGTTGTCAAGCTGGAATGGGTGCAGAGAAGATTTACGAGGATGTTGCCAGGACTAGAGGGTGTGAGCTGCAGGGAGAGGTTGAGCAGGCTGGGTCTCTATTCCCTGGAGCGTAGGAGGATGAGGGGGTGATCTTATAGAGGTGTTTGAAATCATGAGAGGAATAGATCAGGTAGATGCACAGAGTGGAGGGGAATAAAGGTCATGTGCAAGCTGCCAGACAGGATTTTGTTGTGGGATGGCTGTAGACTTTGCTTTCATCTCTTAGAGATACAACGCGGGAACAGGCCCTTCGGGGGACAATTTACACACACAAGCCCCGAAGATCTCGGAGAAAACCCACGCGGTTCGGCCCACGGGATAACCCGTCCCTGGCGCTGTGATCTACCGCTGCCCACCATGTGAGTGGGATCTGGAGGGTAAAGGTCATGTGCAGGCAGCACACTAATTGCTATGTTATTTGTTTCCAGCAGTTTCGCACCATCGCGCACACTCGGGCCGATTAAGCCTACAAACCCGCACGTCTTCGGGATGTGGGGGAAACCGGAGCACCCGGAGAAAGCCCACGCGGTCACAGGGAGAAGGCACGTACAAACTCTGCACGGACCGCGCCCTTAGGCAGGATCACACCGTAAACGGCTCGATTGCGACCACGTGTTGCCTTGCGGCTGAATGGTTTGGCATGCAACACCAGCTTTTCGTGTGACGATAAACTGAAACTGAAACTGAGACCCGGGTCCGGTGTTGTAGCCTCTGTGTATCGATGTGAGGGAAATTGTCAAGAGGTTTTTCAAAAGTGCAGCACGCAAGCACACAATGTGCGAGACAGAACGTTAGTGAAAGGCCCAGCGGGTAATGTTAGCGCCCACCGGCCGGTGTGACGTGCTGACTGACGCGCGGGGAGAGGCGAAGGGTCTGTTTCCGTGCCGTGTGAGTCAGGAACCGCAGGTCACACCAGCAAGCTCAGGGTCTCCAACTGTGTGACTGAACCTCGAGAACACTGAGAGATGCTCTTAAGAGCTAATGGAAGAACGCAGTGATGCTGTGAATTCAAAGGCGCAGACAATGCTCTCTGGGTGAACAAATAAACTATTCTTTGAACAAGTTTTCCAGTACCATAGAAACCAAAGATGTCTTTTGTTCAGTGAATTATTCCAGAAGCAAATTACTGAAGCAAGTTCCAGAAATAAACTCAAGTGTTTAGTTTGGCTTTAGATATGGGTTTGTTATGCTGTATTTGTAATGGCCTCTTGTAGAATTAGCAAGTAGAACTTAGAACAAAAGATAGACACAAAGTCCTGGAGTAACTCAGCATCTGAAGAAGGGTCTCGACCCGAAACGTCGCCTATCTCCTTCGCTCCTTAGTAGCCGCTGAGTTTCTCCAGCCTTTAGTGTACCCCCGTAACTCACCGGGACAGGCGGCATCTCTGCAGAGAAATAATGGGTGACGTTTCGGGTCGAGTTGACCAAAATCATCACCCATTCCTTCACTCCAGAGATCCTGCCTGTCCCGCTGAGCTACTCCAGGACTTTGTGTGTCTACCTTCGGTTTAAACCACAGCATCCCCAATCTCTTTCCTAAACTAAATCCACCTTCTCTGACAATATCATTATTTTTATTTACAGCAGAAGAGGAGTTAGCTGAGGCCGGGACTATCACAACCTTTAAGAAACAGTTAGACAGGTACATGGATAGGACAGGTTTGTATGGATATGGGCCAAACGCAGGCAGGTGGGACGAGTGTAGCTGGGGCGTGTTGGCCGGTGTGGGCGAGTTGGGCCGAAGGGCCGGTTTCCACGCTGTATGACTCTCAGTGTGAAGGGAATCAGGCAACTTCATATATTTGCAACAGAATATGTTATTGGAGATCTATTTCATCATCTGTTTCGTCATTAGGATGGCAGAGTGGTAGAGTTGCTGCCTTACAGCGCTCACAGCGCCGGACACCCGGTACGATCTCGACCGCGGGCGCTGTCTGTACGGAGTTTGCACGTTCTCCCCGTGACCGCGTGGGTTTTCTATGAGAACTTCGGTTTCCTCCCACACACCAAAGACGCTCAGGTTTGCAGGTTAATTGGCTTGGTATGAGTGCAAATTGTCCCTAGTGTGTGTAGGATAGTGTTAATGTGCGGGGATCGCTGGTCAGTGCGGACTCAGTGGGCCGAAGGGCCTGTTTCTGCGCCGTATGTCTAAACTAAACTAAATCCCACGGCCTCCCAGAAGATGTGATCTCACCACATGCTCCTCAGTTCATTCATGTTCATTTGATTACTTTATGAAGCAAAGTATTATTAAGCATGCACTTCTTTCATCGTGCAGAGTCCCACCAAATGGTGCAGTTGAGAGATCAGTGGGAATTGAGAAAGAAGAACTCTGGGGGGAAAAAAGGTATCACAAGGATATTGAAGACTGACAATAAGACATGGGATTGCAAAATTTTCATTCAGTTACAGAATGAAATCAATTCCACTGCAGATATACCCCCGCTGTGAACCACTCTGACACTGAAGGCTCTCGGCACCGTTCAGTTTTCAGATGAGTCTTGAGGGAAGACAGGAACGGAATTACAATTCAAGGCAGGTCGGTCGGCAGCTCAGACCGTGCTTGGATTGTAACAGAAGCCGACACGCGTGAATGGGATATTGAAGCAATCATTAAATTCCCACGCACGGTATCAAACTGTACCTCAACAAAGATCAAAATATACATGTGTATATATACACACACACACACTTATATACACACATATATATATATACACACACACACACACTTATATACACACATATATATATACACACACACACTTATATACACACATATATATATACACACACACACACACACACATACACATATATACACACATATATACACATACATATATACATACATATATATTTATTATGTATTATTATATATAACATATATACATATACACACACACACACGCGCACACACGCACGGACACACACATACACACACGAGTACACACACATACGTACACACACACATACGTACACACACATATTTGTATACATACATATGCACATATATACCTATTAATCTCTCCCCCCTTCACCTTAAACCTATTGCTTAGCTCGCTGCTGTGAGAAGATATAAATGACTCAGAAAACCTCCGGATGGGGCAAATCCACAAGTAATGTGAATGTGTGAATCACATTTACTTTAAAAAAAAAGACGGGATCAGTCTAATACAAAGCATATTTCTGTTTTAGAGATACAGCATGGAAGACTGGGAACCAAGATCTAAGATGGCGCTGAAGGATGGAGACTCTGTGCGCTGGTCCACAAAAAGCTGGAGTAACTCAGCGGGACAGGCAGCATCTCCGGAGAGAGGGAATGGGTGACGTTTCGGGTTGAGACTGAGTTACTCCACCTTTTTGTGTCTCCAGCATCTGCAGTTCCTTCCTGTATAGAGGATCCACGATCATCCATTACAGTCGCTCCGCGTTTTAAAATCTTCGTTTAATTGTGGATGGCTTTATTCTATTCATGTATAGCCTTTTCTTTGACTGGATGGCGTGTAAACACAAACATTTCACTGTACCCCGATGCACATGACAATACTAAATAAAACAATAAACTTTCAGTGAACAATCATTCCAACAGCCCAGCTTTGATCTCCATGCAGTTGCTACCCAGTCCCATCAAACTAATGGCTCCAAAATGATGTTCCTCTCAGACTATCCCCAAGCCCCTCCAGTAGACCTGTGCCTGACTAATGGATGTGAAATACTGTGGTTCCATTTGTCACGGTGGCACAGCAGTAGAGTTGCTGCCTTACAGCGCTTTCAGAATCAGAGACCCGGGTTCGATCCCAACTACGGGCGCTGTCTGTACGGAGTTCGTCCGTTCTCCCCGTGACCTGCGTGGGTTTTCTCCGAGATCTTCGGTTTCCTCCCACACTCCAAAGACGTACAGGTTTGTAGGTTAATTGGCTCGGTGTATGTGTGAATTGTCCCGAGTGTGTGTAGGATAGTGTTAACGTGCGGGGATCGCTGGTCGGTGCGGACTGTTTCTGTGCTGCATCTCTAAATTAAAACTAACACGAAATAATGTTTTTCCAAAGATAGACCCAAAATGCTGGAGTAACTCAGCGGGACTGGCAGCATCTCCGGAGAGAAGGATGGGAGTGACGTTAAGGTTCTTCAGACTGACCAAAACGGTAATGAGAAACTAATGGAAAGTCACCGTTTGGAGAGGAGAGGATGCCTCCGGGCCTTTACACTCTGGATCTACAAGTGTTTTTCTTTATTACTCAATCGGATTGCAACAACAAATGTGTTCTTCCTTGCTCCTTAAAAAGCTTTACTGCAACCAAACCTGCACAACTATTATTACATGGATCATCTTTCCATTATGTCTTAATATATTTTTAAGCACCTCTAGCCGAAGAACGCTACGCAGCGTGGGGAAATGAGAAATGGTCCATTGCTTTTTAAGAGGCTAGAGATTGCCTGCGGCATCTGAAGACACTTTTGGATCATAAGTGTTAGGAGCAGAATTAGGCCATTCAGCCCATCTAGTCTGCTCCGCCATTCAATCATGGCTGATCTATCTCCAGCATTTTGTGCCGATCCTCTGTACTTCTATTCTATACTGATCACCATCCTTGAGAGGGTGTGGGAGTCAAATAGGCCAACACATAGTCTGAGGATAGAGCAGTCTGCTCATAGTTTGTGTCTAAATACAAAACGCTGGAGTAACTCAGCGGGACAGGCAGCATCTCTGGAGAGAAGGAATAGGCGACGTTTCGGGTCGAGACCCTTCTTCAGCCCAGATACATCACGCATTCC
Organism: Okamejei kenojei; assembly: GCA_035221665.1. Lineage (NCBI taxonomy): Eukaryota > Metazoa > Chordata > Chondrichthyes > Rajiformes > Rajidae > Okamejei > Okamejei kenojei. Next base: position 16,695,567 of record CM069169.1, on the reverse strand, counting down.
TTCTCTCCAGAGATGCTGCCTGTCCCGCTGAGTTACCCCAGCTTACGTCTATCTTCGGTTTAAACCAGCAGCATCTACAGTTCCTTCTTACACACTTAGTCTGTGTTTAGTTACATATGTTCAATTATTCAGAGTTTATAAACTATTGCGGGCAGTTTCGGAGATTTAAGAAGGAGCATGTTAGAATGACATTAAAAGCCAGAAGGAATAGTTTCACTTCTGTGAAAATGGAATGCCTGTGTAGGTGAATTAATCTGCGATTCCAACGCTGTTAATCACCATGGCACAATACAGCCATGTTGTTTGGATAGGGAGTAAATGATTACACTAAAAGATAGCAACAACTATTATTTCTCTTTCTGCAACACTAACCTTCAGCATAATTGCCTTGAATCCAAGTTGTAATCATTTATGCAGAGTGTTTATTAACCCTCATGGGTCGGGATGGCAAAACTCACTGAGCAACGAGCTTGCCAGCACTGAGCCAAGAGACATTTATTGTCACATGGACCAATTGGTACAGTGAAATGTGTAGTTTTAGTGGTCTGAGAAACCAACCACTGGAGGTTTAAACAGATCTTTATTCAAAAGTTCGATATCCAGTTTACAGGTTCTCCAGACACGTCTGCCCACAATGGTGGTCAGCGCTGAACTAACGTCCACAAGTGGAAAACCACGCGAAACAAGCAGCCCCTCCCGAGTCACGTGACCGCAGCTTCCGAACGCCGGGTTCGATATATGCGTGCGCTAGCGGGCGCTGCTACATAGTCACCATACAGCCATACGAATAAAAAAGAGCACAGAACACGACAGTCGTTGACATAAACATCCCCACACAGCGGGATCAAAGGTTCCCCCTGTGAGGGGAGGCACCAAAGTTCAGTCCTCCTCCTCTGTTGTCCTCTGTTGTTCACCCGTGGTCGGGGGGCTCCCGAACCCCTCGCTGTCACCGCTCGCCGGATGCTGGAACTCCGACGTTGGAACGGAAGAACATCCTCAGCGGCTTGGACTCCGAATCGGCCACTTCCTACCGGAGTCCGCGGCTCCCGAAGTCCACAGGCCGCTCTGGGCGGAGATTCAACGCTGCCGGCCCTCAGCAAAGGGTCCCAGGACTCCGCGATGTTGGTCAGCCCCGCCCGCGCTGGGAGCTCCGCAACCCCATGTTGATGCAGCAAGCCCAACACTCCGGAGCTTCAAACGGCGATCCCAGGTAAGGCATCGCCCGCTCCGCAATGTATCCAGCGCTGCGCCACCGCTGCTGGAGCTCTGGTCCGGTCCCCGGCAGGAAAGGCCGCGCCAATCCAGTTGGTAGGCCGTGAGGAGGGGGGGGGGCGAGGACGCGACCCGGAGAATAGTCGCATCCTCGCCAGGAGGTGACTGGGAAACGGTTTCCCCCTTACCCTACCCCCCTCCCCCACATAAAATACTACAAAAAAATCCTCCAAAACATACTTTTAAACAAACTAAAAATTAAAACAGATAGAAAAACAGACTGTAGGCCAGGAGTGGGGAACCTGCAGCCTCCTGGGCCATTAAGTGCGGCCTTTTGAATGAGTCCAAATTTTGTAGAACAAATCCTTTTATTTTTATTAATATGTTTTTGTTTGTCTTTTATTATTTTTATTTTAATCTTAAAATAAATGTATTTAAAATACCAAAGAGTAAAAGAAGATTCAACAAAATAATGCTATATCTAACTGAAGTTTGGTGGATGCGGCCTTGTTAGAGTACGGCTAACTTAGTGCGGCCTTCCGACACAAACAGGTTCCCCAGCCCTGCAGTAGGCAGAGCAGCCATTATGCGGCACCCCTAGTGGCAAGAATAAAACTAAGATTCAATCTGCATTAATACAAGCCGGAGTGGAAGATTGCAACCTCCATGTGGTCCGCCCGCCCTGTTTCGACTAATGCAATCAACGAAAGACGAAGAATACAAGCCAAAGAACGTTAATTTGCACAAAGTGCTGGAATAGCTCAGCGGGTCAGGCAGCATCTGTGGCAGAGATGGGTCGGTGACATTTTGGGTCGGGACCCTTTTTCAGACTGATTGTAGTGGGGGGGGAGAGAGCTAGACTTTAACTGCAGGGAATTCTAAGCAAAGGTATGAATATTGACTTCTCTAACTTTAACTAACCCTTGCTTTCCCTCTCTCCCCATCCCTCCCGCTTCCCAGTTCTCCGGCCAGTCTGAATGTCCCAGTCTGAAGAAGGGTCTCGACCCGAAACGTCGCCCATCTCCTTCGCTCCTTAGATGCTGCTGCACCCGCTGAGTTTCTCCAGCCTTTTGTGTAACCCTCGATTCTCCAGCATCTGCAGTTCCTTCTTTAACACTGAACGTCCTTGTTTCCATGTTATCTCTGTTTGTTTGGCTGCCACCTTCTCCGAGCTAACAATTCTACATTTTCCTTGATCTTTATCTGTTTTGATGATACAGCGCGGAAATTTTAAAGGTGGACAAAAATACTGGAGAAACTCAGCGGGTGAGGCAGCATCAATGGAGCGAAGGGATAGGTGACGTTTCGGGTCGAGACCCTTCTTCAGATATTTTAAAGAAATTTTAAAGAAAGCTGCGAATCCAGAACTGGAAAAAAACTTGCAATTATCACACTGGGAATGCAAGTCAATAATATGTGTGGGGTTGGAAGCAAGAGAGAGAGCAGGTTGGCAAATTCCGGTGTGGTTTCCTTCGATCAGCTGTTTGGGAAATACTGGACTGAATCTCAGTTACTGAGTAACAGATGAAAACTACTTTGAAGATTGTTCCTATGGTGACTGGGTTTCACCTTATTAAAGGACTTGCAAACAATGCGTCAATCCAAAGATGCAAGCTTTCAGAGAGCCTTATCTGTAAACACATTCTGCAGCAGAGATAATGGTCTCAGAAAACACTATATGCGTCTGTGTACTCTGCTGCTGCCAAGAATTTCAGATGCCAATGTTCTATTCATGATCTAATAATTGATTTTCAAATGCTCTGACCAGTATCCAGGGGAGACTGTAGTCAAGGCTGTTCACTCTGAATAAAGAGAAGTCTATTTTATGCGTAGGAAGGAACTGCAGATATGCTGGTTTACACCAAAGATAGACACAAAAAGCTGGAGTAACTCAGCGGGACAGGCTGCTTCTCTGGAGAGAAGGAACGGGTGATGTTTGGAGACGAGACCCTTCATCAGTCTGGAGAAGGGTCCGACCCGAAATGTCACCCATTCCTTCACTTCAGAGAAGCTGCCTGTCCCGCTGAGTTCAGATCAGTTTAGAGATACAGCACGGAAACAGGCCCTTCGGCCCTCCGGGTTCGCGCTGACCAGCGGTCCCTGCACACACTAGGGGCAATTTACACTTAATGCCAATTAACCTACAAACCTGCATGTCGTCTGGAGTGTGGGAGGGAACTGAAGATCTCAGAGAAAACCCCGGGGAGAAGCCACGGGGAGAACGTGCAAACTCCGTACAGACAGCACCTGTAGTCGGGATTGTACGGTCCGTGACGGTCCAGAGTTACTCCAGCATTCTGTGTCCAGCTATTTTATGCACCTATTTAAAAATTCCCCGTTGAGGACGAACGTAACACTGTACGACATTCCTTCCTCTGCCTTCACAGTTGACAATTCCATAATCCTTCTCGCACACCGTTAATCTTTTGACCTCTGGCCTTTCTCCAACCACATGCCTATCAAACCCCCCCCCCCCCCTCCCGCTTGACCTGCTGGAGTAACTCAGTGGGTCAAGCAGCATCTCCAGAGAATGGGCCAGCACAGTGGCGCAGCAGGAGAGTGGCTGCCTTGCAGCGAATGCAGCACCGGTGACCCGGGTTCGATCCCGACTACGGGTGCTGTCTGTTTGGAGTTTGTACGTTCTCCCCGTGACCTGCGTGGGCTTTCTCCGAGATCTTCGGTTTCTTCCCACACTCCAAAGACGTGCAGGTGTGTAGGTTAATTGGCTTGGTGTAAATGTCCCTCGTGGGTGTAGGATGGCGTAAATGAGCGGGGATCGCAGGCCGGCGCGGACTCGGTGGGCCGAAGGGCCTGTTTCCGTGCTGTATCTCTAAACTAAACTGAAAAAAACTTAACTAAATGGTGGTAGGTATATGGAACAAGCTGTCAAAGGATGCTTCCAAAGGCACACTCCAAAGACGTACAGGTTTGTAGGCTAATTGTCTTGGTAAATTTGTAAATTGTCTCTAGTGTGTGTAGGATAGTGTTAAAGTTCAGGGATCGTTGGTCAGCATGGACTCAGTGGGCAGAAGGGCCTGCATCTCTAAACTCAACTAAACTGGAACCTTCAACCAGAGGGATATGTTTCTGCTGCCAGGTCAAACATAGTACCGGATCTCTGATATGTAAAAATCTGTTTCCATTTGCACATTGCTCTGGTTTGCAATTTAATCTGGTGTGCTCCATGTTTTCAAACCCCAGGAGAGGATGATCAAATCATATTATGCAAATCTAAGTTTATTAAATAGTGTCTAACTAGCTTCAATCTACTCAGTGCCCTCATGTTTCCTTTACTGTCGTTACTTGTTTTGCATATCTTTCATTCATTTGTTCCATATCTCTCTACATCACCGTCTATATCTCTCGTGTCCCTCTCCCCCGACTCTCAGTCTGAAGAAGGGTCTCGACCCGAAACGTCACCCATTCCTCCTCTCCAGAGATGCTGCCTGTCCCGCTGAGTTACCCCAACTTTTTGCGTCAATCGTTGGTTTAAACCAGCATCTGCGGTTCCTACCTACACATAATTTTATATCATAGAAAATAGGTGCAGGAGTAGGCCATTCGGCCCTACGAGCCAGCACTGCCATTAAATATGATCATGGCTGACCATCCAAAATCAGTGCCCCATTCCTGCTTACTCCCCATATCCCTTGCTTCCGTTAGCCCTAAGAGCTAAATCTAACTCTCTCTTTAATATATCCTCCTTCAGGTCTCCCTTCAACATCTGGCATTCCAGAGAAAACTATCTGATGCTGGATTTTTGACTGCAAGTTATGAGATGGCGAAGATCTCCCATATCTTCAGCAAAGGAGACTGTTTAGCAGTACTTCAACTCCCCCTCCCATTCCGAATCCGACTTTTCTGTCCTGGGCCTCCTCCGTGGCCAGAGTGAGCACCACCGGAAATTGGAGGAGCAGCACCTCATATTCCGCTTGGGCAGTCTGCACCCTAGTGGCATAAACATTGACTTCTCCAATTTCCGGTAACCCTTGCTGTCTCCTCCCTTTCTCAGCTCTCCCTCAGCCTCCTCCTCTTCCTTTCTCCTCCCCACCCCGCCCTACATTAGTCTGAAGAAGGGTTTTGCCCTAAACGTTGCCTATTTCCTTCGCTCCATAGATGCTGTTGCACCCGCTGAGTTTCTCCAGCACTTTTGTCTACCTCCTGTTTAGCATCACCTCAGGCAAGCAGCAATAGGGCTAGAGGTGGTGTGTCTGGGAGAATGGAAACGATAGCGTAGGGTTCATGAGCATCATTATGCTTCTCGCAAGCGAGCGAACATCAGTCAGTACTCTAAAGCAACCAAGAACACAGGTCGGCAGAATGGAGGCAGCTTTGATGCGTTTATCAAAGGCTTTGGGGAAGGAATATCAGGATCAAAGCTAATCACAGCCAAGAGAAGACTAGAGAGGTGATGTTTGCAGAAGTAAATCTAAGGAATTTTTGCACTTAGCAACGTTAATCTCAACGGCATTCGTATACTTCAGAGGCATCAGTGGAAACAAAGTGGTCGGGCAGCGAAAGCATCAAGGGCCTGCCCCACTTACACACTTTGTTTCGGCGACTGCCGGCACCCTTCATAGTCGCAGCAGGTTGCCGAAAATTTTCAACGTGTTGAAAACCCAGCGGTGACCAGAAAAAGGTACGGCTATTTAGGCGACTACTCATCACCAAACATCACCAAAGCAAATCAAAAAGATAAGATACAAGCGCAAGGTAAAATTAACCGGGATAAATCTCATCCATAACAGCAGTTATGAATTTTTGAAGAGTCTGAATTTTATGAACAGCCTGAAGAAGGGTTTTGGCCGGGGTGCGACTGGTCCTTGATGATGCTGCTGGCCTTGCTGAGGCAGTGTGCGGTGTAGATGGAATCACTGGAAGGGAGGTTGGTTTGTGCGATTGTCTGAGCTACATCCAGACCATCACACAGAGCAACCTCCCTTCTGTTGACTTCATGCACAGATGTACACTACTCCGCCTCCTAGTGGCGCAGCGGTAGAGTCGCTGCCTTACAGCGCTCGCAGCGCCAGAGACCCGGGTTCGATCCCGACCACGGCTGCTGTCTGTACGGAGTTTGTACGTTCTCCCCGTGACTGCGTGGGTTTCCTCCGAGATCTTCGGTTTCCTCCCACACTCCAAAGACTTGCAGGTGTGTAGGTTCATTGGCTTGGTGTGTGTGTAAATTGTCCCTAGTGTGTGTAGGATGGTGTTAATGTGCGGGGATCGCTGGTCGGGGCGGACTCGATGGGCTGAAGGGCCTGTTTTCACGCTGTATCTCTGAAACTAAATACAAAAAAACCTCCGCGTCACCCCACTGAGGTTTGTCCTTAAAAAATGTCGCCTATTTCCTTCGCTCCATAGATGCTGCTGCACCCGCTGAGTTTCTCCAGCACTTTTGTCTACCTTCGATTTTCCAGCATCTGCAGTTCCTTCTTAAACAACAGTTAATGGACTCTGAGATCTCAACAATCTCCATGTAAATCTGAGTATTATTGCATAATTTACTCCAAGGTATATGCATTGCACGTCCTAATATATAATACAAAAAAACCCGAGGCTTGCTAAATCCATCGCTTCTCAACAACAAGAAAGAAACCACGATAAATTAAAAACTGCCATGATCAGTTAATTGCATAAATTGCCGCATTATTGCATTCCATTCATCATTAGCATCAAACCACTTTAAAATTGATTCTTTCATTCCCTGGCCCTGGTGTTTTGATATTAATATTCTTGCTTTATAATAAAGTGCGGGTGATGTAATTTTGTGGCCATCAGGAATTGTTGTTGAGGATCGATCGATAGTCATTGGTTTTCCTGAGAATTCAACTCGCACACTGCCATTTTATTTTTGTTCTTTGCTCATTTTCAGCGTCTGAGCGTCACTATTGTGACTAAAGATAGACACAAAAAGCTGGAGTAACTCAGCGGGACAGGCAGCATCTCTGGAGAGAAGGAAATGGATCGAGACCCATTCTTCAGAGGGTAAAGGTTCAGAAGAAGAGTCTCGACCCGAAACGTCACCCATTCCTTCTCTCCAGAGAAGCTGCCTGTCCTGCTGAGTTACTCCAGTTTTTTGTGTCTATCTTCAATTTAAACCAGCATCTGCAGTTCCTTCCCACACTATTGTGACGATGTTTAGTTCCCATCCCTTGTGAAAGATGTTGAACCAACTCCTTGAACCGTTCCTTCTGATGAAGATGTGACCATGTTCTTTTTGTTTGTTTTTTTTTTAAAAGAGTTTTAGTTGAGTTTTATTTTAGTTTCAGAGATACAGATTGGAAATGGGCCCTTCAGCCCATCGAGTCCACGCTGACCAGCACACCAACGGGCCTGTCCCACGTGGACGTAATTTGCGCGTCACGCACGTCCCAAAATCCTGGGGCACCGCACGCGACCTCGTGCCTCCACGTGCCATGCGCACGTAACGCGCGCCATGTGCACATCATGACACGAGCGTCGTACATCGTGACGCATAAATGTTGTCGCGTAAATGATGCACAAATGAGGCCCAAGTGGGACAGGCCCTCAACACTATCCTACTCGCGAGGGACAATTGGCCCAAGTGGGACAGGCCCTCAACACTATCCTACTCGCGAGGGACAATTGGCCCAAGTGGGACAGGCCCTCAACACTATCCTACACGCTAGGAACAATTTACGATTTTTACCGAAGGCAATGTACCTACAAACCTGGACGTCTTTGGAGTGTGGGAGGAAACCACAGATCTTGGAGAACATCCACACAGACTGCACCCGTACTCTGGTGCTGTGAGCTCCGTAAGGCAACGCCTCTACCACTGCGTCACCATGCCGCCCAGTGAGGAGGAATTTCTCTAGCCAGAGGGCGGTGAATCTGTGGAATTCATTGCCACAGAAGGCCATGGAGGCCAGGTCAGTGAGTATTTTTGTAAAGCTGAAAGGAATGAGCTTGACTCCTGGGTGGAGGATTGAAGGCGTCTCCTGCACTCGCTTGGGAAAGTGCCTGAGAAGGGAAGATGGAATTCATGCAGATGGACGATCAAACTAAGGAGCTTTAGTTTTAGTTTCAGTTTAATTTTTTAGGTTAGGGACACAGCGCGGAAACAGGCCCTTCGGCCCACCGAGTCCATTCCAACCAGCGATCCAAGCGCATTAACACGACCCTACACGCACTAGGGGCAATATTACACTAGCGCCAAGCCAATTAACCTACAAAACCTGTACGTCTTTGGAGTGTGGGAGGAAACCAAAGATCTCAGAGAAAACCCATGCAGGTCATGAGGAGAACATACAAACTCCGTACAGACAGCACCTGTAGTCAGGATCGAACCCGGATCTCTGGCGCTGTGAGGCAGCACCTCTACCGCTGATCCTCCGTGCCACACAAAAACAAAGGGAGGGACACCTTCAGCCTTTAATACCTTAACACCTAAATACCTTCAGAGCAGTGTTTAAGAAGGAACTACAAATGCTGGAAAATCCAAGGTAGACAAAATTGCTGGAGAAACTCAGCGGGTGAGGCAGCATCTATGGAGCGAAGGAAATAGGCAAGCTGCACAACAGATGTCTACCTTAAGAGCGGTATTTTAAGATACCTTAAGATGATGCTCTGATGGTGAAATCTCGCTGAGGAAGGCGGAAATTGTGAAGGATGATGTGTTGAAGGCAACAAAACTGTTGGGTTGTAAGTTGATGACCAGGGGGGCACTTCATTCTTGCTCTGAATGGGAGGAGAGAGAGGGAAAGAATGTTGGCAGCTTAGCGCTGTGTGGTATTTTTATGTCTAAAGCTTTGTATTTGATACTGAGAATTAGGAATTCTTGGATGTGGATGGAGTTTAGTCTTCACAGCAACACCCCCGGGCAAATCAAGAGTTGCAGCTTCATTATTTAGCAGAAATATAAGAAAATATGAAAGGTATGGGAGCAATAAGGGGAGAGAGAACGAGAGAATAAAGAGAGAGGGGGTGGTGAGAGGAGGGAAGGAAAGAGAGAAGGCTCGTCGACACAAGGAACTGCAGATGCTGGTGAACAAAAAATGCCACAAAGTGCTGGAGTAACTCAATGGGTCAGACATTGGAGAACATGGATAGGTGACAGAAGAAAGGTCTCGACCCAAAACATCACCCGTTCCTTCTCTCCAGAGACGCTGCCTGTCTCGCTGAGTTACTCAAGAATGTTGCGTCTATCTTTCGGTGTAAATCAGCATCTGCAGTTCCTTCCTACACAACCCAGAGAGCTTTTTAAATGTAAAACGCCTGAAATATTTCCAAGAATAAACATCCGAAGCAGCATCTCCTGCGAAGCAGATGCATTTTTCACACGTTTCATTTACTGAAAACAGTCAGCTATGGAAGATAGATTGTAGTTTTTAAATGTAGTGGTTTGTAAGGGTTCACCATCCTCCCACCCGAGATAGGGACATAGACTCACGGAGTCATAGAGCACAGAAAGAGACCTTTCCAACCAATGCATCCATGCCAATGGTTGGCACAGACCTCATGGGCCGAAGGGCCTGTTTCCACAGTATAATTCTAAACTAAAGTCTCCCGTTAATCTCCATTACCCTGCTTGCTTGTTTTATCTCTCTCTTTCTATCTCTCTTTCTCTTTCACTCTCTCTTTTACTTTCCCTCTTTCTCTCAGTTTCTCTCTCACTCTCTCTTTTCTCCTATTCTCTCTCTTTCTCTCACTTTCTCTCTCTCTTTCTCTCTCTCTCTTTTTCTCACTCTCTCTTTCTCTCACTCTCTTTCTATCTCTGTCCCTCTCTCTTTTTTCTCTTTCTCTCCTTTTCTCTGTTTCTGTCTTCCCCTCATCCGTTATCCTTTTTGGAAACATAGAAACATAGAAAAATAGGTGCAGGAGCAGGAGCAGGCCATTCGGCCCTTCGAGCCAGCACCGCCATTCAATATGATCATGGCTGATCATCTAAGATCAGTACCCCGTTCCTGCTTTCCCCCCATATCCCTCGATCCCTTTAGCCCTGAGCTAAATCTCAGAGCTACATTTATTTCCACTGTCTGCCCTTTGCTGTGGAATTGAGGCGAGTTTGATTTTGAAATGCTGCGCGCTTTGGTGGAACTTCATGTTATCCACAGAACGACATTCAGCAGCGGGCAAAATGGAAATGATGAAGCTGCTGCTTTGCTCGGTGGATTTAATGCAGCAGAAATGCCTCTTCACATACTGGAGGCAGGCCACTAGATGGAACAAGGAACAAGACATTTAGAGCGCTGACCTGCTTAAAAAACAGGTCTAAAAATAAGCGGAGCTGCAGAATGCTTTGTTGCAGATTATAGAGGAGTGCAACAAATGAGGAAACTGAGTTATTATTTTTAAATACCTTGGTAAATAATAATTATTATAATTAAAATCAGCATTTCATTCCCGTGAGTGTTTGGCACCAGACTCACTACAGCCATCAATATCATTCGCAGTCAGTCTTTCAAACTGATGAATTGCCTGTTGTGATAGAAATGTAGTGGATATATGAAATTTAAAAAGCAGAAAATACTGTAATCACCCACCAGGCTAGGCAGTAGGGAAGAACGTAGAATATAGAACAGTACAATGCAAGAACAGACCAGTGCACAGAGTGCTGGAGTAACTCAGCGGGTCAGGCAGCATCTGTGGAGAACATGAATAGGTGACGTTTCACAGAGTGCTGGAGTAACTCAGCGGGTCAGGCAGCATCTGTGGAGAACATGGATAGGTGACGTTTCACAGAGTGCTGGAGTAACTCAGCGGGTCAGGCAGCATCTGTGGAGAATGTGGATAGGTGACGTTTCGGGTCGAGATCCTTCATCAGACTGAACAGGCCTTTTTGGCCTCTGCTGAACACAAAGCTGTTAAACTCATCTCCTCAGCCTACAGGTGAACCATATCCCTCCGTTCCCTGCAAATCCATGCTCCTGTGTAAAAACCACCAACGGATGGGAAAAAAACTAGTAAATAGAAAAAGCAAAGATTGAGCAAAGGGAAAGCAAAGCTGCAAGTGGTACTAATGGAGAGAGAATAACTGACCCAACAATACAAGTAGAACACAGAACGGCACAGCATAGAAACGGGCCCTTCAGCCCACAATATTTGTGATGGGCATGACGCCACGTTAAACTGATCTCCAACGCCTGCACATGTCATTCTTATCTTTTTTTTTAACCTTAATTTTATCTTTGTAATATCATTGCCGAGGCGACCCGTTGTCTTGTCATCACATTTCTTTGTACCGTTGACCCTGTGTTAACCCACATATGACAAATAAAACCTGAACTGAACTGCACCATACCCCACGAGAAACCAAGCACAGATGGTTGAGAGGGAGAGAGCACTTTGTGGAGAACCTCGTTTAGTTTAGCTTATTGTCAGGTGTACCGAGGTATCAGTGAAAAGCTTTTGTTGCGTGCTAACCA